>JAQQSO010000271.1:25282-50663 GCA_028658305.1 Pachyuromys duprasi | reverse complement strand
ATCTTAGAGCCTGTGCTGTTGGTGTTCTATTCAGGAAGTAGTCTCCTGTGCCAATAAGTTCTAGGGTCTTCCCCACTTTTTCTTCTAGATGGTTTAGTGTGTCTGGTTTTATGCTGAGGTCTTTGATCCACTTGGACTTCAGCTTTGTGCAAGGTGATAAATATGGATCTATTTTCATTTTTCTGCATACAGATATCCAGTTGGACCAGCACCATTTGTTGAAGATGCTGTCTTTTTTCCATTGAATGGTTTTGGCTTCTTTGTCAAAAATCAAGTTTCCATAGGTGTGTGGGTTCATTTCTGCGTCTTCTATTTGGTTCCATTGATCCACTATTCTGTTTCTATGCCAATACCATACAGTTTTTATTACTATTGCTCTGTAGTACAGCTTGAGATCAGGGATGGAGATACTATTTTTAATCAGTTTCTCTCTCTTTTTCCTCAACTGCCTTGAGATTGCTACACTGTATCTTCATTGCTAGATTGGTAGGTGCCATTTTAAATTCAGGTCCTTTAAATAGCAAGTGGACAATTATAAATGTCCTAATATTGTACTTCCTAGGCTGTTTGCTGGTGGTTGGTTTTTAATCACAGACCTCTGCAACATCCAATGTTCGGATTCTTCTTTTTTCACACCAATCAACTCAGTATCAACCATGTGTTCTATAATTCAATTAAATTTTGACACTATTTAGAGGGTGTTAAGAGAGGATTTTGCAGCTTACCAGTAGAGGCCATAGGACTGCCAGCATTAGAAATGCGGCTGACAATCCAGGGCTTCGTGTGTGTATGTTTGTATGTATGTGTGGGTAGGCAAGTGTGGTGTATGTTTGTACTGTGTGTGTATATGTGTGTGTGTGCCAAAAGAAAATGTCAAGAATCTCCTGTCTACCCTACTTCCCAGTGCTGGGAATTAGATACATGTGGTGTTATAACCACTTTTTTATGTGAGTGCTGTGAATCTGAACTCTGTCCCCAGGGCTATTGTGATAGGCACTATACTGAGCCATTTTCCCAGCTGTTTTCTGTACTGGATATGGACTAAGGATTAACTACCCCGTCAGAATTGATATTTTAATATCATAGCTCACAAAATTCAGAGAAATTTTTTCTTACAATTGCTGGCTTATTATAAAGGATGCAACTTGGATTTAGTCAAATGCAAGAGACAAACAGGACAAGGAACTCAGGAAAAAGCATGGCTTTCTCATGCTCTGTTTAGTGAGCTGTTCTGCAGGACTTGATGGATTCACCACCAAAGAAGACCCCTGAACCCAACTGTTAGGTGACTTTATAGTTTCCTAGATTGTGCAGGGCTGTTCATACCACTAGGCATTGATTCATGATTCTATCTAGTGCCTTTCCTCACTCTGAAGGTCAGGAATGGAGCTCAAAGATCCCACCCTCTAATTGACTATGTCTGTGTCTTCCCAGGCCAAGCCTCCTTCCCAAAGATAGCTAGGGTCCCTGGCTGGCAGTCACCCCTTTGACTCCAGAGAGTTCAAATTTCTTAAAACTCATTGTTACATGACTTGTGACTAGGGATAGATGTCATTGACAAAAGGGTTATCCTATATTATCTGTCACTCAAGGGATTACAGGGGTTTGGGACTCCTTAGCTGTAAATTAGTTCCTGAGATTTCACCATGGCTGAATTCTGCTGAAGGGGTTATTTCAGTTATTTGCATGGGGTTTTTGCTAAACTTATTCCAAAGAAGACTGTGCTCATCCACGTTCAATGTTGAAAACAGAATGTAAAAGACCTCTTTGATTGTTGCAGAAGGACAGTCAGTTTATTCAGTGCTGTGGTCCCTGAGTGGCCACACATGCTGCACTAAATGGCATCACAGCCACACACAGAAAGTGTGAACTAGGTGAACTCAGTGGATACTGAGTAGAAAAAAGCCCATGAGGTTTGGAGGGAAAAACACTGGGACATAGGAGAGAAACTGGAGAGAAGAAAGGGGGTTTAAATTTGATCCAAGCATATTATGTGCAGTCATGAATATTAAATATTAAAGAAAAATTAAATTGGGATAAACAAAACAGGATGTAAAATGAATATATGTTCATAGTAATGTGATAGTAACATAGCATATTCCCAAAGATTTACTCCTTCAGTCAGAATATGGGATTCTTACAGAGTTGGACAGAGGATCAGATGTTCTTTTAGGGCAGTTTTGTAGCAAGATGCCTCCCTGGATGGGATTCAGTTATGGAAGGAAACAGTGAAATGTCCTGAAAGTGATGAAATAACAGTATCCAGAAGTTGTTCTCATGTTTATTTAGCAGTCACTGGTTATGTTAGTAGTTACTGTTATTCTTAACTTTGTCTGTGTATTTGATTACATTCTGTATGTGTGCATTACACCACCCGGTCTGTGCAGGTAGGCATGCCTGTGTGCACTACGGAGGCTAGAGGAAAACACTGGGGGTCCTGCTTATTCACTCTCTTCTTTTCCCTTTCAGACCAGGTCTCTCACTGAATCTAAACTAGACTGGTGACCACCAATTCTCAGAATTCTCCTGTCTATCCCCTCCCCCACACTGGGGCTATAGCCATGTGAATGCCGAGACTGTACACAGGTTCCAAGGATAAGTACCAAGTGCTCTCACCCACTGAGCCTCCTCCACAGTACTTTATTTTAAAATGAAGCCACTCAATAAAATTTGGCATATCTTAGCAGGCATAGTATATTTCAAACTATCTAATGTTACTTTTGTGAAAAAATGCTCTGAGCTTAAAATTTATTATTTTCAATTTGTTATGACTTTTTAAAAAATATTCTAGTCGGACTGAGCAATAGTTTAGTGGTAGCGGTAGCAGCAACAATGCTTGCTAAGAACATTGTTTGCTGGTTTGGTTATCCTAAATCTTGCCCATAACTTTCTTTTATTATTATAATTTATCATTTAAAATACTGTATGTGTACACACACACATATATTCTTTGAAAAAGTAATATTTCAAAGTATTTGTTTTTGATTCCATTGACCCACCATTCTGTTTCTATGCCAGTACCATGCAATTTTTATTACTATTGCTTTGTAGTACAGCTTGAGATCAGGGATGGAGATACTGTTGCTGTACAGGATTGTTTTGGAAATTCTGGGTTTTTTTGTTTTTCCATATGAAGTTAAGAATTGTTCTTTCAAGTTCTGTAAAGAATCATATTTGGTATTTTGATGGGAACTGTATTGCATCTGTAGATTGCTTTTGGCAGGATGGTTATTTTCACTATGTTAATCCTACCGATCCATGAGCACGGGAGATCTTTCCATTTTCTGATTATCTTCTTTGAATTCTTCCTTCAGAGACTTAAAGATTTTTTTTAAATAGGCCTTTCACTTGCTTGGTTAGAGTCACACCAAGTACTTTGTGTTATTTGTGACGCTTGTGAAGAGTATAGTTTCCCTAATTTCCTTCTCAGCCCTTCTATCTTCTGCTTTTGTTAATCATTGTAAAAATATAGGACTTCAATAATTCCTAAACACTTTGTGAAAATAGAACACATGTTTTCCTTCCAATGTTGTCTGAGTTTGAGCTCATCTTACTAATAAGCATTGCAAATAACAATTAGTTTTGATGGGGCAGAACACTTCACTGCTAAAATTGCTTCTCATCTGCATGATTTGTCTCTCCATTTCATGAACTATTTAAATTGAGAGCATATATTAGTAATATGTTAAAATTTAAATAATGAATTATTTAAGTGCTTGTTGCTGCCTTTTTGGAACAATTTCTTTTTTTTTCTCACCCCTTAAAGTAAGACACTGATTGAGAACTTACAGCTATCTGTAGTCTGATTACAAAATGATAACAGCTACCCAGTAATTGATATCAAATAGGCCCAAACCAGACACCTGGATCTCTGTTTTCTCTGGAAGCTGTTTATTTTCCATCGTTGTCACCAAGAACTGTCACCTAATAAATGCACATAATGGGAGGCTTGGGATCACTGGAGCATTGATAGGCAGTTTCATAGCTACAGAAATGGAATTAATTGCTGCTCTGATATATTCTTTTGAGACAAAAGCCCTTAGAGATATTTCTCAGGCAATGCTTTAAAGTATGAAAGCTTTGGTCATTGCTGAATATCCTCACCACTCTTACACATTTGAACTAAGGCTTTCTCTTCCTACTATCTCAAAATCTGTATATTTATTTTGCTTTATTTCAAAGAATGTTTAATTTTTGAATATTTTTATTCATATTAACATTTACTAATAATTAGAGCTTTGCTAGGAGCAGTCTATGAGTCACCAGAAGCTTGTTAAACATATACATTCTCAGGCTCTACCTCTACATACTGAACTTAAATTTATCCTTAATAGATTCCCGGGGGAGTCACAGGCACAGCAAGACTTGAGAAAACACTCTTTGAGACCTTGACATGGATGGAGCATGAGACAACGACTCACAATGTCAAGAGCATTTATAAAGTGTGTGGGCCAAGCACAAGACCCCAAGGGCCCGGGTTGATGAGGAAAATAGAGGCTCAAGACTCCTCAGCTGACAATGTCCTCCCATAGGGGGGATATGATCATTTTCTTCTCACATTTGTCTTTGGAACACTGCTATCGTGCAGACACTGCTGGACATTTTCCCCCTGGCCTCAGAACACTTCAGTTCTCCTCCAGTCACTTAGAAGAAGGCTGACCTTCCCTAGCAGGTCATTGTCTCTGCATGACTATTGCATTCAGAGTAGACCCCAATTAATACATACTGAAAGGCAGAAAAGAAATGACAAAGAAGTCTGGAAGTCTGACAGGCAGGAAGGGAAAGCTGGTGGAAAGTCCTCTCAAGCCATAGAACTTCATATAGTGTAGCCAAGATAACTATGAAGGAGACTGTAGAGAGAGCTCGGATACTCTGGAGAGCTTTCGTGCGGGGTGTCATTAATCTCTGCTCATTTCAGGAGATGGGTGGCAGCACGCATGCTCTCAAAGACGGTGTTGCAGGCAGATTCTAGGGCATCTGGTCCTGAAACAGCAGACAGAGGAGGTGGGATCCAGGAATCTCCTAGCACGTGTCTGCTGTACCACACTCCATCATGACCCTGGGCTTTTCGCTGTGTATTGTGGGAAAGCGCTCATGCTTCCTTCCGCAACACCACAGACCTCTCACTTTGCATCTTGACATGAATCAGAAGCTCTAACATTTTCTTTTATTTATTGCTCTAAGACAGATACCGCGTCTCTTTTACTGTCATTTTTTTATTCCTGTGGGGTGTGTGTGTGTGTGTGTGTGTGTGTGTGTGTGTGTGTGTGTGTGTGTGTGAAGGACAAAGATTGCCATTGGGTGTCTTATTCAATTATTTTCACCTAACTTTTAAATATTTTATTTTCATGTATATGTGTTCATACAGCAGCTGCAGTTGTTGGAAACCAGACCTAGGTCCTCCTGCAAGAGCACCAAATGCTCTTAACCATTGAGCCATTCCTCCATGCTCTTCATCTTTGTTTTTCTAGAGAGAAACTTTCACTAAAGCTGGAGCTCATTGATTTGGCTAGACTGGCTGGCCAGCAAGACCCCACCAACACAATTATCTTTCCTCTGCCACAGGGGCTTGGGTTAGAGGGATACATTTCTATACATGGGTGCTTGGGATCCAAAACCAGCTCCTCAAAATCGTGCAGCAAATGCTGTGCTCACAGAGCTATCTCTCTCTTTTAATTCATATCTATGTTTTATTTTTACTTTTTTGATAAGATTTTTTATTTTTAATTTATTTTTAATTTATTACAACTTATTTACTTCGTATCCCAGCTTAGCTCCCTTTCTGGGTGTAAGTTGAAATTTCAGGGTCGTTTTGATTTGCATTTCCCTGATGTCTAAAGACGCTGAGCATTTCTTTACATGTGTCTCTGCCATTTGATATTCCTCTGTTGAGAATTCTCTATTTAGCTCTGTATCCCATTTTTTAATTGGATTACTTGGTTTGTTGCTGTTTCACTTCTTGAGTTCTTTAGTTCTTGAAGTCCTTGCTAGAGCAATAAGATGATTAAAGGAGATCAAGGGTATTCAAATCAGAAAGGAAGAAGTCAAAGTATCACTATTTGCAGTATCACTATTTGATAAGTTAGTATCCATGAGTGACCCCAAAAATTCTACCAGGGAACTCCTACAGCTGATTAACACCTTTGGCAAAGTGGCTGGATACAAAAAATTCAGTAGCCCTCCTGTATACAAAAAAGGGGGGGGGGCGAGAAAGAAATTAGGGAAACAACATCGTTCACAATAGCCAAAAAGGACAAAAAGTACCGTGCTGAAACTCTAACCAAGCAAGTCAAAGACTTGTATGAAAAAACTTCTAGTCTCTGAACAAATAGAAGAAGATATCAGAAGCTGGAAAGATCTCCCATGCTCATGGCTTAGCAGGATTTACATAGTAAAAATGGCCATCTTATCAAAAGCAATCTACAGATTCAATGCAATTCTCACCAAATTACCAACACAATTCTTTACAGACCTTGAAAGAAAAATTCTCAACTTCATATGGAATAACAAGAAACTCAAAATTGCTAAAACAACCCTCACAATAAAAAAAATCTTCTGGAGGTATCTTTATCCCTGATCTCAAGCAGTACTATTGAGCAACAGTAATAAAAACTGCATGGTACTGGCATAGAAACATGCCGGTGGGTCAATGAAATCAAATAGAAGACCCAGAAATAAACCCACACACTCATGGGCATCTGAATTTTGACAAAGCTGCCAAAACCATACAATGGAAAACAGATAGCATCTTCAACAAATGGTGTTGGTCTAACTGGATGTCTATATGTAGAAAATGCAAATTAGTCCATCTTAATCACCCTGCATAAAACTAAAGTCCAAGGAGATCAAAGACTTCAACATAAAACCAGACACACTAAACCTGTTAGAAAAAAAAAATTGGGAAAGAGTGTAGAACTCATTGGCACAGGAGGCAACTTCCTAAACAGAACACCAAAGCACAGGCTCTAAAATCAACAATCAATAAATCAGACCTCATGAAACAGAAAAGCTTCTGTAGAGCAAAGGACACTGTCATCAGAACAAAGCACCAGGCTACAGGCTGGGAAAGGATCTTCACCAACCCTATATCTGACAGAGGGTTTATATCCAGAGCCGTCTCTTAACCTCTGTACCCTTTTTCTTCTCTGTTAATAGAATTCAAAATGGCAAATGCTCTGAATGATCTTATACAGGGCTCAGCTCAATTTCAAATGATGCATGCTGACTTCCACCCTGTGGAGAACATTCTAGATATTTACCCTACATAGTGAATTGTTACTGTTGCAAGCATCACCTACACTTTTTATCAATTGCCACTTCTCATTGCATAACAAACTGCTAAAAGGAATGAATGCAGGACAGAATGCTGTGAGCTCCATGGAGGCTTCCTTGAATGTGGGTGTTGACCTGTTGAGGATCTTCAGCTATAATAATTTCCACAATCTACCCATGTGTTTACTTCAATTTCTTTTCAGCCTTTAGTTCTCTAGTGGGTCACTTGGGCTAAATATCACATTTAATTAAAAGCCTTATTTTATTAAGGTGAAATGTTCCATAAGGAGAGATAGCTCCACTATTAAAACGTTTGCTCATAAGCATGAGGACCTGAGATGTATCCTCAAACTAATATTAAAATGTCTGTTATGGTGTTGTGTGCCTATTCTCCCAGCAGTGACAGAGACAGGACAACCCCTTGGACTCAGTCTAGCCCAACTGATGAGCTTTAAGCCAATGGGAGACCAAATTTCAAATGAGCTGGACAGCATTCCTGGGGAAGACACTAGAGGCTGTCCTCTGCCTCCACAGGCATGCACACACATACAGCCACTCACTAGCACTTGTACACATACATGCACAGAAACACACACACACACACACCCATGTGGATAAAATAAAACTAATACATTCCTATTTCTTCTTCTTTGGTTTTTGTTTCTCTTATTAAAATTAATTTTTAATTAATTAATAAATTAATACAGTTTATTCACTCTGTATCCCAGCTGTGTTCCTCCTCCCTTATCTCCTCCGCTCTCTTTCTCTTCCTCCCTCCCTCTTCTGCTCCGGTGCCCCTCCCCCAGACCGCTGAGAGGGAGGTCCTCCTCCCCTTCCCTCTGACCCTAGCCTATCAGGTCTCATCAGGACTGGCTGCATTGTCTTTTTCTGTAGCCTGGTAAGGCTGCTCCCTGCTCAGGGGGAGGTGATCAAAGAGGCAGCCACTGAGGTCATGTCAGAGAAGCCCCTGCTCCCTTTACTAGGGAAACCACTTAGACGCTGAGGTGCCATGAGCTACATCTGTGCAGGGGTTCTAGGTTGATCTCTATGCAAGGTCCTTGGTTGAGTATCAATCTCAGAAAACACCCCTGTGCCCAGATTTTTTTGGTTCTGTTGCTGTCCTTGTGGAGCTCCTACACCCTCCAGGTCTTCCATCTCCCCCTTCTTTCATAAGATTCCCTGCACTCTGCCCAAAGTTTGGCTACAAGTCTTAGCATCTGCTTCATTTTTTGCTACTTTATTATCAGTTGGAATTTTTCAGAGAAAGAAAACCATTAGATGTAGGAAGAGGATATATCATAAAGGAGCACAGTGGAAGCTGAGATTTCTAAAGACTGTACCTGGACTCCTAAGAGACCCAGCAAGGTAGTTCAAGTACCTGAGAGGCATAGAGTGAATGCTACAAAAAAGGTCTGAAGATGTGGGAACCAATAAACATACCACATACTGTGGCTATGGGGATGGTTAGTAACATTACCCCAGAAGTAATTCCTACAGAAGTTTGTGACCATTTTCTTGATTTTTTAAAAATTCATTAAATAATATAGACAAGAAACTGATTTGAGCCATGTATTATTTTTAGAAGTTGACCTTTATTTCTATCACTGAAAAACTAATTTTGAGGGGTTGGGCAAAGAAAATATAAATGTGGAAGACGACTAAGATTGTGCAATAGAAGAACAGGGAAGAAAAACGAAGCAATTATTTTGGCTGGGATGACAGCAATTGAGAGAGTGTTGTGGAAAATTAAAGGTATTGGGCTGATAACATTTATTATTAGCCCTATAATTATTACAGCAATGCCATCTAACCCATTATCATAATCAGCCAAAACCACAGACACATGATAGATTTTATAATTGCCTTATATCACCGTGGGCTGGGCAGACCTATGCTATCTCATATCCTCCATCCCCCATCCCATTCCATCTGCTTCACTGACTTCTAATCTGGCCTACCTCCCATACATAATTCCATAAATAGTTGCTTATTCTTCACCTTGACCTTTCCTTTCCATGCCATTCTCGGAGTCCTTTCTCTCTGCTTCTGTGGTTTCTTTTTCCATCTAACTCATGGCAGCTTTCTCCTTCCTCCTCTGTTCCTATCTGTCTCCTTCCCAAGTTCCTCTCTGTTCTACAAGCCCTGAACCTTAGCTCTGCCCTACCTCACCTTTGCCCTGCCTTTTATTGGTCAAACAGGAGTAATTTCTTAGGCAAGTTTTACATAAGAACATTCATGAGAATGTGTTTGTCCAGGCAGAGGTCAGGTTTTGGGGGCCACTAATTAGCATTAAATACATAACACCAGACAAACCCCCGACAGAAAGACAGACAGACAGACAGAGAGAATTGAGGAGAGATTGAATTGGCTTGTTTCGAGAGTGAATATTCAATAGTTGATAACTGATTGCCTACAGGGAAAGTGAAATAAGTCAAGAAACTTTTTTTTTATTGCTTTTTGAGACAGGGTTTCTCTGTGTAGCCTTGGCTGTCCTAGAACTCACTCTGTAGACCAGGCTGGCCTGTTAACTCACAGAGATATCCCTGCCTCTGCCTCCTGAGTGCTGGGGTTAAAGGCATGCCCCATCCCTGCCTGGCAAGAAACATTCTTAAATTAAAACAAGTGGGTGGGTTATTCTATTAAACATAAATATTATTATTTAATTAGAAAGAAATTAAAAATAAACACAAGAAATACAATTTGCTGAATGAGCATGTGGATGGGTATGTAACATTTGGAGTGAGCGTAGAGAGGGTAGTTTAGTGTGTTTGAATGGCTGACCTCTTCCATGGGTAGAATTTCTTAGGGATTTCCAAAACCAAGTCTGTCAGTAGAAATCAGAGTCAACAGGGGGACTGAACATAAATGGACAAGGAAGCAGAAGAAACACAGAGAGAAAGGTGTCAAAAACACTAAGAGTCTAGAGCACAAAGACCATTAAGACAGAAGACTCCACTTCTCAGTGGACATCTCATATGCTGAGGCCAAAAGAATGACCACTGAGTTTGGCAAAAGATTATTAGTGCCCTGAGCAAAGAACTGTGGCTATCAAGCAAAGGCGAAGGCCAGACCAATACAATAGTATTATTCATTGAGCAATTGAAAATCAAAACCATAATATACTGGATATGGTGGCAAATGCCTGTAATCTAAGCATTTGGAGCACAGAGGCAGCAGAATCAGGGTGTCAAAGTTATCTTCTATTACACAGGGAGCTTAAGAGGGTCAAGCAAGCCAGGCTACACAAGACCTTGTCTAAAACAATCAAATCAGTAACAGTAACAATAATAGCAAAAACCAAAACCTGCCTTTAGGTCACTAATGCTATATGTATCTATTCCAAAATAGCCCTACAGATTCTCACACTCTAACCCTGAGAGCTAACCTAGAATCTGACACTACTTCTGCTAAAAAAAAAAAATAGATCAAAGAGAAACACACAGTAAAATTTTTTGCACAAAAATTTATAGTTTCGTTGCTCATAACAGCCAAAATCCATCAAGTAGGGGATGAATGAATTATGCGTGGTAGATCCATATAGTGGAATGTCTTATTCAGTTTCTACATGTGGCAGTGGCTGTTTTGCATCTGCAGGGAATGGCTCATGAAAACCTCACTGATGGGACTCTGCTGTGGCAAGGCCCTTAAAGACCCTTTCCCACTTGACCCCTTGACCCTTCCTACTATGGTGAATTTTGGTGGCCTTGGCCTCTATGTTTAATACCTTGATTGCCTGTCCTAAAAGCTCTCCTCGCTTTCAGTATGCTGTTCATACTCATAGCAATATGGTTTCACTTTGTCCTTTATCGGTCACAGGCAAGGATGGGACTGTGCAGACTGAGAGCCCTGGGGCCGATTCTATGTTTTTCTCAATCTTCATTCAATGGTCAAACCCTCCTCCCCACTCTTCTTCTACAGATCCTCCAGATGTGACCATTGATTCTAGGTATTTTGGGATTCATGTCCCCAGAGAAACAGCCGCAGTCACAATGAGTAAGCCTTTGGCAGATGTGACAGGCAGTGAGTCCTGCTTGCATATCTGATCAACAGAGATTGAAAAATGGGGAAGCTATGTCTGATCAACAGAGACTTAGAAACTGGGAAAGTTATGTCTGATCAGCAGAGACTTAAAAAAAATGGGGATGCTTTGCCTGCTCAATAGACTTAAAAAATGGTTCTTAGAAAGACGGTATCAGAAATGAAAGGTGCATATCAGGAAAGTTTGCTTGGTACAATGGTCATGCCTCTGTTTACAATTTAAAAAGCACTCTGAGAGAGGGATGCTAGTTGATGAATGGACTTATACCCACAAATGGTTAACCTGTCTCTCACGTTGCATAACTATGTAACCACATTTGCTGCCAGCTGGATATGTGCTCATATCCACAGGACATGCCTGGCTAGACATTTATTTTTGGCTTGCTGAAATTGTGCTTTGTAGTGCAAAATGTGATTTGGGGGTGATTGACCCAGCAGAAGGATGAAGGGAGGAAGGGAAACTACTGGGAGCCTTTTGGAATGAGGGGGCTTCTGTAGTCCTGACATTATGATTTCTTTAAATAAAATAACCACTGATGTCACTTCTCAGGTGAGCAGGATTGTGATTGTATACAGAAAGACAGCTCAAGCTATATGGGGCCTCTTGCTTAAAAATCAACAGGTGGTCAGTGTCTTCACTTTATGTTGACATCCCTTCCCCATCTCAGCATCTGAACTCTTGCAGATGGAGCTGGTCTCTCACAAAAACAGAATAATGTTATGCCATGTATGAACCACTTACACTGAATGTATCTTATGGGGTACAATGAATATATAATACATGGCCCTATTTATATGAAATGTCCAAGAGAGACACTTAGTGATTAAAAAGTAAGTTAATGTTTTGCTGAGGTGAAAGGAATAGGAGGAGAAGACATGATAGAGAATAAGAGATGATAGCTAAAGGGTATTAAATTTTTTGAGAGAAATACTCTAAAATTAATTTTAGCTATGATACACACTATTTGAATTCAGTTCACACTGTTTAAACAGGTGAATTGAGTGACCTATAAACTACCTCAGTGAAGCTGTGAGAAAGTAAGGCAAAATTAGCTGTTGAATATAGACCGTGAAGTACTCTATATTTCAGGTAGCTTGAAGAAAAGGAAGGGATGGGGAGAGAAGCAGAGAAGGAGGGGCTGAAAGGTGGGAGAAAGGAATAAAGGGAAAGAAAAGGAAGGAAGGAAGGAATAGAGAGGAAGGGATGGAGGCAGGAAGTCAGCCAAGGTATTAAATGGGATTTAATACATTTAGCTTGGATGGGAATAAGCAGGGTAAAGGTGAAACTGAAGATCCCAAGGTAAGATGACATTTTTCTTTTTGATGGTGTGTTTAAGGATGTTTGCTGTATTACCAAAACAAGCCCTTTTTGATGAATAATGAACATATTGGTTTGGAAAGAAAAGATTACCATTAATTTCACACTGGGGTAATGTATAATACATTGGAGTTATGAACCAAAAGGAAGAATTTACAGCAGAACAGAGAAGTCCTTGGATGACAGGCATGTGGTGAACTTGGATGAACTTGTACATATATTTTTCTTCTTGAAGTTTCCATGATGTTGACTCTATCACATATAGTGGAAGCACCAATGTACTTTAAAAAACAACAAACAAAGGCACCTATCAAGAAACTTGATAGGAATTTTTGTAATGTACAAATATACATTGACTTGCACGAGTAATTGGAAAACTCAATATATGCTTTCATAAACTATCATTAGAATGAATGATTTATTAAATTGTCTTTAGTACTGGTGAGTTCCAAACATCTGAGGTGTACAAATGTCATTATTAATATAATTTTGTACCACTTTGAGTTGGGAGTGGTAGTATCACTCTCCGTGGTCTCCTTGAGTCAGCATGCGCCCACAAAATGAAAAGGCCAAGTCATAATCATGAGAAACCACATCATATCCCCACAGAGCCAATAAACATGCTTTCAGGAGGAATGATTTAGCCACAGTGTGGGAATGTAGGAGAACCTTTTTCCCCCTCTTAAATATTAGCCTATCAGTAATACTTCCATGACTAAGTGATGACGAAAAAGGATTGAGAAACATTTCAGGAGGATTTTTCAAAAATAAATAAATAAATCTTCAACATGGACTAAGGCATTTGGAGGATCAGATTGTTTGGTTCTCTAAAATGGAACTACAGACTATTCATCTTTTGATAATCCATAATTAACTGCAAAATATGTAAAGAAAGTTTTTGGAATATCAGGCAGCCATGGAGCTAAGGCTAAAATCAACAATTGGAGAAGGAGTGGGTACCCATGTTCCTTGGCACCAACTTTGTTATTTATTCAGGCATGCCATTTAAAAGACTACCAATTAGCACTAAGGAAGAATGGGTTCTGCAATGCACACTTTTTTTCTTTCACATCTTGAGTCTCCAGGACCAGGTCAACATATCACGTGGGCTGATGGCTACTCTGGGATTATATTGGGATGAGGGAACTATCTCATTTCTTAATTAGAACTAAATAAAACCTGAAGATAAAATTTAAGCAAATAATCACACAGACAATGATTAGATTTAGACTTAGCTTTGTCGAGGATGTTCATGTTGTAAATAGAGAAACTTAAAGCTCAAAGTCTGTGGATCGTTTATTGAGAATCTGAGGGGAAGTCTTAGGCTTCTAATACTCTAAATCTTTGTCTGCCTTATATTTATTATGAAAGAAATAGCGGATGATCCAATTACATGCCCTGTCACGGACTCCTAGGTAGTTAACATTTTAAACACTCAACACAAGAACTCCATGCTTCCATTTGCAATATACTTCAACTCTTATAAATGTCACCACTAACCTTGGCTGTCCCACGACTATGCCACATAAAACTGTACCAGGTAATGTGTGAATGCTCACCAAGTATCTCCATATCAAATTTAACTTTATGCAATTCAGTTATATACAATGTAACAATACATTATACAATGCATATATCTTATAATCTTTATGTAATATAACAATATATGTAATATAGTATATAAACATATAGTATATATTATAATTATTTACCTATAAAATACATGTTATGCTAATTAACTATACATCAAGAAAATTGAGGGGGTACATATAATGATAACCTGTGTCCTTGAATAGAACGAAAGTAGGAAATGGGAGAAAACATTAATTTTTTTGTAGTCATAAGTATTAAGACACTTTGGTATTTACAATATACATATAAATTAATATGATACCATATTTAAATAACTATAAAATATCTGATGCTAAATTTGATGATAAGAGGAAGGGAATATATTTGAATTTTAGCAAGGAAACTCTAATACCATACTACCTGTCCAGCCATAGTCATACTTTTTTTTTTCCAGGTGGTGTTCAGCCATACTCATAATTTTTTTCCTGGTCTTCAACATACATAATTACTTACAAACTATTCTGTCTCTTCATGACATGTAAAAAAAAAGTTCAAAATATTTCTGGATGCCAACTGACTCTCCAAGCAAGTTGCTTAAATACACGAACGCACAAACCTTTCGCTCACTCCTGATTGAAGTAAAAACTGTACATTTAGGCTATACTGAGAATTATTAACCTGGGTGTAAATGTCTTCTTTTGAATGGCATCTTAAACTTTGAAATGAAGAATTTGGCATTAAGCGGGTTTTGAAATTGAAGCTAAAAGAGCCAGGGCTGTCTGACAAGAACTTTCTTACATGCTTTTTGATCACTTCTGCCTGGCAGGGCTGCCTTGCCAGGCCACTGAGACAGAGAATGCACTCAGTCTTGACATGTCTTGATGAGTTGTGATAGATGCGTGGGGGCTCCCACCCTTTGTCAGGGGTAGGGGAGGAAGTATGAGGAAGAGGGAAAGAGGGTGGGACCAGGAGAGAAGGGAGGGGGCTATGATTGGGATGTAAAGTGAATGAATAAATTAATAAATGAAAGATTTATTTTATGTGGAACAAAAAAAAGAAAGAAACAAAGACTTGACCCCAACCCTTCAGTGGAAGAAAGTGCAATCCAGGCTGTTGTTATGGATGAGTCCCACGAAGTGGGTCAGTAGCAGGCATCAAGATTTTTAATTGTTTAGAAAGAAAACATAACTATTCTATATTACATGTCTAATATCCAGTTATGAGTGAGTACATACCATATGTGACTCTCTGCTTCTGGGATACCTCACTCAAGATGATCGTTAATAGTTCACACTATTTGCCTGCAAATTTCATGATTTCCTTGTTTTTAATTGCTGAATAGTATTCTATTGTGTAAATGTACCACAATTTCTGTATTCATTCTTTTGCTGAGGGACACCTAGGTTGTTTCCAGGTTCTAGCAGTTAAGAATAGAGCTGCTACAAACATGGCTGAGAAAACGTTCTTGTTGTATACTTGAGCATATTTTGGATATATTCCTAGGAGTGGTATAGCTGGATATTGAGGAAGCACTATTCCTAAGTGTCTGATAAAGCGCCAGATTGATATCCAAAGTGGTTGTACAAGTTTACATTCCCACCAGCAGTGGGGGAGGGTTCCCCTTTCTCCACATCCTTTCCAGCATGTGTTGCCACTTGAGTTTTTGATCTTAGCCATTCTGATGGGTGTAAGGTAAAACCTCAGGTTTGTTTTGATTTGCATTTCCCTGATGACTAAGGATGTTGAGCATTTCTTTAAGTGTTTCTCTGCTATTTAAGATTCCTCTATTAAGAATTCTCTGCTTAGTTCTGTACCCCATTTTTTAATTGGATTACTTGGTGTGGATAAACATACTAAAATCTATACTCCTAAAGAAGCTAAACAACAAGGAAGACCCTAGGGAAGATGCTCAATCCTCATTCAGAAGGACAAACACGATAGACATCAGAAGCAGGAGAATACAGGGAACAGGACAGGAGCGTACCACAGAGGGCCTCTGAAAGACTCTACTGATCAAGGTATGGAAGAAAAGGCTGAGACTCATAGCCAAACTTTGGGCAGAGCGCAGGGAATCTTATGAAAGAAGGGGGAGATAGAAAGACCTGGAGAGGACAAGAGCTCCTAAAGGAGACCAACAGAGCCATAAAAACTGAGTCCTGGAAGCCCTGAAGAGAATGATACTCCAACCAAGAACAGTGCATAGAGAGGACCTAAAACCCAGGCTCAGATGTAGCCCATAGACTCAGTCTACAAGTGGGGTCACTAGTAAGGGGAGCAGGGGCTTTCTCTGGCATGAACTTAGTAGCAGGTTCTCTGTTGACCTCCCCTTGGCAGGGGGGTGCACTCTTGCCAGGCCACAGAGGAAGACTATGCAACCAGTCATGATGAGACCTGATAGGCTAGGGTCAAATAGAAGGGGAGGAGGTCCTCCTCTATCAGTAGACTAGGGAAGAGGCACAGGGGGAGAAGAGGGAGGGAGGGTAGGATTGGGAGGAGATGAGGGAGGGGGCCACAGCCAGGATACAAATTGAATAAATTATACTAACAAAAAAGTTTTAAAAAACATAATTATTTCCAATATGAGTTTACCATCTGATGTATATCAGAACAAAGAGATGTAAACCTTAGGTACAATTTTATGCGGAATTAGTGTCTGTGTCATTAGGATATAGTACAAGATAGCACTACATATTTTTTTTTAGTATAAAATTTCTTGTCTTGGTTTACTTAGGCATTTTCAGAAATTAAAAAAAAACATAGTAGAGTATTTCAATCTTTAAGCAAAAGCTTGTGAAACATTCACTTATTTTCTGGGACAGCATTATTTAAACTGTGTTAAACAGTAATGGTGCATGCATGTGCACAACACAGAATGCTTCAGGATCCATTTTGTTTTGTTATTAAATCCTTTTAAGGAGGATTGAGCTGGGATCTTTGTAGATTACGTTGTCTATATAAAGGGGGAAGAGCCCCTTTGTGGGATTCTGGGTCTTAAACGGGTCTGTAGTACAGAGAAAACACAGGTAAAATGCAAATAGTTGAAGTGTTCTTTTAACATAAGATTAGGAATTCTCCTAGTTCTCAAATTTTGAAAAAAAAAATAAAGAGGGAAAAAAATATGGCAATGGTTAGTCTTTACTGTCAGCTTGTGAATGTTTGTGAAGGTTTCCAGAGTGGGTTAATTGAAAAGAAAAGATTCAGCCTGAATGTGGGTTGTGGCATCCCACAGACGAAGGCTTCAGACTTAATAAGAAAAAAAGAAGAAGAAGAAGAAGAAGAAGAAGAAGAAGAAGAAGAAGAAGAAGAAGAAGAAGAAGAAGAAGAAGAAGAAGAAGAAGAAGAAGGCAGCTGCGTCCCAGCATTCATTTGTGTCCAGTGGCCTCATACTCCTTCAGCCATGCCTCCTCAACCATGGTGGTTGTGTGCCCAAACAGAGCCAACATAAGCCCTTTCATCCCTAAGCAGCTCTTGTTAGGTACTTAGTCATAACAGTGAGGAAAGAAACTAATACACAGAACAAGACCAAGTTCACTATTTTTGATAACAAGTGTTTTCGGGAGGCGGGAAATAAAGTGAATCATCCAATACAGATTTCTTGGCCTCTGTAAGAGCTGACACTGACATTAGAAACTTGAATTTGGTCTGAAGTTCCTCTTTCTACTTTCTCCATGTACACATATGCTTACTTAAATAATTTTTTGTCATATTAGGGAGAAACCTGGCAGGCAATTTATTAGTCTTCAGATAGACTCCAACTCAGCCATCACTCTTAGAGAAATCATGGCCAATATTGCAAACTTGGCTGCTTTTTCTAACCGCAGGCCAGATGATGGCCATAGGTAGACAGCATTGCCTACATGAAAGATTGTACTTGAAGGGTCACAGTGGTTTCTTGGTGACAGGAGGCAGTGTGTCCAGAACACAGAGAAAAGCAAGAAGTGCTTTCTCCCAAAGTGTCATTAAGGTCAGAAAAAAAAAATACCCTATCTACTGTCACTGCCCTAAACCACAAGATCTTCAGCTCTCTCCCTCAGTTCTATGGTAGCTGGTGGTTGACGCCCAGAAACTGAGCAGAGGAAAATTTTACTGACTATTTCTAACACAAGTTGTTAACCCTAGCATAGTGTATCCGGATGGCAAGGGAACTAATGGCAGCCTGGGTCCCACCAAGCCCCTGATAGAGTCATGCCAAGGTCTGAATGTTCCCGAGCCTGCGGGTTCCAACATGGGCATCTGCAGACCCAAGCTGACAGCTGATTCAATTGTTTCCATAGCCATTTTGTACAAAGTATTTTTTAAAAAGTGAAGTGAACTAGCTGTTTACCTTCACATGTTTCTTTTTCTTTTGTATTTTCTAAATTTCCCCCTAATGAGACCTTTTAGAAAGTGTTGACAACCTTTAGAAATTGTAGAGGAAGTAAAAGTTTTTTTAATGATGAAAAACAATTATTCTTAAGCATTTTAAAGTTCAACATATATGTATTATAGAATAAATGTTTAATAAAATGTGTGCATTTACTTGATAAAAATATAGCTTACTTGAAAAGAAATATATACCTTTGAGTCAAAACAATAAAGGAGTTTAAAAGTCACACTCTAGCCTCAAAACATAAATAAATGCTGTCCTTGTTTGAGCAAGGGTCCTCAAGTGTCCACATTCCCAGAAGAACCAAAAAATTGAACTTGATCTGAGAAAAAAAAAGAATTATAACTTACGTATATTAGAAAAGGTATGGTTGATTTCAACAGGTTATTTTTTAAAGCTGAGAATTTATTCTTTAAGTTCACCTTCTACTTTTGATACCTTGAAGTATACATTTCAATATATCATTTTATGATTTTATGGAGTTGGCAGACAGATCCTTATAGATTATTTCAGGTTTTGAAATCTATGCTGACTCAGTGAATATAGGAAGGACAATGTTTTCGACTCATAATAATTTATATGTAGGTTTTGATGTTTCAAATAGTACTTTCCAGTGTTTTAAAAAATTACAGTGTAAGTTTGTCTTATGTCTCTGCTATCTGTCTGCTAGAGACCGTGAGAGCAAATGTTATGTCAACAAAACAGGGAGTCCTTGATGTTGTAAGTTGTTGAGTGCAGAAGCTCAAAAATATTCTGCTCATTGTGACTATATATTCCATGAAATCTCTAAAAAGAACCATCATAATTAGAAAATAAGATTCTTGAAAGAGTTAAATAGGAAGAATATCTCCCATCCAACCACTGTGCCATTTAAGAAAGTCAGCTTCACTTTCAGCCCCCATGCCGTCTTTTTATGTATTTTATCTTCTGCTGTTTTTAATGCCAAACTGATGTTATTGTCTCTTGGTCTCCTTTGTGCAGAATCATTTTATACTAATAGTTTTCTTAAAGAGTTTCATTTTTTTAACACATAGACTTCAAGGTCAACAGAATGCAGCCAGTTAGTCTGAGCTCAAAAATAGACCTTTTATAGTCATTTCTTCTATTTACCTAGGAGTCACTTAAAAATACTGTATTGATAAAAAAGAACATTATAAACTTCAAAAATTGAACATTTCTATCACATAGAACATTTCAATGGGATTTCAGAAAAATAAGTTGAAATGCAAACACACATGTGTTTGTCTGCCTCTCTGCTCTGACTATATCCCCGGCTAATTTCTACAAAGGTGGTAGGAAATGAATTAGAAGAGTTAGTAACTGAGCCAAGGTTTAAGAGGCTACGTGGATAAATATCTAAAGTAAGGCTTTACCTACAGTCTTCCTATTACAGGGATTGTGAGTGAACTAATCTTTCCAGGATGAAGTCCTACATACATTGCCAGACTTCTGGTTTAAATGATGCCATGGCTATTGAGAGTGGCTAGTTCAAAGTGGGTCTGTGAAGTCTAGAAAGGCTTTACAGAGGAGGCGATGGCCCTCTATTTTCTTTACAAGGTGGCTACCTCTCTGTCTCTTTCTCTCATGTGTTTAGGATGTTGATTATAGCTCATGTGATAGAACCCTGACCTCAGTGCAATGGTGAGAACTGGAGTCCTTAGATTATTGGAGGTTGTGCTTCAAAGGGAGTTTTGGACTTCAGTCACTTCTTTGCTTTTGAATTCAAGGTCTGCTACCTCCACCTGGATCTAGTGCAATCATGTATCATGGGACTCTTGCTAGAGTTCATTCTGTTCTGCTTGAACTTTCAGCCTTAAAACTGTGAGTCACATTCTCCAATATTTACTCTTTTTTTGCAAAGATTTTATATAGATCCCTATCACCTTCGGTACTGTGCTATCCCAACTCAGGATCATCAAAGCAGTTTTCTATATTATGTGGTTAAGGGGAAATACCATGCATGGGATAAGGCACTAATTTTCAAATTCACTTTGCCAGCCGAGCTCTCTCTGCAGCTGGACTAATTTGATTACCACATTCTTTTCTTTATTTTTTATTATCATTTATTACAATTATTCAAATTGTATTCCAACTGTGGCACCCTCTCTCCTCTCCTCCCAATCCAACCCTCCCTCCTTTTTCCTTAATGCCCCCACTCCAGTCCACTGATAGGGGAGGTCCTTTTCTATCTGACCTTAGCCTATCAGGTCTCGTCAAGACTGGCTGCATTATCTTCCTCTGAGTTCTGGCATGCTGCACCTGCCCCAGGGGGAGGTGATCAGAGAGCCAACCATTGAGATCATGCCAGATAAAGTGCCTGCTCCCCGTATTATGGACCCCACTTGGAGACCGAGTCTATGGGTTACATAACAACTGAGGACCTGGGTTTTAGGTCCTTTCTATGTATTGTACTTGGTTGGGGTATCATTCTTTTCAGGGCTCTGAAGGTTCAGGGTTTTTCTTGGGGGGGGGAGGCTCTGTTGGTCTCCTTTTGGAGCTCCTGTACCCTCCAGATATTTCTATCTTCCCCCTCTTTCCTAAGATTCCCTGAACTCTGTCCAAAGTTTGGCTATGAGTCTCAGCCTCAGCTTTCATACCTGGATCAGTAGTCTTTCAGAGGCCCTCTGTGGTAGGCTCCTGTCCTGTTCCCTGTCTTCTGCTTCTGATGTCTATCACATTTGCCCTTCTGAATGAGAATTGAGCATCTTCCCTAGGGCCTTCTTTGTTATTTAGCTTCTTTAGGACTATAGATTTTACTTTTATACTCCTAATTATTACCACATTCTTAGTCCCAGTGTTTGTAAACGATATTTCAGCTGGAAATGTTGATAAATGTGAACTCAGTCAAAACACAGCATTCAATATCTTCACTTACTAGCCCTGGGCCAGCACATTATGAAACCCAGGATTTGTGTACACTCCTGAATACAAGGTTTTACTTTATAACTGCAGCTGTTTATGCACTCAAGCTTGACACAATGTGAGCACACACATGCATACTCTTGATCTCATCTCTGAGAAGGACAGTAAAATGTGTAATGTATAACACGACCATGACCTTTACCAAAGTATTGTACTGCTGCCACAGGAAATTAAACTACACCGTGGAGATGAAGTTTTGAGTGCCCTAAATAGAAAGCCTGCTGGAGACGTTTTGGACCTTTCCAACATGGAATCGAAATAGTCAAAATGAACTGCAGAGGCAGCATGGGAAACAAGTCAGTCTGAAGATTAAAGTGATGCCTTATGACAGTAGGAGAGAAGAGGAAATTTGAGAGAAGCCTGCTCTGTGAGATTCTCTGAGGACATTTTGAACCCACATAGAGTACCTGCACTTGGCACTACTCATATTTTGTACTCTTTGCAGCGGATGGTTCCAGAAAAATAGATTAATGTTCTATGTAAGAATTAGCATGGCTGTCTGGAACCGTGGCTGCCTGTGGTACCTGGAAACATCGGCTCTGTTCCCAGTGCAGCTGAGCAGTTCCGCTGTGTCCCTGGGCACAATGGGACAATGGCAATACTAATCCCACAGGACAGTTGAGAGGATTAAATGACTTGATATGTGTAAACTTCTGCGAGTGATGCTTTGGATGCTTTCAGCATCCTCGGTCATTGGCTATTATGCGCTTACCCTAGCCTGAGTCATTAGTTTTCTGTGTCAGCTTACAGTTCCTCTGGCATAAGACTAGACAACTAAAATTCTTGGCTAACAAAATAATACATCCCTAATATATAAATTCAGTGAATTTTGTCAACGGATGACCTTTCAAATGTCAGAAAACGGCCTATTAATAAGGCAACGTTTTGCATGAGAATGTGCTGTTATCTCTGCAGTGTCACAGACAGCGGTGACAGATGGGACATTTATAGGCATTGCAAGTTAGGCTCCAGTGGAGTAGGATGTGTTTTTCATGACGGGAACTTTCTGTTGGATAAAAATGGAAACCTGTTAGTTTGGAATGGATGGGACTACCAGTGCACGACCATGGCCATGGCGCTAGATAAATAAACTGGGCTTCGGCAATTGTGCCGTTGGCCCAGCTGTGTAGACTATTGTTTCAGTGAACAGTTTTGAGGGAGATTTAAGATTCTAAAATTCACTAGTTTATAGCCATTTCCTTCCTTGATAAAAAAAAAAAACAAAAACTTTTCTTGTGATGAGGGAACAAATGGGAAGTGGGTGGGGTTAGAAAACCCCAAGGTTTGTTCCCAGTTGCCAGCTTCCTCTAGTGGGCCACCCCCTTTCCAACAGCACTACTAGCTGAAGTCCCACAGGAACTTTTGGGGTACACCTCACACTCAAATTGCAATAAGAACATAGTAAATTTAAAGTAACTTTAATTTCTGATATTTTATGTAGCGTGATGACTTCTAAGGTGTAATGGACAAGTGTCTCCTCACTGCAGATAGGATAACACCTGCAGCAGACACAACTCTACTCAAGTCTAGCTTGGCGATCAATGGGTCTAACTGAAATTTATTGACAAGAGCATGATTGACTTACAAATGGTTGTACCACTGGGGGGAAAATGTTTCTCCCTCCATTAGCAGCTGCTAACCGCCTAGGTGTGCATAGCTATGGCAATACCCTCTTTAGCTCCTTTCTTTCATCACCACAGAAGGTTAGTGAGTCTACTCAGGCACAATTCTCTTTTGGTTAATGGTGGCTAATGACAGTTTAAGCAAACAGTGGCCACACGTTTTGTATAGTATGGAGAATGTTCTATGTTAACTGTACTTTCAAATTTCAAAATATGAGTGTATTAATAATATGGAATGCAAAATAAATTACAAATAACATGCAGTGGAGAGATAGAAGCAACAAATAGCTATAAAACACTATTCAATCAGGCACTTACAATAGCTAGCAGAGACAGAAGTGATCATAAAATCCGGAGCTCAATTAATGAGAGAAAAAGCAGGGTGCTGGATGGAGAGTTCTGCACAGATGAGTTTCCGTTTCCCACCTCAGGCATTTTAGACCATAGACAAAGGAACAGTAACCTTTGGTGGGAATGGTTTATCTTGTAGCCTATACAATATTTCCAACACCCTTAGCTGTTTGATTCTGAGACAAGGGAGGGCCTCACTCTCACAGACAGCTTTTAACAAATTTAAATAGCACATGATAATTTTCCTATAAGAAGTACATCATACCATGCCATGTTGGGAGAACAGCATTCCCCAATAACATGGAGCTGAACTAAATGTCTGTCAATAGAAAATATATAAAGAGAATAAGGTGTACAGACAGTACACTACTGTATAGCCATCAAGATACATGTCTTACATATTAATAATGATTACTGTGCTGGCAAACTACAAACCCAAGATAAGTTGTTAAGCAGACTTTAGCATTTTAATGTGTGTTTTGACTCACTTTTAAAATTCAAATATGTTTCCAAATGGAGTAAGTGTGTATTCAGAGCCCAAGCTCCCCTGTGTGCAGGAAAATGAATGTATTGGCATCCCTGACATCAAAGGCTGGGAATTGTTTATTCCACACACTTGCCAATAAGATCAAAATGCTTCTCTGACCTTTCCATTTTCTCCACTACTGTACCAATGTATAGCTGTGAGAGTGTGGATGAGCCATTTGATTCTAAACAGTATAATGTTTTCATAAGATCTAAGTAACCTTTATCTCAAAGAATCCTTCTGCGAATTATCTAACACAATTTATGCAGAGAGACCACAAAGGTCATAAAAATAACAATAAATTTATGTTTTCACTTATGAAGAAGTATCTCCACACCTAGAAGTCTTTAGATTTAATTCTGTCTTGCAATTATTTTGCAGTTATTTTGAGGACTGAATTTATTTATTTATTTATTTATTTATTTATAATTTATTTATTTTTATATCAATCACAGGTTAGGTACTTTGCATCCCAGGCTTAGTCCCCCTCCTTCCTTCCCTCCCACTCTCCCTCTCCCTCCCTCATCTCCCTCCTGCCCCCCTCCAAGTCCACCAACAGGGGAGGACCTCCTCTCCTTCCATCCAACCACAGCTCATCCTGTCTCCTCAGGGCTGGCTGCAATGTCCTCCCCTGGGATCTAGCCAGTCTGTCACTCCCCGGCTTGTATGGGAGAGGGTCAAAGAGTCCGCAATCAAGTTCATGACTGAAACAGTCCCTGTTTCCCTCACTAGGATCTTCAGTCTGACACCGAGCTATCATGGGCCCCATTTGAGCAGGGGTTCCAGGCCACATCCACACGTGGTCCTTGGTTGTAGAAACCGTCTCATACAAGACCCCTGTGCCCTGCTCAGTTTGGTCTTTGTGGAGCTCCTGTTCTCCCCAAGTATCACCAACCTCCTCCATTTCTATCATTTCTTCTCGCCCTCTGTCAAAGGTTTGATCGCGAGTCTTAATATCTGCTCTGATACATCACTACGTTGACCCTTCCAGAGGACCTCCTTTGCATGCTCCTGTCCTGTTGCTTGTTTTCTCCTCCACTCAATGTCCATCCCATTTGTTCATGCAAACGAGCATTGATCATACCCACCTGGGTCCGCCTTCCTGTATATCCTCCCTAGGTATGTAGATTTCAGCATGACCTTCCTATCCTATAGGTCTATATAAGTGAGTATATACCATATGTTTCTTTCTGCTTTGGGGATACCTCACTTAGGATGATCATTTCCAGGTCCCACCATTTACCTGCGAATTTCATGATTTCCTCCTTTTTTATTGCTGAGTAGTATTCCATTGTGTAAAAGTACCACAATTTTTGTATCCATTCCTCAACTGAGGGACATCTGGGTTGTTTCCAGGTTCTGGCTATTACAAGTAAAGCAGCCACGAACATGGT
>JAQQSO010000271.1:0-25182 GCA_028658305.1 Pachyuromys duprasi | reverse complement strand
AGCAGAAAGAAACATATGGTATATACTCACTTATATAGACCTATAGGATAGGAAGGTCATGCTGAAATCTACATACCTAGGGAGGATATACAGGAAGGCGGACCCAGGTGGGTATGATCAATGCTCGTTTGCATGAACAAATGGGATGGACATTGAGTGGAGGAGAAAACAAGCAACAGGACAGGAGCATGCAAAGGAGGTCCTCTGGAAGGGTCAACGTAGTGATGTATCAGAGCAGATATTAAGACTCGCGATCAAACCTTTGACAGAGGGCGAGAAGAAATGATAGAAATGGAGGAGGTTGGTGATACTTGGGGAGAACAGGAGCTCCACAAAGACCAAACTGAGCAGGGCACAGGGGTCTTGTATGAGACGGTTTCTACAACCAAGGACCACGTGTGGATGTGGCCTGGAACCCCTGCTCAAATGGGGCCCATGATAGCTCGGTGTCAGACTGAAGATCCTAGTGAGGGAAACAGGGACTGTTTCAGTCATGAACTTGATTGCGGACTCTTTGACCCTCTCCCATACAAGCCGGGGAGTGACAGACTGGCTAGATCCCAGGGGAGGACATTGCAGCCAGCCCTGAGGAGACAGGATGAGCTGTGGTTGGATGGAAGGAGAGGAGGTCCTCCCCTGTTGGTGGACTTGGAGGGGGGCAGGAGGGAGATGAGGGAGGGAGAGGGAGAGTGGGAGGGAAGGAAGGAGGGGGACTAAGCCTGGGATGCAAAGTACCTAACCTGTGATTGATATAAAAATAAATAAATTATAAATAAATAAATAAATAAATAAATAAATTCAGTCCTCAAAATAACTGCAAAATAATTGCAAGACAGAATTAAATCTAAAGACTTCTAGGTGTGGAGATACTTCTTCATAAGTGAAAACATAAATTTATTGTTATTTTTATGACCTTTGTGGTCTCTCTGCATAAATTGTGTTAGATAATTCGCAGAAGGATTCTTTGAGATAAAGGTTACTTAGATCTTATGAAAACATTATACTGTTTAGAATCAAATGGCTCATCCACACTCTCACAGCTATACATTGGTACAGTAGTGGAGAAAATGGAAAGGTCAGAGAAGCATTTTGATCTTATTGGCAAGTGTGTGGAATAAACAATTCCCAGCCTTTGATGTCAGGGATGCCAATACATTCATTTTCCTGCACACAGGGGAGCTTGGGCTCTGAATACACACTTACTCCATTTGGAAACATATTTGAATTTTAAAAGTGAGTCAAAACACACATTAAAATGCTAAAGTCTGCTTAACAACTTATCTTGGGTTTGTAGTTTGCCAGCACAGTAATCATTATTAATATGTAAGACATGTATCTTGATGGCTATACAGTAGTGTACTGTCTGTACACCTTATTCTCTTTATATATTTTCTATTGACAGACATTTAGTTCAGCTCCATGTTATTGGGGAATGCTGTTCTCCCAACATGGCATGGTATGATGTACTTCTTATAGGAAAATTATCATGTGCTATTTAAATTTGTTAAAAGCTGTCTGTGAGAGTGAGGCCCTCCCTTGTCTCAGAATCAAACAGCTAAGGGTGTTGGAAATATTGTATAGGCTACAAGATAAACCATTCCCACCAAAGGTTACTGTTCCTTTGTCTATGGTCTAAAATGCCTGAGGTGGGAAACGGAAACTCATCTGTGCAGAACTCTCCATCCAGCACCCTGCTTTTTCTCTCATTAATTGAGCTCCGGATTTTATGATCACTTCTGTCTCTGCTAGCTATTGTAAGTGCCTGATTGAATAGTGTTTTATAGCTATTTGTTGCTTCTATCTCTCCACTGCATGTTATTTGTAATTTATTTTGCATTCCATATTATTAATACACTCATATTTTGAAATTTGAAAGTACAGTTAACATAGAACATTCTCCATACTATACAAAACGTGTGGCCACTGTTTGCTTAAACTGTCATTAGCCACCATTAACCAAAAGAGAATTGTGCCTGAGTAGACTCACTAACCTTCTGTGGTGATGAAAGAAAGGAGCTAAAGAGGGTATTGCCATAGCTATGCACACCTAGGCGGTTAGCAGCTGCTAATGGAGGGAGAAACATTTTCCCCCCAGTGGTACAACCATTTGTAAGTCAATCATGCTCTTGTCAATAAATTTCAGTTAGACCCATTGATCGCCAAGCTAGACTTGAGTAGAGTTGTGTCTGCTGCAGGTGTTATCCTATCTGCAGTGAGGAGACACTTGTCCATTACACCTTAGAAGTCATCACGCTACATAAAATATCAGAAATTAAAGTTACTTTAAATTTACTATGTTCTTATTGCAATTTGAGTGTGAGGTGTACCCCAAAAGTTCCTGTGGGACTTCAGCTAGTAGTGCTGTTGGAAAGGGGGTGGCCCACTAGAGGAAGCTGGCAACTGGGAACAAACCTTGGGGTTTTCTAACCCCACCCACTTCCCATTTGTTCCCTCATCACAAGAAAAGTTTTTGTTTTTTTTTTTTATCAAGGAAGGAAATGGCTATAAACTAGTGAATTTTAGAATCTTAAATCTCCCTCAAAACTGTTCACTGAAACAATAGTCTACACAGCTGGGCCAACGGCACAATTGCCGAAGCCCAGTTTATTTATCTAGCGCCATGGCCATGGTCGTGCACTGGTAGTCCCATCCATTCCAAACTAACAGGTTTCCATTTTTATCCAACAGAAAGTTCCCGTCATGAAAAACACATCCTACTCCACTGGAGCCTAACTTGCAATGCCTATAAATGTCCCATCTGTCACCGCTGTCTGTGACACTGCAGAGATAACAGCACATTCTCATGCAAAACGTTGCCTTATTAATAGGCCGTTTTCTGACATTTGAAAGGTCATCCGTTGACAAAATTCACTGAATTTATATATTAGGGATGTATTATTTTGTTAGCCAAGAATTTTAGTTGTCTAGTCTTATGCCAGAGGAACTGTAAGCTGACACAGAAAACTAATGACTCAGGCTAGGGTAAGCGCATAATAGCCAATGACCGAGGATGCTGAAAGCATCCAAAGCATCACTCGCAGAAGTTTACACATATCAAGTCATTTAATCCTCTCAACTGTCCTGTGGGATTAGTATTGCCATTGTCCCATTGTGCCCAGGGACACAGCGGAACTGCTCAGCTGCACTGGGAACAGAGCCGATGTTTCCAGGTACCACAGGCAGCCACGGTTCCAGACAGCCATGCTAATTCTTACATAGAACATTAATCTATTTTTCTGGAACCATCCGCTGCAAAGAGTACAAAATATGAGTAGTGCCAAGTGCAGGTACTCTATGTGGGTTCAAAATGTCCTCAGAGAATCTCACAGAGCAGGCTTCTCTCAAATTTCCTCTTCTCTCCTACTGTCATAAGGCATCACTTTAATCTTCAGACTGACTTGTTTCCCATGCTGCCTCTGCAGTTCATTTTGACTATTTCGATTCCATGTTGGAAAGGTCCAAAACGTCTCCAGCAGGCTTTCTATTTAGGGCACTCAAAACTTCATCTCCACGGTGTAGTTTAATTTCCTGTGGCAGCAGTACAATACTTTGGTAAAGGTCATGGTCGTGTTATACATTACACATTTTACTGTCCTTCTCAGAGATGAGATCAAGAGTATGCATGTGTGTGCTCACATTGTGTCAAGCTTGAGTGCATAAACAGCTGCAGTTATAAAGTAAAACCTTGTATTCAGGAGTGTACACAAATCCTGGGTTTCATAATGTGCTGGCCCAGGGCTAGTAAGTGAAGATATTGAATGCTGTGTTTTGACTGAGTTCACATTTATCAACATTTCCAGCTGAAATATCGTTTACAAACACTGGGACTAAGAATGTGGTAATAATTAGGAGTATAAAAGTAAAATCTATAGTCCTAAAGAAGCTAAATAACAAAGAAGGCCCTAGGGAAGATGCTCAATTCTCATTCAGAAGGGCAAATGTGATAGACATCAGAAGCAGAAGACAGGGAACAGGACAGGAGCCTACCACAGAGGGCCTCTGAAAGACTACTGATCCAGGTATGAAAGCTGAGGCTGAGACTCATAGCCAAACTTTGGACAGAGTTCAGGGAATCTTAGGAAAGAGGGGGAAGATAGAAATATCTGGAGGGTACAGGAGCTCCAAAAGGAGACCAACAGAGCCTCCCCCCCCCAAGAAAAACCCTGAACCTTCAGAGCCCTGAAAAGAATGATACCCCAACCAAGTACAATACATAGAAAGGACCTAAAACCCAGGTCCTCAGTTGTTATGTAACCCATAGACTCGGTCTCCAAGTGGGGTCCATAATACGGGGAGCAGGCACTTTATCTGGCATGATCTCAATGGTTGGCTCTCTGATCACCTCCCCCTGGGGCAGGTGCAGCATGCCAGAACTCAGAGGAAGATAATGCAGCCAGTCTTGACGAGACCTGATAGGCTAAGGTCAGATAGAAAAGGACCTCCCCTATCAGTGGACTGGAGTGGGGGCATTAAGGAAAAAGGAGGGAGGGTTGGATTGGGAGGAGAGGAGAGAGGGTGCCACAGTTGGAATACAATTTGAATAATTGTAATAAATGATAATAAAAAATAAAGAAAAGAATGTGGTAATCAAATTAGTCCAGCTGCAGAGAGAGCTCGGCTGGCAAAGTGAATTTGAAAATTAGTGCCTTATCCCATGCATGGTATTTCCCCTTAACCACATAATATAGAAAACTGCTTTGATGATCCTGAGTTGGGATAGCACAGTACCGAAGGTGATAGGGATCTATATAAAATCTTTGCAAAAAAAGAGTAAATATTGGAGAATGTGACTCACAGTTTTAAGGCTGAAAGTTCAAGCAGAACAGAATGAACTCTAGCAAGAGTCCCATGATACATGATTGCACTAGATCCAGGTGGAGGTAGCAGACCTTGAATTCAAAAGCAAAGAAGTGACTGAAGTCCAAAACTCCCTTTGAAGCACAACCTCCAATAATCTAAGGACTCCAGTTCTCACCATTGCACTGAGGTCAGGGTTCTATCACATGAGCTATAATCAACATCCTAAACACATGAGAGAAAGAGACAGAGAGGTAGCCACCTTGTAAAGAAAATAGAGGGCCATCGCCTCCTCTGTAAAGCCTTTCTAGACTTCACAGACCCACTTTGAACTAGCCACTCTCAATAGCCATGGCATCATTTAAACCAGAAGTCTGGCAATGTATGTAGGACTTCATCCTGGAAAGATTAGTTCACTCACAATCCCTGTAATAGGAAGACTGTAGGTAAAGCCTTACTTTAGATATTTATCCACGTAGCCTCTTAAACCTTGGCTCAGTTACTAACTCTTCTAATTCATTTCCTACCACCTTTGTAGAAATTAGCCGGGGATATAGTCAGAGCAGAGAGGCAGACAAACACATGTGTGTTTGCATTTCAACTTATTTTTCTGAAATCCCATTGAAATGTTCTATGTGATAGAAATGTTCAATTTTTGAAGTTTATAATGTTCTTTTTTATCAATACAGTATTTTTAAGTGACTCCTAGGTAAATAGAAGAAATGACTATAAAAGGTCTATTTTTGAGCTCAGACTAACTGGCTGCATTCTGTTGACCTTGAAGTCTATGTGTTAAAAAAATGAAACTCTTTAAGAAAACTATTAGTATAAAATGATTCTGCACAAAGGAGACCAAGAGACAATAACATCAGTTTGGCATTAAAAACAGCAGAAGATAAAATACATAAAAAGACGGCATGGGGGCTGAAAGTGAAGCTGACTTTCTTAAATGGCACAGTGGTTGGATGGGAGATATTCTTCCTATTTAACTCTTTCAAGAATCTTATTTTCTAATTATGATGGTTCTTTTTAGAGATTTCATGGAATATATAGTCACAATGAGCAGAATATTTTTGAGCTTCTGCACTCAACAACTTACAACATCAAGGACTCCCTGTTTTGTTGACATAACATTTGCTCTCACGGTCTCTAGCAGACAGATAGCAGAGACATAAGACAAACTTACACTGTAATTTTTTAAAACACTGGAAAGTACTATTTGAAACATCAAAACCTACATATAAATTATTATGAGTCGAAAACATTGTCCTTCCTATATTCACTGAGTCAGCATAGATTTCAAAACCTGAAATAATCTATAAGGATCTGTCTGCCAACTCCATAAAATCATAAAATGATATATTGAAATGTATACTTCAAGGTATCAAAAGTAGAAGGTGAACTTAAAGAATAAATTCTCAGCTTTAAAAAATAACCTGTTGAAATCAACCATACCTTTTCTAATATACGTAAGTTATAATTCTTTTTTTTTCTCAGATCAAGTTCAATTTTTTGGTTCTTCTGGGAATGTGGACACTTGAGGACCCTTGCTCAAACAAGGACAGCATTTATTTATGTTTTGAGGCTAGAGTGTGACTTTTAAACTCCTTTATTGTTTTGACTCAAAGGTATATATTTCTTTTCAAGTAAGCTATATTTTTATCAAGTAAATGCACACATTTTATTAAACATTTATTCTATAATACATATATGTTGAACTTTAAAATGCTTAAGAATAATTGTTTTTCATCATTAAAAAAACTTTTACTTCCTCTACAATTTCTAAAGGTTGTCAACACTTTCTAAAAGGTCTCATTAGGGGGAAATTTAGAAAATACAAAAGAAAAAGAAACATGTGAAGGTAAACAGCTAGTTCACTTCACTTTTTAAAAAATACTTTGTACAAAATGGCTATGGAAACAATTGAATCAGCTGTCAGCTTGGGTCTGCAGATGCCCATGTTGGAACCCGCAGGCTCGGGAACATTCAGACCTTGGCATGACTCTATCAGGGGCTTGGTGGGACCCAGGCTGCCATTAGTTCCCTTGCCATCCGGATACACTATGCTAGGGTTAACAACTTGTGTTAGAAATAGTCAGTAAAATTTTCCTCTGCTCAGTTTCTGGGCGTCAACCACCAGCTACCATAGAACTGAGGGAGAGAGCTGAAGATCTTGTGGTTTAGGGCAGTGACAGTAGATAGGGTATTTTTTTTTTCTGACCTTAATGACACTTTGGGAGAAAGCACTTCTTGCTTTTCTCTGTGTTCTGGACACACTGCCTCCTGTCACCAAGAAACCACTGTGACCCTTCAAGTACAATCTTTCATGTAGGCAATGCTGTCTACCTATGGCCATCATCTGGCCTGCGGTTAGAAAAAGCAGCCAAGTTTGCAATATTGGCCATGATTTCTCTAAGAGTGATGGCTGAGTTGGAGTCTATCTGAAGACTAATAAATTGCCTGCCAGGTTTCTCCCTAATATGACAAAAAATTATTTAAGTAAGCATATGTGTACATGGAGAAAGTAGAAAGAGGAACTTCAGACCAAATTCAAGTTTCTAATGTCAGTGTCAGCTCTTACAGAGGCCAAGAAATCTGTATTGGATGATTCACTTTATTTCCCGCCTCCCGAAAACACTTGTTATCAAAAATAGTGAACTTGGTCTTGTTCTGTGTATTAGTTTCTTTCCTCACTGTTATGACTAAGTACCTAACAAGAGCTGCTTAGGGATGAAAGGGCTTATGTTGGCTCTGTTTGGGCACACAACCACCATGGTTGAGGAGGCATGGCTGAAGGAGTATGAGGCCACTGGACACAAATGAATGCTGGGACGCAGCTGCCTTCTTCTTCTTCTTCTTCTTCTTCTTCTTCTTCTTCTTCTTCTTCTTCTTCTTCTTCTTCTTCTTCTTCTTCTTCTTCTTCTTCTTTTTTTCTTATTAAGTCTGAAGCCTTCGTCTGTGGGATGCCACAACCCACATTCAGGCTGAATCTTTTCTTTTCAATTAACCCACTCTGGAAACCTTCACAAACATTCACAAGCTGACAGTAAAGACTAACCATTGCCATATTTTTTTCCCTCTTTATTTTTTTTTTCAAAATTTGAGAACTAGGAGAATTCCTAATCTTATGTTAAAAGAACACTTCAACTATTTGCATTTTACCTGTGTTTTCTCTGTACTACAGACCCGTTTAAGACCCAGAATCCCACAAAGGGGCTCTTCCCCCTTTATATAGACAACGTAATCTACAAAGATCCCAGCTCAATCCTCCTTAAAAGGATTTAATAACAAAACAAAATGGATCCTGAAGCATTCTGTGTTGTGCACATGCATGCACCATTACTGTTTAACACAGTTTAAATAATGCTGTCCCAGAAAATAAGTGAATGTTTCACAAGCTTTTGCTTAAAGATTGAAATACTCTACTATGTTTTTTTTTAATTTCTGAAAATGCCTAAGTAAACCAAGACAAGAAATTTTATACTAAAAAAAAATATGTAGTGCTATCTTGTACTATATCCTAATGACACAGACACTAATTCCGCATAAAATTGTACCTAAGGTTTACATCTCTTTGTTCTGATATACATCAGATGGTAAACTCATATTGGAAATAATTATGTTTTTTAAAACTTTTTTGTTAGTATAATTTATTCAATTTGTATCCTGGCTGTGGCCCCCTCCCTCATCTCCTCCCAATCCTACCCTCCCTCCCTCTTCTCCCCCTGTGCCTCTTCCCTAGTCTACTGATAGAGGAGGACCTCCTCCCCTTCTATTTGACCCTAGCCTATCAGGTCTCATCATGACTGGTTGCATAGTCTTCCTCTGTGGCCTGGCAAGAGTGCACCCCCCTGCCAAGGGGAGGTCAACAGAGAACCTGCTACTAAGTTCATGCCAGAGAAAGCCCCTGCTCCCCTTACTAGTGACCCCACTTGTAGACTGAGTCTATGGGCTACATCTGAGCCTGGGTTTTAGGTCCTCTCTATGCACTGTTCTTGGTTGGAGTATCATTCTCTTCAGGGCTTCCAGGACTCAGTTTTTATGGCTCTGTTGGTCTCCTTTAGGAGCTCTTGTCCTCTCCAGGTCTTTCTATCTCCCCCTTCTTTCATAAGATTCCCTGCGCTCTGCCCAAAGTTTGGCTATGAGTCTCAGCCTTTTCTTCCATACCTTGATCAGTAGAGTCTTTCAGAGGCCCTCTGTGGTACGCTCCTGTCCTGTTCCCTGTATTCTCCTGCTTCTGATGTCTATCGTGTTTGTCCTTCTGAATGAGGATTGAGCATCTTCCCTAGGGTCTTCCTTGTTGTTTAGCTTCTTTAGGAGTATAGATTTTAGTATGTTTATCCACACCAAGTAATCCAATTAAAAAATGGGGTACAGAACTAAGCAGAGAATTCTTAATAGAGGAATCTTAAATAGCAGAGAAACACTTAAAGAAATGCTCAACATCCTTAGTCATCAGGGAAATGCAAATCAAAACAAACCTGAGGTTTTACCTTACACCCATCAGAATGGCTAAGATCAAAAACTCAAGTGGCAACACATGCTGGAAAGGATGTGGAGAAAGGGGAACCCTCCCCCACTGCTGGTGGGAATGTAAACTTGTACAACCACTTTGGATATCAATCTGGCGCTTTATCAGACACTTAGGAATAGTGCTTCCTCAATATCCAGCTATACCACTCCTAGGAATATATCCAAAATATGCTCAAGTATACAACAAGAACGTTTTCTCAGCCATGTTTGTAGCAGCTCTATTCTTAACTGCTAGAACCTGGAAACAACCTAGGTGTCCCTCAGCAAAAGAATGAATACAGAAATTGTGGTACATTTACACAATAGAATACTATTCAGCAATTAAAAACAAGGAAATCATGAAATTTGCAGGCAAATAGTGTGAACTATTAACGATCATCTTGAGTGAGGTATCCCAGAAGCAGAGAGTCACATATGGTATGTACTCACTCATAACTGGATATTAGACATGTAATATAGAATAGTTATGTTTTCTTTCTAAACAATTAAAAATCTTGATGCCTGCTACTGACCCACTTCGTGGGACTCATCCATAACAACAGCCTGGATTGCACTTTCTTCCACTGAAGGGTTGGGGTCAAGTCTTTGTTTCTTTCTTTTTTTTGTTCCACATAAAATAAATCTTTCATTTATTAATTTATTCATTCACTTTACATCCCAATCATAGCCCCCTCCCTTCTCTCCTGGTCCCACCCTCTTTCCCTCTTCCTCATACTTCCTCCCCTACCCCTGACAAAGGGTGGGAGCCCCCACGCATCTATCACAACTCATCAAGACATGTCAAGACTGAGTGCATTCTCTGTCTCAGTGGCCTGGCAAGGCAGCCCTGCCAGGCAGAAGTGATCAAAAAGCATGTAAGAAAGTTCTTGTCAGACAGCCCTGGCTCTTTTAGCTTCAATTTCAAAACCCGCTTAATGCCAAATTCTTCATTTCAAAGTTTAAGATGCCATTCAAAAGAAGACATTTACACCCAGGTTAATAATTCTCAGTATAGCCTAAATGTACAGTTTTTACTTCAATCAGGAGTGAGCGAAAGGTTTGTGCGTTCGTGTATTTAAGCAACTTGCTTGGAGAGTCAGTTGGCATCCAGAAATATTTTGAACTTTTTTTTTACATGTCATGAAGAGACAGAATAGTTTGTAAGTAATTATGTATGTTGAAGACCAGGAAAAAAATTATGAGTATGGCTGAACACCACCTGGAAAAAAAAAAGTATGACTATGGCTGGACAGGTAGTATGGTATTAGAGTTTCCTTGCTAAAATTCAAATATATTCCCTTCCTCTTATCATCAAATTTAGCATCAGATATTTTATAGTTATTTAAATATGGTATCATATTAATTTATATGTATATTGTAAATACCAAAGTGTCTTAATACTTATGACTACAAAAAAATTAATGTTTTCTCCCATTTCCTACTTTCGTTCTATTCAAGGACACAGGTTATCATTATATGTACCCCCTCAATTTTCTTGATGTATAGTTAATTAGCATAACATGTATTTTATAGGTAAATAATTATAATATATACTATATGTTTATATACTATATTACATATATTGTTATATTACATAAAGATTATAAGATATATGCATTGTATAATGTATTGTTACATTGTATATAACTGAATTGCATAAAGTTAAATTTGATATGGAGATACTTGGTGAGCATTCACACATTACCTGGTACAGTTTTATGTGGCATAGTCGTGGGACAGCCAAGGTTAGTGGTGACATTTATAAGAGTTGAAGTATATTGCAAATGGAAGCATGGAGTTCTTGTGTTGAGTGTTTAAAATGTTAACTACCTAGGAGTCCGTGACAGGGCATGTAATTGGATCATCCGCTATTTCTTTCATAATAAATATAAGGCAGACAAAGATTTAGAGTATTAGAAGCCTAAGACTTCCCCTCAGATTCTCAATAAACGATCCACAGACTTTGAGCTTTAAGTTTCTCTATTTACAACATGAACATCCTCGACAAAGCTAAGTCTAAATCTAATCATTGTCTGTGTGATTATTTGCTTAAATTTTATCTTCAGGTTTTATTTAGTTCTAATTAAGAAATGAGATAGTTCCCTCATCCCAATATAATCCCAGAGTAGCCATCAGCCCACGTGATATGTTGACCTGGTCCTGGAGACTCAAGATGTGAAAGAAAAAAAGTGTGCATTGCAGAACCCATTCTTCCTTAGTGCTAATTGGTAGTCTTTTAAATGGCATGCCTGAATAAATAACAAAGTTGGTGCCAAGGAACATGGGTACCCACTCCTTCTCCAATTGTTGATTTTAGCCTTAGCTCCATGGCTGCCTGATATTCCAAAAACTTTCTTTACATATTTTGCAGTTAATTATGGATTATCAAAAGATGAATAGTCTGTAGTTCCATTTTAGAGAACCAAACAATCTGATCCTCCAAATGCCTTAGTCCATGTTGAAGATTTATTTATTTATTTTTGAAAAATCCTCCTGAAATGTTTCTCAATCCTTTTTCGTCATCACTTAGTCATGGAAGTATTACTGATAGGCTAATATTTAAGAGGGGGAAAAAGGTTCTCCTACATTCCCACACTGTGGCTAAATCATTCCTCCTGAAAGCATGTTTATTGGCTCTGTGGGGATATGATGTGGTTTCTCATGATTATGACTTGGCCTTTTCATTTTGTGGGCGCATGCTGACTCAAGGAGACCACGGAGAGTGATACTACCACTCCCAACTCAAAGTGGTACAAAATTATATTAATAATGACATTTGTACACCTCAGATGTTTGGAACTCACCAGTACTAAAGACAATTTAATAAATCATTCATTCTAATGATAGTTTATGAAAGCATATATTGAGTTTTCCAATTACTCGTGCAAGTCAATGTATATTTGTACATTACAAAAATTCCTATCAAGTTTCTTGATAGGTGCCTTTGTTTGTTGTTTTTTAAAGTACATTGGTGCTTCCACTATATGTGATAGAGTCAACATCATGGAAACTTCAAGAAGAAAAATATATGTACAAGTTCATCCAAGTTCACCACATGCCTGTCATCCAAGGACTTCTCTGTTCTGCTGTAAATTCTTCCTTTTGGTTCATAACTCCAATGTATTATACATTACCCCAGTGTGAAATTAATGGTAATCTTTTCTTTCCAAACCAATATGTTCATTATTCATCAAAAAGGGCTTGTTTTGGTAATACAGCAAACATCCTTAAACACACCATCAAAAAGAAAAATGTCATCTTACCTTGGGATCTTCAGTTTCACCTTTACCCTGCTTATTCCCATCCAAGCTAAATGTATTAAATCCCATTTAATACCTTGGCTGACTTCCTGCCTCCATCCCTTCCTCTCTATTCCTTCCTTCCTTCCTTTTCTTTCCCTTTATTCCTTTCTCCCACCTTTCAGCCCCTCCTTCTCTGCTTCTCTCCCCATCCCTTCCTTTTCTTCAAGCTACCTGAAATATAGAGTACTTCACGGTCTATATTCAACAGCTAATTTTGCCTTACTTTCTCACAGCTTCACTGAGGTAGTTTATAGGTCACTCAATTCACCTGTTTAAACAGTGTGAACTGAATTCAAATAGTGTGTATCATAGCTAAAATTAATTTTAGAGTATTTCTCTCAAAAAATTTAATACCCTTTAGCTATCATCTCTTATTCTCTATCATGTCTTCTCCTCCTATTCCTTTCACCTCAGCAAAACATTAACTTACTTTTTAATCACTAAGTGTCTCTCTTGGACATTTCATATAAATAGGGCCATGTATTATATATTCATTGTACCCCATAAGATACATTCAGTGTAAGTGGTTCATACATGGCATAACATTATTCTGTTTTTGTGAGAGACCAGCTCCATCTGCAAGAGTTCAGATGCTGAGATGGGGAAGGGATGTCAACATAAAGTGAAGACACTGACCACCTGTTGATTTTTAAGCAAGAGGCCCCATATAGCTTGAGCTGTCTTTCTGTATACAATCACAATCCTGCTCACCTGAGAAGTGACATCAGTGGTTATTTTATTTAAAGAAATCATAATGTCAGGACTACAGAAGCCCCCTCATTCCAAAAGGCTCCCAGTAGTTTCCCTTCCTCCCTTCATCCTTCTGCTGGGTCAATCACCCCCAAATCACATTTTGCACTACAAAGCACAATTTCAGCAAGCCAAAAATAAATGTCTAGCCAGGCATGTCCTGTGGATATGAGCACATATCCAGCTGGCAGCAAATGTGGTTACATAGTTATGCAACGTGAGAGACAGGTTAACCATTTGTGGGTATAAGTCCATTCATCAACTAGCATCCCTCTCTCAGAGTGCTTTTTAAATTGTAAACAGAGGCATGACCATTGTACCAAGCAAACTTTCCTGATATGCACCTTTCATTTCTGATACCGTCTTTCTAAGAACCATTTTTTAAGTCTATTGAGCAGGCAAAGCATCCCCATTTTTTTTAAGTCTCTGCTGATCAGACATAACTTTCCCAGTTTCTAAGTCTCTGTTGATCAGACATAGCTTCCCCATTTTTCAATCTCTGTTGATCAGATATGCAAGCAGGACTCACTGCCTGTCACATCTGCCAAAGGCTTACTCATTGTGACTGCGGCTGTTTCTCTGGGGACATGAATCCCAAAATACCTAGAATCAATGGTCACATCTGGAGGATCTGTAGAAGAAGAGTGGGGAGGAGGGTTTGACCATTGAATGAAGATTGAGAAAAACATAGAATCGGCCCCAGGGCTCTCAGTCTGCACAGTCCCATCCTTGCCTGTGACCGATAAAGGACAAAGTGAAACCATATTGCTATGAGTATGAACAGCATACTGAAAGCGAGGAGAGCTTTTAGGACAGGCAATCAAGGTATTAAACATAGAGGCCAAGGCCACCAAAATTCACCATAGTAGGAAGGGTCAAGGGGTCAAGTGGGAAAGGGTCTTTAAGGGCCTTGCCACAGCAGAGTCCCATCAGTGAGGTTTTCATGAGCCATTCCCTGCAGATGCAAAACAGCCACTGCCACATGTAGAAACTGAATAAGACATTCCACTATATGGATCTACCACGCATAATTCATTCATCCCCTACTTGATGGATTTTGGCTGTTATGAGCAACGAAACTATAAATTTTTGTGCAAAAAATTTTACTGTGTGTTTCTCTTTGATCTATTTTTTTTTTTTAGCAGAAGTAGTGTCAGATTCTAGGTTAGCTCTCAGGGTTAGAGTGTGAGAATCTGTAGGGCTATTTTGGAATAGATACATATAGCATTAGTGACCTAAAGGCAGGTTTTGGTTTTTGCTATTATTGTTACTGTTACTGATTTGATTGTTTTAGACAAGGTCTTGTGTAGCCTGGCTTGCTTGACCCTCTTAAGCTCCCTGTGTAATAGAAGATAACTTTGACACCCTGATTCTGCTGCCTCTGTGCTCCAAATGCTTAGATTACAGGCATTTGCCACCATATCCAGTATATTATGGTTTTGATTTTCAATTGCTCAATGAATAATACTATTGTATTGGTCTGGCCTTCGCCTTTGCTTGATAGCCACAGTTCTTTGCTCAGGGCACTAATAATCTTTTGCCAAACTCAGTGGTCATTCTTTTGGCCTCAGCATATGAGATGTCCACTGAGAAGTGGAGTCTTCTGTCTTAATGGTCTTTGTGCTCTAGACTCTTAGTGTTTTTGACACCTTTCTCTCTGTGTTTCTTCTGCTTCCTTGTCCATTTATGTTCAGTCCCCCTGTTGACTCTGATTTCTACTGACAGACTTGGTTTTGGAAATCCCTAAGAAATTCTACCCATGGAAGAGGTCAGCCATTCAAACACACTAAACTACCCTCTCTACGCTCACTCCAAATGTTACATACCCATCCACATGCTCATTCAGCAAATTGTATTTCTTGTGTTTATTTTTAATTTCTTTCTAATTAAATAATAATATTTATGTTTAATAGAATAACCCACCCACTTGTTTTAATTTAAGAATGTTTCTTGCCAGGCAGGGATGGGGCATGCCTTTAACCCCAGCACTCAGGAGGCAGAGGCAGGGATATCTCTGTGAGTTAACAGGCCAGCCTGGTCTACAGAGTGAGTTCTAGGACAGCCAAGGCTACACAGAGAAACCCTGTCTCAAAAAGCAATAAAAAAAAAGTTTCTTGACTTATTTCACTTTCCCTGTAGGCAATCAGTTATCAACTATTGAATATTCACTCTCGAAACAAGCCAATTCAATCTCTCCTCAATTCTCTCTGTCTGTCTGTCTGTCTTTCTGTCGGGGGTTTGTCTGGTGTTATGTATTTAATGCTAATTAGTGGCCCCCAAAACCTGACCTCTGCCTGGACAAACACATTCTCATGAATGTTCTTATGTAAAACTTGCCTAAGAAATTACTCCTGTTTGACCAATAAAAGGCAGGGCAAAGGTGAGGTAGGGCAGAGCTAAGGTTCAGGGCTTGTAGAACAGAGAGGAACTTGGGAAGGAGACAGATAGGAACAGAGGAGGAAGGAGAAAGCTGCCATGAGTTAGATGGAAAAAGAAACCACAGAAGCAGAGAGAAAGGACTCCGAGAATGGCATGGAAAGGAAAGGTCAAGGTGAAGAATAAGCAACTATTTATGGAATTATGTATGGGAGGTAGGCCAGATTAGAAGTCAGTGAAGCAGATGGAATGGGATGGGGGATGGAGGATATGAGATAGCATAGGTCTGCCCAGCCCACGGTGATATAAGGCAATTATAAAATCTATCATGTGTCTGTGGTTTTGGCTGATTATGATAATGGGTTAGATGGCATTGCTGTAATAATTATAGGGCTAATAATAAATGTTATCAGCCCAATACCTTTAATTTTCCACAACACTCTCTCAATTGCTGTCATCCCAGCCAAAATAATTGCTTCGTTTTTCTTCCCTGTTCTTCTATTGCACAATCTTAGTCGTCTTCCACATTTATATTTTCTTTGCCCAACCCCTCAAAATTAGTTTTTCAGTGATAGAAATAAAGGTCAACTTCTAAAAATAATACATGGCTCAAATCAGTTTCTTGTCTATATTATTTAATGAATTTTTAAAAAATCAAGAAAATGGTCACAAACTTCTGTAGGAATTACTTCTGGGGTAATGTTACTAACCATCCCCATAGCCACAGTATGTGGTATGTTTATTGGTTCCCACATCTTCAGACCTTTTTTGTAGCATTCACTCTATGCCTCTCAGGTACTTGAACTACCTTGCTGGGTCTCTTAGGAGTCCAGGTACAGTCTTTAGAAATCTCAGCTTCCACTGTGCTCCTTTATGATATATCCTCTTCCTACATCTAATGGTTTTCTTTCTCTGAAAAATTCCAACTGATAATAAAGTAGCAAAAAATGAAGCAGATGCTAAGACTTGTAGCCAAACTTTGGGCAGAGTGCAGGGAATCTTATGAAAGAAGGGGGAGATGGAAGACCTGGAGGGTGTAGGAGCTCCACAAGGACAGCAACAGAACCAAAAAAATCTGGGCACAGGGGTGTTTTCTGAGATTGATACTCAACCAAGGACCTTGCATAGAGATCAACCTAGAACCCCTGCACAGATGTAGCTCATGGCACCTCAGCGTCTAAGTGGTTTCCCTAGTAAAGGGAGCAGGGGCTTCTCTGACATGACCTCAGTGGCTGCCTCTTTGATCACCTCCCCCTGAGCAGGGAGCAGCCTTACCAGGCTACAGAAAAAGACAATGCAGCCAGTCCTGATGAGACCTGATAGGCTAGGGTCAGAGGGAAGGGGAGGAGGACCTCCCTCTCAGCGGTCTGGGGGAGGGGCACCGGAGCAGAAGAGGGAGGGAGGAAGAGAAAGAGAGCGGAGGAGATAAGGGAGGAGGAACACAGCTGGGATACAGAGTGAATAAACTGTATTAATTTATTAATTAATTAAAAATTAATTTTAATAAGAGAAACAAAAACCAAAGAAGAAGAAATAGGAATGTATTAGTTTTATTTTATCCACATGGGTGTGTGTGTGTGTGTGTTTCTGTGCATGTATGTGTACAAGTGCTAGTGAGTGGCTGTATGTGTGTGCATGCCTGTGGAGGCAGAGGACAGCCTCTAGTGTCTTCCCCAGGAATGCTGTCCAGCTCATTTGAAATTTGGTCTCCCATTGGCTTAAAGCTCATCAGTTGGGCTAGACTGAGTCCAAGGGGTTGTCCTGTCTCTGTCACTGCTGGGAGAATAGGCACACAACACCATAACAGACATTTTAATATTAGTTTGAGGATACATCTCAGGTCCTCATGCTTATGAGCAAACGTTTTAATAGTGGAGCTATCTCTCCTTATGGAACATTTCACCTTAATAAAATAAGGCTTTTAATTAAATGTGATATTTAGCCCAAGTGACCCACTAGAGAACTAAAGGCTGAAAAGAAATTGAAGTAAACACATGGGTAGATTGTGGAAATTATTATAGCTGAAGATCCTCAACAGGTCAACACCCACATTCAAGGAAGCCTCCATGGAGCTCACAGCATTCTGTCCTGCATTCATTCCTTTTAGCAGTTTGTTATGCAATGAGAAGTGGCAATTGATAAAAAGTGTAGGTGATGCTTGCAACAGTAACAATTCACTATGTAGGGTAAATATCTAGAATGTTCTCCACAGGGTGGAAGTCAGCATGCATCATTTGAAATTGAGCTGAGCCCTGTATAAGATCATTCAGAGCATTTGCCATTTTGAATTCTATTAACAGAGAAGAAAAAGGGTACAGAGGTTAAGAGACGGCTCTGGATATAAACCCTCTGTCAGATATAGGGTTGGTGAAGATCCTTTCCCAGCCTGTAGCCTGGTGCTTTGTTCTGATGACAGTGTCCTTTGCTCTACAGAAGCTTTTCTGTTTCATGAGGTCTGATTTATTGATTGTTGATTTTAGAGCCTGTGCTTTGGTGTTCTGTTTAGGAAGTTGCCTCCTGTGCCAATGAGTTCTACACTCTTTCCCAATTTTTTTTTTCTAACAGGTTTAGTGTGTCTGGTTTTATGTTGAAGTCTTTGATCTCCTTGGACTTTAGTTTTATGCAGGGTGATTAAGATGGACTAATTTGCATTTTCTACATATAGACATCCAGTTAGACCAACACCATTTGTTGAAGATGCTATCTGTTTTCCATTGTATGGTTTTGGCAGCTTTGTCAAAATTCAGATGCCCATGAGTGTGTGGGTTTATTTCTGGGTCTTCTATTTGATTTCATTGACCCACCGGCATGTTTCTATGCCAGTACCATGCAGTTTTTATTACTGTTGCTCAATAGTACTGCTTGAGATCAGGGATAAAGATACCTCCAGAAGATTTTTTTTATTGTGAGGGTTGTTTTAGCAATTTTGAGTTTCTTGTTATTCCATATGAAGTTGAGAATTTTTCTTTCAAGGTCTGTAAAGAATTGTGTTGGTAATTTGGTGAGAATTGCATTGAATCTGTAGATTGCTTTTGATAAGATGGCCATTTTTACTATGTAAATCCTGCTAAGCCATGAGCATGGGAGATCTTTCCAGCTTCTGATATCTTCTTCTATTTGTTCAGAGACTAGAAGTTTTTTCATACAAGTCTTTGACTTGCTTGGTTAGAGTTTCAGCACGGTACTTTTTGTCCTTTTTGGCTATTGTGAACGATGTTGTTTCCCTAATTTCTTTCTCGCCCCCCCCCCTTTTTTGTATACAGGAGGGCTACTGAATTTTTTGTATCCAGCCACTTTGCCAAAGGTGTTAATCAGCTGTAGGAGTTCCCTGGTAGAATTTTTGGGGTCACTCATGGATACTAACTTATCAAATAGTGATACTGCAAATAGTGATACTTTGACTTCTTCCTTTCTGATTTGAATACCCTTGATCTCCTTTAATCATCTTATTGCTCTAGCAAGGACTTCAAGAACTAAAGAACTCAAGAAGTGAAACAGCAACAAACCAAGTAATCCAATTAAAAAATGGGATACAGAGCTAAATAGAGAATTCTCAACAGAGGAATATCAAATGGCAGAGACACATGTAAAGAAATGCTCAGCGTCTTTAGACATCAGGGAAATGCAAATCAAAACGACCCTGAAATTTCAACTTACACCCAGAAAGGGAGCTAAGCTGGGATACGAAGTAAATAAGTTGTAATAAATTAAAAATAAATTAAAAATAAAAAATCTTATCAAAAAAGTAAAAATAAAACATAGATATGAATTAAAAGAGAGAGATAGCTCTGTGAGCACAGCATTTGCTGCACGATTTTGAGGAGCTGGTTTTGGATCCCAAGCACCCATGTATAGAAATGTATCCCTCTAACCCAAGCCCCTGTGGCAGAGGAAAGATAATTGTGTTGGTGGGGTCTTGCTGGCCAGCCAGTCTAGCCAAATCAATGAGCTCCAGCTTTAGTGAAAGTTTCTCTCTAGAAAAACAAAGATGAAGAGCATGGAGGAATGGCTCAATGGTTAAGAGCATTTGGTGCTCTTGCAGGAGGACCTAGGTCTGGTTTCCAACAACTGCAGCTGCTGTATGAACACATATACATGAAAATAAAATATTTAAAAGTTAGGTGAAAATAATTGAATAAGACACCCAATGGCAATCTTTGTCCTTCACACACACACACACACACACACACACACACACACACACACACACACACACCCCACAGGAATAAAAAAATGACAGTAAAAGAGACGCGGTATCTGTCTTAGAGCAATAAATAAAAGAAAATGTTAGAGCTTCTGATTCATGTCAAGATGCAAAGTGAGAGGTCTGTGGTGTTGCGGAAGGAAGCATGAGCGCTTTCCCACAATACACAGCGAAAAGCCCAGGGTCATGATGGAGTGTGGTACAGCAGACACGTGCTAGGAGATTCCTGGATCCCACCTCCTCTGTCTGCTGTTTCAGGACCAGATGCCCTAGAATCTGCCTGCAACACCGTCTTTGAGAGCATGCGTGCTGCCACCCATCTCCTGAAATGAGCAGAGATTAATGACACCCCGCACGAAAGCTCTCCAGAGTATCCGAGCTCTCTCTACAGTCTCCTTCATAGTTATCTTGGCTACACTATATGAAGTTCTATGGCTTGAGAGGACTTTCCACCAGCTTTCCCTTCCTGCCTGTCAGACTTCCAGACTTCTTTGTCATTTCTTTTCTGCCTTTCAGTATGTATTAATTGGGGTCTACTCTGAATGCAATAGTCATGCAGAGACAATGACCTGCTAGGGAAGGTCAGCCTTCTTCTAAGTGACTGGAGGAGAACTGAAGTGTTCTGAGGCCAGGGGGAAAATGTCCAGCAGTGTCTGCACGATAGCAGTGTTCCAAAGACAAATGTGAGAAGAAAATGATCATATCCCCCCTATGGGAGGACATTGTCAGCTGAGGAGTCTTGAGCCTCTATTTTCCTCATCAACCCGGGCCCTTGGGGTCTTGTGCTTGGCCCACACACTTTATAAATGCTCTTGACATTGTGAGTCGTTGTCTCATGCTCCATCCATGTCAAGGTCTCAAAGAGTGTTTTCTCAAGTCTTGCTGTGCCTGTGACTCCCCCGGGAATCTATTAAGGATAAATTTAAGTTCAGTATGTAGAGGTAGAGCCTGAGAATGTATATGTTTAACAAGCTTCTGGTGACTCATAGACTGCTCCTAGCAAAGCTCTAATTATTAGTAAATGTTAATATGAATAAAAATATTCAAAAATTAAACATTCTTTGAAATAAAGCAAAATAAATATACAGATTTTGAGATAGTAGGAAGAGAAAGCCTTAGTTCAAATGTGTAAGAGTGGTGAGGATATTCAGCAATGACCAAAGCTTTCATACTTTAAAGCATTGCCTGAGAAATATCTCTAAGGGCTTTTGTCTCAAAAGAATATATCAGAGCAGCAATTAATTCCATTTCTGTAGCTATGAAACTGCCTATCAATGCTCCAGTGATCCCAAGCCTCCCATTATGTGCATTTATTAGGTGACAGTTCTTGGTGACAACGATGGAAAATAAACAGCTTCCAGAGAAAACAGAGATCCAGGTGTCTGGTTTGGGCCTATTTGATATCAATTACTGGGTAGCTGTTATCATTTTGTAATCAGACTACAGATAGCTGTAAGTTCTCAATCAGTGTCTTACTTTAAGGGGTGAGAAAAAAAAAGAAATTGTTCCAAAAAGGCAGCAACAAGCACTTAAATAATTCATTATTTAAATTTTAACATATTACTAATATATGCTCTCAATTTAAATAGTTCATGAAATGGAGAGACAAATCATGCAGATGAGAAGCAATTTTAGCAGTGAAGTGTTCTGCCCCATCAAAACTAATTGTTATTTGCAATGCTTATTAGTAAGATGAGCTCAAACTCAGACAACATTGGAAGGAAAACATGTGTTCTATTTTCACAAAGTGTTTAGGAATTATTGAAGTCCTATATTTTTACAATGATTAACAAAAGCAGAAGATAGAAGGGCTGAGAAGGAAATTAGGGAAACTATACTCTTCACAAGCGTCACAAATAACACAAAGTACTTGGTGTGACTCTAACCAAGCAAGTGAAAGGCCTATTTAAAAAAAATCTTTAAGTCTCTGAAGGAAGAATTCAAAGAAGATAATCAGAAAATGGAAAGATCTCCCGTGCTCATGGATCGGTAGGATTAACATAGTGAAAATAACCATCCTGCCAAAAGCAATCTACAGATGCAATACAGTTCCCATCAAAATACCAAATATGATTCTTTACAGAACTTGAAAGAACAATTCTTAACTTCATATGGAAAAACAAAAAAACCCAGAATTTCCAAAACAATCCTGTACAGCAACAGTATCTCCATCCCTGATCTCAAGCTGTACTACAAAGCAATAGTAATAAAAATTGCATGGTACTGGCATAGAAACAGAATGGTGGGTCAATGGAATCAAAAACAAATACTTTGAAATATTACTTTTTCAAAGAATATATGTGTGTGTGTACACATACAGTATTTTAAATGATAAATTATAATAATAAAAGAAAGTTATGGGCAAGATTTAGGATAACCAAACCAGCAAACAATGTTCTTAGCAAGCATTGTTGCTGCTACCGCTACCACTAAACTATTGCTCAGTCCGACTAGAATATTTTTTAAAAAGTCATAACAAATTGAAAATAATAAATTTTAAGCTCAGAGCATTTTTTCACAAAAGTAACATTAGATAGTTTGAAATATACTATGCCTGCTAAGATATGCCAAATTTTATTGAGTGGCTTCATTTTAAAATAAAGTACTGTGGAGGAGGCTCAGTGGGTGAGAGCACTTGGTACTTATCCTTGGAACCTGTGTACAGTCTCGGCATTCACATGGCTATAGCCCCAGTGTGGGGGAGGGGATAGACAGGAGAATTCTGAGAATTGGTGGTCACCAGTCTAGTTTAGATTCAGTGAGAGACCTGGTCTGAAAGGGAAAAGAAGAGAGTGAATAAGCAGGACCCCCAGTGTTTTCCTCTAGCCTCCGTAGTGCACACAGGCATGCCTACCTGCACAGACCGGGTGGTGTAATGCACACATACAGAATGTAATCAAATACACAGACAAAGTTAAGAATAACAGTAACTACTAACATAACCAGTGACTGCTAAATAAACATGAGAACAACTTCTGGATACTGTTATTTCATCACTTTCAGGACATTTCACTGTTTCCTTCCATAACTGAATCCCATCCAGGGAGGCATCTTGCTACAAAACTGCCCTAAAAGAACATCTGATCCTCTGTCCAACTCTGTAAGAATCCCATATTCTGACTGAAGGAGTAAATCTTTGGGAATATGCTATGTTACTATCACATTACTATGAACATATATTCATTTTACATCCTGTTTTGTTTATCCCAATTTAATTTTTCTTTAATATTTAATATTCATGACTGCACATAATATGCTTGGATCAAATTTAAACCCCCTTTCTTCTCTCCAGTTTCTCTCCTATGTCCCAGTGTTTTTCCCTCCAAACCTCATGGGCTTTTTTCTACTCAGTATCCACTGAGTTCACCTAGTTCACACTTTCTGTGTGTGGCTGTGATGCCATTTAGTGCAGCATGTGTGGCCACTCAGGGACCACAGCACTGAATAAACTGACTGTCCTTCTGCAACAATCAAAGAGGTCTTTTACATTCTGTTTTCAACATTGAACGTGGATGAGCACAGTCTTCTTTGGAATAAGTTTAGCAAAAACCCCATGCAAATAACTGAAATAACCCCTTCAGCAGAATTCAGCCATGGTGAAATCTCAGGAACTAATTTACAGCTAAGGAGTCCCAAACCCCTGTAATCCCTTGAGTGACAGATAATATAGGATAACCCTTTTGTCAATGACATCTATCCCTAGTCACAAGTCATGTAACAATGAGTTTTAAGAAATTTGAACTCTCTGGAGTCAAAGGGGTGACTGCCAGCCAGGGACCCTAGCTATCTTTGGGAAGGAGGCTTGGCCTGGGAAGACACAGACATAGTCAATTAGAGGGTGGGATCTTTGAGCTCCATTCCTGACCTTCAGAGTGAGGAAAGGCACTAGATAGAATCATGAATCAATGCCTAGTGGTATGAACAGCCCTGCACAATCTAGGAAACTATAAAGTCACCTAACAGTTGGGTTCAGGGGTCTTCTTTGGTGGTGAATCCATCAAGTCCTGCAGAACAGCTCACTAAACAGAGCATGAGAAAGCCATGCTTTTTCCTGAGTTCCTTGTCCTGTTTGTCTCTTGCATTTGACTAAATCCAAGTTGCATCCTTTATAATAAGCCAGCAATTGTAAGAAAAAATTTCTCTGAATTTTGTGAGCTATGATATTAAAATATCAATTCTGACGGGGTAGTTAATCCTTAGTCCATATCCAGTACAGAAAACAGCTGGGAAAATGGCTCAGTATAGTGCCTATCACAATAGCCCTGGGGACAGAGTTCAGATTCACAGCACTCACATAAAAAAGTGGTTATAACACCACATGTATCTAATTCCCAGCACTGGGAAGTAGGGTAGACAGGAGATTCTTGACATTTTCTTTTGGCACACACACACATATACACACACAGTACAAACATACACCACACTTGCCTACCCACACATACATACAAACATACACACACGAAGCCCTGGATTGTCAGCCGCATTTCTAATGCTGGCAGTCCTATGGCCTCTACTGGTAAGCTGCAAAATCCTCTCTTAACACCCTCTAAATAGTGTCAAAATTTAATTGAATTATAGAACACATGGTTGATACTGAGTTGATTGGTGTGAAAAAAGAAGAATCCGAACATTGGATGTTGCAGAGGTCTGTGATTAAAAACCAACCACCAGCAAACAGCCTAGGAAGTACAATATTAGGACATTTATAATTGTCCACTTGCTATTTAAAGGACCTGAATTTAAAATGGCACCTACCAATCTAGCAATGAAGATACAGTGTAGCAATCTCAAGGCAGTTGAGGAAAAAGAGAGAGAAACTGATTAAAAATAGTATCTCCATCCCTGATCTCAAGCTGTACTACAGAGCAATAGTAATAAAAACTGTATGGTATTGGCATAGAAACAGAATAGTGGATCAATGGAACCAAATAGAAGACGCAGAAATGAACCCACACACCTATGGAAACTTGATTTTTGACAAAGAAGCCAAAACCATTCAATGGAAAAAAGACAGCATCTTCAACAAATGGTGCTGGTCCAACTGGATATCTGTATGCAGAAAAATGAAAATAGATCCATATTTATCACCTTGCACAAAGCTGAAGTCCAAGTGGATCAAAGACCTCAGCATAAAACCAGACACACTAAACCATCTAGAAGAAAAAGTGGGGAAGACCCTAGAACTTATTGGCACAGGAGACTACTTCCTGAATAGAACACCAACAGCACAGGCTCTAAGAT
>JAQQSO010000270.1:25366-50831 GCA_028658305.1 Pachyuromys duprasi | reverse complement strand
AGCAACAGGACAGGAGCATGCCAAAGAGGTCCTCTGGGGAGGTCAATGTAGTGATGTATCAGAGCAGATATTAAGACTCGCGATCAAGCCTCAGGCAAAGGGTGAGAAATGATGATAGAAATGGGGGAGGTTGGTGAGACTTGGGGAGAACAAGAGCTCCACAAAGATCAAACTGAGCAGGGCACAGGGGTCTTGTATGAGACGGTTTCTACAATCAAGGACCATGTGTGAATGTGGCCTGGAACCCCCGCACAGATGTGGCCCATGATAGCTAGGTGTAAGACTGAAGACCCTAGTCAGGGAAACAGGGACTGTTTCAGTCAAGATCTTGATGGCTTACTCTTTGACCCTCCCCCATACAAGCTGGGGAGTGACAGACTGGCTAGATTCCAGGGGAGGACATTGCAGCCAGCCCTGAGGAGACAGGATAAGCTGGGGTTGGATAGAAGGGGAGGAGGTCCTCCCCTGTTGGTGGACTTGGAGGGGGCGGGGAGTAGGGAGATGAGGGAGGGAGTAGGAGGGTAGGAGGGAATGAGGGAGGGGGCTATGCCTGGATTCAAAGGACCTAACCTGTGATTGAAATAAAAATAAATAAATTTAAAAAAAGCTGCATTAAAAAATTTTTTTTATTACATTTTATTCAGTTTGTATCCCAGCCTGAGCCTACTCCCTCATCCCCTACCAATCCTCCCCTCTCTTCTCCTCCCATGCCCTTTCTCCAGTCCACTGATAGGAGGGGTCCTCCTCCCATTCCATCTGACTCTAACCTATCAGAACTCTCTGCATTGTCTTCCTCTGTGGCCTGGTAAGGCTGCACCCCCCTCAAGGGGGAGGTGCCTTATAGCCTTTTTAAAAAATGGATAATAGATGGAAAATTTATCATGGTTCTAAGTGATACTAAAAATTAATAAAATTAGAGATCAGTTTAAATGTCTTCTTATTATTTAATTATTACTAAAATATTACATCTTTAGCCAAACTTTGGGCAGAATGCATGGAATTTTATGAAAGAAGAGGGAGATTAAAAAGACCTGGAGGGGATAGAACCTCCAAAATGAGAAAAAACAGAGCCAAAAAAACTGAACACTAGGGGCCCTGAAGTGAATGATACTCCAACCAAGGACAATGCATGGAGAGGACCTAAAACCCTGGCTCAGATGTACCCCATAGACTCAGTCTCCAAATGGGTCCCTAGTAAGGGGAGCAGGGGCTTTTTCTGGCATGAACTCCATGGCAGGTTCTCTGATCACCTCCCCCAGGAGGTGGGGGTACAGCCTTACCAGGCCACAGAGGAAGACAATTCAACCAGTCCTGATGAGACCTGATAGGCTAGAGTCAGACAGAAGGAGAGGAGGACCTCCCCTATCAGTGGACTAGGGGAGGGGCACAGGGGGAGAAGAAGGGTAAAGGGTGGGGTTGGGAGGAGATGAGGGAGGTGGCCACAGCCAGGATACTAATTGGATAAATTATAATAAATGATAATAATAAAAAAATGATGCTTCCATGCCATGAAGTCTGTCTCTCCTAAAAAAGAAATGTTTTTATATGGCCCTTTCAAATTTTCAATTTTCAATCTATCCTGGGGCCATGTTACAGGGTACAATGATCTCTTGACAGGAAGAATGAAAAAAACTGTACTGATAATTTCATATACATACATATATGGTATGTTTTTGATTACTTCCTTTATGCCCTCTTGTAGCCACCATGACTGTCAAACCTGTTCCCTTCTTCCCTACAAAAAAGAGGAATATTTGATGCTTCTTTCCTTGGGTATCAAAAGCAGAGTACAGTGTTGAAAACTCCACTTTCTCCTGTTATCAGGCATTATTTTGGAGAACAGTGGTAATGCAATAGACCAGAGGTCTCAGATGGTATCTTCTACACTGCATTTCCAGCAGTTAACACAATGCATGTCACACAGGAGACCAAGATAGATGCCCATCCATAAACACAGGGTTGACATATTCCATGCCGAGACGACCAGGAGTCACAAACTGCGAGTGTGGCTAAGTATCTCCACATCATCTTTATCGAATCTCTGTAGTCTTGGGTCAAACATAAATGTGAGACTTGGAGCAATCTGGATCCTAATAAAAGCTTCATTAGAAAATTCTAATCAGCTAGAGGCTCTTGAAATTTAAAAGATCATTGCATTTCTGTCATTATTTCACATTGCGTGAGACAACCAGCCACTTTGATGACAAGTGCAATATTTGTGCCGTAGCAACGTTGCAGGAAGTCATCAAAATGGAAAGCTGGGATGCCCAGGGCCTGAAGACTTAACTTCACAGTGAGGAGGACTGCTGAGACTCAGTGCTGAATTTCCAGACAAATATGCAAACTCTTTGGAGACTCCATGTACTTTTCATAATATTTATAAGTTTTTTTTAAAAAAATACAGTGTCATAGATGGGTTTTAAGGATGGTAGGAAGCTTTAGAGCAGGCAGCCTGGTTCTTCCACCGGAAACAACTTTCCCCATGCTACACTCCTCATAGCTGATGATGCCCTTTTGATGCATACTTTATTCAGATTCTGTGATTTTTCAGACACTTTCCTCAAAGCCAAAGTTTTGGGTTTTTGAGAGGACAAAGTATCCTTTCAACACAACACAAACGTAAGAGCGTGAACACAGCACATCACCTGTGAGGCTAACCATGACCTCCTGTCAGCTGCTGTCTCATGTTCTCCTTTCCATAGCTACCTTATTATCCCCTTCTTTTCCTTAAGTGCTAACCAGAAGAAGGACACAAAGTATTTTCAGAGTTGAGAGGAAACGTTCTCGATCTATCGTCTTCTATGGGAGGCTTGACACTCTTCCCATTTATGAACTTATCAAATATCTAACTTATCAAATCTCTCAGTTAAATTCACATCCAATTGACATGTGGATATTTATTTTTGCTCAGGTTTGGATTTTAATGTGTAGTTTTTCCAGCTTTGACCATAACTACTCTTTAGTTGATTCCTGTGTCCATGTACAGTCCTCCTAACCTATTTTTAGTACATCCTTACTTTTTGGCGCTGCATCATGACACAAACTCATTTTGTATATTTTTTTTTGCCTTAGTTCTAAAAGCACCTGCTTTTAGAATCTTTGATAAAACTTTTTTTTCCTTTGAGCTGGCCTATCCCTGTATCGTTCAAATTGGCCTTCAGTTCACAATCCTCCTGCCTCAGTTTCCAAGTGCCAGGATTAGAGACACATACCTCCTTAAAGAATGTTAGAAAAAGAAAGAAAGAAAGAAAGAAAGAAAGAAAGAAAGAAAGAAAGAAAGAAAGAAAGAAAGAAAGAAAGCTGAGCACCACAGCGGCTCTTGCTTTCTGAGATCTCAGTCAGTCCAAGTGAATACGGGGGCTGGATGACCAAACCATGTGCTAAGCCCCTGTGGCTCTCTATGATGGGACTGAAGTGTTTTCCAAAGAGACCATATTGTGTTCCTGTCAGAACAAAGCTTTCTGCTGCTCCTCAGACACCCCAGAACTTCAGCTCATGGATTTTCACATTCTCCTACGCATGTAGATCTTGTTTTCTGCGTTTGTTTTTGGGTCTTTTAAGTTCAAAGAGCACGTTTAACGCAATCTCTAAAAGAACACCAAATTCTTACCTCCGGTTAATTTACGAACCATATGCGCACACTCACAAAACACAATCATATAAAACACATTCGTGGCTCCCATGTGTCCAGCACACAACGTCCACAAATAGCCTCAAGAATTTCACATAAGTGTTTCCATAGCTGCCAAGAACCAACCCTGCCTCTCTACTTAGCAGTTTGCCTAGGTCACCGGGACTTTATTCCATGTGTTACCAGTTTAGGCTTGTGGTCCATCACTTTACTCATTCCTTTAATATTCTTTAATTTCTTTGCCCTCTTTGTATCTCAGTGGCAAAATTCCCACCTCTCTTGAAGTCTACTCTCTAGTAATAATGCCCCCTGCACCCAAAAGGCTGAACCTGGATGAAGCTAAATGGAGCTGGCTGACCTCATCAGAGGTGGGTCCTCAACACTAAGCAGCAACCTCATTATAGCTTTCTTACCGCCATACCTGCCTCCTGTACACTTCTCTGTCAAGTGTAGGACACAGCTTTCACATGTCTTTGTTATCCATTAGTAAGCTTCCTCACCCCTTATTTTACTAAAATAGCAAAACTGGTAAATAGGAGCATCCATGTATTTCCGCCACCAAAGCCAGAATTCCGTTTCTGTCTTCTGCACATGAACATGATCTTTCTTTCTCTTTATTTTCTTAATATGAATAACAATTATATTAGATTTTTTTTCACAGAACTTAGAAGAGAGAAAGAGTTTACAAAAAAGAAGAGAGTCAGCTCAGGTTTCCTCACCCTGTCTTACTAATCATGAGAGCATTCTAACATAGTATTTTTTTTCTCTGAAATCTAGACGCTGCTGATTAGAAGATATGTATCTTACAGGAGCACACTGAGCGTCAAATGGGATGGAGTTGCAAAAATTGCTTTGTGAGCTGTAAGACCAAGTAAAGAATTGCCATAACAATTAAGATATTAAACAATTTAATTCTCAGAGAGAAAATTGCATGCAATAGGAGAAATAAAATGCTTAGTGTTTTTCAAATGACCTCACTTTCAAGTTTTATTTTTTTTAAATAGAAAACGGAAATTTAGTATATGAGCTACGTCACTCCTCTGTACTAGGAAGTAACATTATGTTACTGTGTACTGTTGGAAACACATTGGGGCTTTAAACTCTACATGTTTCTTTGTAGCTTATAAAAACAGTGCCTGCTAGGTATGTTGTAAATTAAGTTCTTTTGAGAGTAAGGACTGTGTATCATCTGTAAGCATGTGTCTACAGCACCAATACACACACACACACACACACACACACACACTTTAAAGTATTTTAAGAACATCTTAAGATGTTTGGTCCCGACAAAATGGAGTAGAAATAGGGGCAAAAGAAGGTGTCCCGACAAAATGGAGTAGAAATAGGGGCAAAAGAAGGTAGCGTTTGAAGACCAACACTTAGCCTGCCAATCATAAGCACATATAAACTTGAAAATTGCAGTTATGTCATGAATGTTTAATTAACTAAATGTCTGGTAAGCAACAGAATTGTCACAAAGTTCTCTCAGAAGTCCTTGTTTCAAGTTTTTATAAAACTCACTTCTCATTTGTTTTATCTCAGCCTTTTCCTTTCTTTGTGCTACATTTGTCAGAACACACTGGCCTTGTATTTGTACTGTTTATGCCACAAAGTCTAGCAAAGTTCCCAGTCTTTCATCTGGAAATTTAATCTGTGCTTATTGTAGCCCTGAAGCTTTAAAAATATTGCAAGTTGTTATTCTTGAAATATGATCTATTGTGGATTTTTCAAAGAGGCAGCACTCCAGGAATATTCAATTTTACTGTTCAGGATTTAATAAAGAAAAGTTTGCCTTTTAAGTCAACAGTTTTCAAACATATAATTATATTGTATTCTGGTTTTAGATTCATTTTTTCATTTAAAGATGTAATATTTGACTTTGCAGTAAGACTATCATAATAATTCCACATGCCAGAAAATCAATTCCACAGCAGCCATTTTTTAATCATGGTATTTTCAACCTAGGAGAAAAGGAATTTTAGACAAATGGTAATCATACAAAGAAGTACATAATGCAATGATTTGGAGATTGTCAATATTCTGAAGTACTTCTATTTTTAAGGTCTTTCTGAACATAGTTTCTTTCAGAAATGTGAAGGCTTGCATCTTGATACACCCTCAAGGCTTGAAGGGTGAGCACTGGCTCACTCTGTGTGGAACACAGAGGCGCTGTGTTGGAAAGCAAGCACCAATGTTATCATTTACCATCATGAAGCTCTAAACTCTCAGCACCTAAGCTTCAAATATGAGCTTATCCTAAGCCCTTGATACTGGACTCCTCTGAATTACCTAGCATTGTAAAAATATACAATAAAGAAAACAAGATAAAATAATCTGATGAAGTAGGACTTCATCATCTCATCCCAATCCCCACTTTCTTCTTTGCTTTTCTCTTTTAATTTTCATGCAAGAGGAAAGGGAGAACTCTCCAGACGCCTGTTCAATGGGGTAATTCATAAGGTTGGCTGCGGCCCCACCTCACAAGGCACAAGAACAAACACTGTTCTCCCCCTGACTTTAAATTTCAGATCTCAGGCTTTACATTTATAACCTAGAAATAGATCCCTTCAAGTGTTAACAGGTTTTTTTTTTAAAGCAGAGTATCCTGAGATAATTTCCTATGAAAAAATGAAACTAAAATAACAACACAAAAGAATACTTGTTGTGATGAAAATCCAGACAACTGGGCCTTCTATGGCTTATCCCCTGCTTCTGCCCCTTGTAATAATAAAAAGGACACGCTGGGGCTTTCATTGGGGGTCCTTCTGTGGGGAATGATAACTAACTGGGGCATAGATCATCATGGTTGTAATGAGATGTGCAATCTTATGAGGCAAATGGCAATTTGACTACCTTAATTCATATTAACATAATCACTTAATAGTATTCACTTGGTTTTATGTATTTGTTCGTTTGTTATTTTACAATGCTTTAGAATAAATTTGTAGGGAAAATTCAGTATCAAGAGAAAATATTCCTTGGAAAATACAACTCAACTGGGCAAAGAGTTTGCTAGACTGTCATCATAGGTAGGAAGGTGGAAGATAGTTGGAAATAAAGGAAATTTCATTCAGTAAGCTGAAGTAACAACGTGATTTGTCAAGATTTATAGGAGTCAAATGAGATGGGTCAAGATGCGATGTCAGCTTTTTGCACTATCTAAACAGAATTGGTTAGCCTTGAAGTTAATTAATTGAATCAGAAATTAACAACATGGCATAAGGAACCCCAGAGCCAGTTTTCCCAGAAGCAAGAATTTAACAATGGTAAATGGACTATAATACTTTGATAAGTGGTCCAGAATCAACAGTATATTTGTGTCAGCTGAGTACAAACCAAGAACGCCTGTTCTAGAATAGACAATAAGCATGATTTCATTTTCCTCCCACACATGCATACCTGGGTGACTCCTCAGGACCCAGAGAGATCACCTCAGCCTGGAGGCAGAGAGGAGAGTGTGTTTTCTGGGCGAAGGAGGAAACAGCAATGTAACAGCAATAGGAGGTTTAGATATATACTTTTAATAATGAAGACGACAATTTGACAGATGGGTAAACAAACAGAGAATTTGAACAACACTGCAGAACAAGTGGTCCTATCAGACTTACACAAAATATTTCTCCAAACAGCAGCAGAGCCAATGTGTTTCATAAGGGGTATGTACAAGCCTCCCCAAGGCATACCCCTCACTGGGTCAAAACACAACCATCAACAAGCAAGGAAGATTGAAATCAGGTAGCATCTTAAAACAGAATTTTTGCCTAGACTTTTTTTCTTTGACCTATTTGTTATTTTTAAATGCATTTAATATTCACATAGTTTGAATTATCTCACGTTTTTTCTGTTACTGATTTCTGGTTTCATTCCATTAGATTTGGATAGGATACTTGGTATGATTTCAATCTTTCAAAATGTATTCACAGAAATAACAATTTTAATACTCTGTTTTTATGACCTAAAGTGGTGTATTCCTCCAGTTGTGATAGATGATGGATGAAAAATACATTTGAATGATGTTTGTTTTGTTTTACATGCCTACATGAAGTAATGGGTGTTTGCAGCACAGTGAGAAAGGGACATCTAGATTCATTCTTTTCAGCATAATGTTCTAGTACCAACATAGAATTTCTATGAATTATTTTAAAGCCAATATCAGAATTCCTGAATTATAGAAGCATTTTGATTTTGGTCAAGTATAACTGGTATTAAGTGTGTTCATATAAGCTAAACCAAACACACAAAAACATTGATTTCAAATATGAGAATTTAAATGCTACTAAAATGTGAAGACCAGGTTGAGTCTAGATTAGTTAGAGGCATAAAATTATAATAAGGAGGACTACTGACAGATGGCAACTGTAAATAATTCCTGTGTTAAAATAAGCATCTAATTTCCTCTTGTTCAAGACTTAGGGTAACAATTACAGTTACCTCTAAAGCACTATTTTGTCAATATCATGATTCTAAGGATCTGACGTAAGACTAGGTTTTTAGTGTGTTCTTCATTTATATCATCAAATTCATGTCTTTGTTCCACTAACTGAGGTCTTACTCTATCTCAAAAAACAACTAAAAGGAAGGAAAGCTTCAGAGTATAAGCATTGTTTTAGAAACAAAAATTTAATCATCGAGCAGAGCAAGTCTTCTACAATCTGGTGCTAAAAAAAAATTCTAGGTTTTCTGTATTTGACCTTTAGAAATAAAAAGGATGGTTTTAAAATAGGAACAATTCACAATAATTACATAATTCAAATGTCTTATCAACAGCATAAATCTATGTAAAGTTAGGGGAAGTGAAGCAAACTGGGAAAACTGGGAATAGTGCTACCCAGCTGTACCACTCCTAGGCTTGTATGTGAAAGGTGCTCAACCATAAAGCAAGAACATGCACTCAGCTATATTCATAGCAGCTTTATTTGTAATAGCCAGAATCTGGAAACAACCTAGATGTCCCTCAACCTGAGAGCGGATACAGAAATTGTGGTACATTTACCCAGTGGAATACCACCTAGCTATTAAAAACAAGGAAACCATGAAATTTGCAGACAAATGGATAGAACTAGAAAAGATCATCCTGAGGAGGTAACCCAGAAGCAGATAGACATGCATGGCAAATATTCACTTATAAATGGAAATTAGCCATACTATATAGGATAAACATTCTAAAATCTACAGAGCAAAAGAAGATAAAGAACAAGGAGGATCCTAGAGGAAATGCTTAATTCTTACTCAGAGGAGAAAACAGAATAGATAGCGGAAGTGGAAGAAGAGAGGGAATAGGACAAGAGCCTACCACAGATGTCCTCTTAAAGGCTCCAACCAGCAGGGGATTAAAGCAGATGCAGAGACTCACAGCCAAACTTTGGACAGAGTATAGGGAGTCTTATGGAAGAAGGGAGATAAAAAAAAAATCAGGGCCCAGAGGTAGGGGAACTGCAGAGACCACACACAGAGAGGACCTAGAACCCCTTCTCAGATGTAGCCCACAGACAGCTCAGTCTCTATGTGGGTTCCCTAGGAAGAAAAGAGACAGTCTCTGACATGAACTCGGTTGCCTGCTCCCTGATCACTTCTCTCTGGTGGGATGACCTAGCCAGTCTGCCAGCCCACAGAGGAAAAGGATTCAGGTAGTCCTGATGGGACCTGATAGGCTAGTGTCTGACAGTAGGGAAGGAGGACTTCTCCTATCTGTGGACTAGGAGAAGAGGGATAGGGGAGAAAGAGGGAGGGAGGATGGGACTGGGAGGTGATGAGGTAGGGGGCTACAACTGTGATACAAAATGAATAAATTGTAAATAATAACAACAACTAAAAAAAAAAGACCTCTCCTGCTCATAGGTCAGGACAATTACTACTGTGATAATGGCTGTCCTACCTAAGTTAATCTACAGAGTCAATGCTATCCCAATAAAACTTCCCCAGTACCATTCTTCACAGAAACAGAAAAATCAATTTAAAATTCTTATGGACAAACTGGCTTGCCCTCAAAAAACAGTTGAGAGAGTTAGGCCCACTCATTTTACCCTAGCAAACCCACCCAGCACCTCTTGTCTCTACCCTCTTAGGCCGCTTTATGGACTGTGCAGCTCTCCCTCTTCTCCAGACCTTGGGGTTCTCTCTGACTACCCGTGTGGTGATAGTAACATCCCAGCTCCACTCTGCTCCCTCCCCTCAGTTCTCCTCCAAACCAGGGAGTCTGCCATACTGCCCTATTTATGGCAGGATTAAAAACTCAGATCAAAAGACATAACCAGCTACCTAACTCAACATGCCTTGGTTCCACTGCAAAAACCAAAAGCAATTTAGAACAAAAATGGACAAAACACTGGAAATTATGTCCTGTGCCCAAACCACCAATCCCATGGCAATTGTTCCCATTGAGAAAAATTCAGATGAAATTCAAGACTTGGAAGTCAAATGAATAATTGTAACTATTTTTAAAAGGTTCACAGAATACAAAGAAATCAACAATAAACAGCTGGATGAATTTAAAGAGGACATGAATAAATTGATTTGAGCCTACAGAAACACAAAAACTGGACAATGACTATCCTGCCAATAGCAATTCACAGACTGAATGCAACCCAGCCCAAATCCCTACACCATTATTCACAAAAGTAGAAAAAAATCTCAAAATTTACTTAAACACAGAAAAGACCTTCAAAAGCTAAAGCAATCCTGAGCAAAAGAATAGTTCTCTCTGACATTACCATCTCCAATTTCAGGTAATAACACAGAACCATAGCAATGAAAATGGAGTAACACTGGCATAAAAACAGACAACTAGATTAATAGAATAAAGGACAGACTTGAGCCTGAATCATTACAGTCACTTGTTTTTGTTTTTCACAGAGATACTAAAAGTACACATAAGGAAAAAATAAAACAAACAAACAAAAACCCTCTGTCTTAATCAGGATTTTATTGCTGTTACAAAACACAATGTCCAAAAAGCAAGTTGGGGAGAAAAGGGTTTATTCAGCTTACACTTCCAGACCATAGTCCATCATTGGAGGAAGTCAGGACAGGAAATCAAGCCGGGCTGGAACTTGGAGGCAGGATGCAGAGGCCATGTGGGAGATGCTGCTTACTGGCTTGCTCCTCATGGTTTGCTCAGCCAGCTTTCTTACAGAGCCCAGGACCACCAACCCAGGAATGGCACCCTTCTTTGTTGATCACTAATTGAGAAAATGCTTACAGCTGGATCTCATGGAGGCATTTCCTCAACTGGGGCTTCTTTATCTCTGATGATGCTAACTTGTGTCAAGCTGACATACCAGCCAGTACAAGCGCTCCAGGAAATAGAGATGAGGAACATGGATGACCACATGTAGAAGAATGGAACTTGATCCTTATCTCTCTCCATACACAGAAATAACCAGCTCCTAGTAGGTCAAATATCTCAATGTAAAACCCAAAACTCTGAAAGTGCTAGGACAGAAAGTTGAGAGCATGCCACGATATATATAATATGCATGGGTAAGGACTTCATAAATTAGACTCTGTTTACTCAGGAAACAAGACCAACAATTGATAAATGGGACTCTTTGAAGCTAAAAGGCTTTGGTACAGCAAAAGAAACAATCAATCAAGTGAACAAGCAGCCACAGAATTGGAGAAAATTTTTACAAGCTTCAAATCTGACAGTTAATATCTGGAATACACGAAGAGCTCAAAATAGCACAACGTCAAGAAAACAAACAACTCATTCAATTAATGGGCTACAGACATGAAAAAAAAATCTCAAAAGAAATGTCAGTGGCCAATAAATATTTTTAAAGTTTTCAACATTTTTAGCCAGTAGGGAAATATCAATTAAATATACCTTGAGGTTCTACCTCACCACAGTCAAAATGGCTATCAAGAAATCAAATTGCAAAAAGTGCTGAAAGAGAAATCCTTGTTTATCGTTGACACAGCTGCAAACTGGCTGAGCCACTTTGGAAATCATTGTGAAGATTCCTTCAAAAGGGATCAGTAGAGCTACTATATGACTCAGCTATTTCTCTTCTGGGTACATATCCAAAGGCCTTTATACCTTATAACCAAAATGCTTTCTCACCTATGCTTACTGGAGCTCTGTTCATAACAGCTAAAATATAGAATTAGCCTAGGTGTCCATCATGTAATGAATAGATCGTTAAAATGTGGTACACATACACAATAGAATTTTATTCAGCTGAAAAGAAAAATTAAGCCATGAAGCATTCAGGTAATGCACAGACCTTGAAAACATACTGAGTGAGGTAACTTCAGGACAGAAAAAGGATCACCACATGGTCTCTCTCAAATGTATGTTCTAGCTTCAGATTTCTACTTTTGTATATTCAACTAAGTGTTCCTGTACAAGTCAGAAATTTGGAGAGAGTTCATTGGGAGAGAAGTGTTGTAAGGAAGAGTGGAAAATAGATTATAAGCAGTGTCAGAAAAAAATCTGGGGAATATTAGGGGTAGAAAACTTTAAACAGGGACAAGATAGGAGAAATGGAGGTTAAGAAGTTGACAGGAAATGGTCATTCACAATAAAAACACAACAACAAACAAACAAGAAAACAAATAAAACAAGTGAAATCCTACAATCTTGTAACTAAACTACAGTAAATGTTGGAAAAGAGATGCCATGCACAGCTGGAGAAAGCTTTTCAAAACAAAACAGAAGCAAAAAATAAAACAAAACAAATAAAACAAACCCTTCCTTGATTCTATGGGTCATTAAATTAAAAAACAACAACAATAACAACAACAACAACAACCAAAAACAGTGATAGGAATGAGATAATTCCTTATGACTTTTTGGTTAGGCAGGCCCTAGAGGCCCAAATAAATCTCAAGTCTTTGTCATTTTCCTTTGTTTTCCATTATCACTATAGATGACTCTTTTGCTGGAGGCACTAGAATCCGTGGTTACATGATATAGAGACATCAAGCTGGAACTGGGCTGGAAGCCTCCTTCCAACCAACTAGCTTTCACAGTCTGCAAAGATACTGTGTAGACTCTTAGCAGGGCACGGGGAGAGGCGTCAGCCGGCATTACTAGTCATAAATCCTACAAACTGATCCCAGCCTGCCAGACAAAAGATGTCCTCCTATGCAATAGCAGCAGCACAACAGTCAAGTGGGCAACCGACAACTGCTTGGATTTGGCCCTCTTCCTAGAAGGTATTCCATACTTGCTACTGGAAACCCACCGAAAAGTCCATGAAATGGATTGTCATAGTGTTATGGAGTTTGTGAGCCTTGGGAGAAGAGCTTAGACGCAATCCAGTTATAATTAAAAGGGTTATTGATTAGGTGCTAGCATGACAACAGCATTAAAACAAATCTTAGGCATGTCATGAAGGAGGGATATGGGGAAGGCGTTTGTTGTTTTTTAAGGCAAAAACCACAAGAAGACCTTCAATATCTATGCACACAAGCAAAAACTGGTCTGTTCTGCCAAGTTAAGTGGTTACAGCAACTCAAAACAATATTTGGGTATCTGCATTACGATTTATGCCACTAGCAACATTAGAGTAATGAAGTACCAACAAAATAACTTTATTGTTAGGGGTCACCACAACATAATGATCCGTATTAAAGGGTCACAGAATTAGGAAGGTTGAAAACCACTGCTCAAAAAATATATGTTTATACCTAGAAACAATAATCACTCTCAGATTTAGTCAAAGAAGCCTTTCTTTCCAGTGAACTGCAATGAAGGCAGAGATGTATGGCTGTGCAAGGTGCTGAGAATAAGTGGTGGTTGAATTCTGAGACCTAAACATGACATATATACCATCCTCTCCAAGGTCTAGGAAATATTGTAGAATAAGAGGCAAAAAGATTACAAGAGCCTGGAGATAGGGATAGGTGATTTAAGATAGCATCTTGGCAACACACACCTATTGCCATCATGAAATCTCAACAGCTACAGAAAACTATATTTGATATATGTAAGAATGGGACTATCAATATCCAGGCAAAGATGGAGGAGAAACTCAGAGAAGCCTATATTTCACTGTTGAATTATTTCCTTAGGCTAGATTCAGAAAAAGGGCAAGCCAGTACCTTCAGTGGTGTGTATACTGATAATCCCACCAAGCTTGAATGGATAGTACCAATTCAATGGTCACACAGATGACTACCATTACCACATGGCAACACAACAAAGCCACATGTCATAAATGTGGGAAAGAGATAGTGAAAACGATGTGGAGTTGATAGGGGTGGGAAAGAGAAAAGAGAGTGTGGGGATAGAGTAAACAGGATGCATTACAAACATTCATGAAACTGTTGAAGAATTGTCTTAATTAAGAAATTTACAAATATACAAGATAGCAAAAGATTACAAATAGCCAAGAAAATCCACTGTAGTAAAGAATTATGTTGATGATACCGCCAGACCAAAGGCCAAGTCACAATACATAGCCAGAGGAATAAAAACAGCTTACCACTGACACAAAACAGCCATGTGGATCAATAGAAAGAATCAAGAACACAGTCATGAACCTGCATAGCCACAGCCACCTAACTTTTAACATGAATGGCAAAGAAAATACATTTGGGAGAAAATATAGTCTCTTCATCAAATGGTTTTGCAGGCAACTAAACACCCAACACAGAATTAAATTTTATCTCTTGTTTGTCACTAAAATGAACTCCAAATGGATGAAATATCTTAATGTAGTATATGAAACTCTGGAACTGATAGAGGAAATTTTCTAAAAATCACTTAAATGCATAGACATTGGGAACGAGGGGCTTGGTTGCTCAGAAAATAAGGCAAACAATGAAAAGATTGGTGTCTCACACAAGAAATATGTTTCTGTATGGAAAAAGAAAGAGATATATACAGAATGAAGAAAATCCTTCCTGACTATGCATCTGAGAGTTCATATCTAGAGTGAACAAAGATCGATAAAACCAAACAAGAAAAACAAATCAAAAAAGAATTAAATTGGATTGAGAAAAATAGAGTTCTCAAAAGAAAAACAAATAAATGGCTATTAAACACTTAAAAAGTATTTAACACTCTTGGATATCAGATAAATACATATTAAAACTACTAGAAGAATCTATTACATGCTGGTAAGGATATGGGAACAAAACCTATACCTGTACACAGCGTGGGTGGGAGAGCAAATTGCTCCAATCTTCTGGAAATCCGTGTGGAGGCTTCTCTAAAATATGAGAGTACATCTAGCATAGGATTGTGACTTAACCAAAGGACTCTTTTCACCTACCATGGAGGTCCATGTATTTTTACAGCTGCTCTTTTCATGACAGCAAGGTTATGGAACGAGTTTGGATGTCAATCAAGAACCAAACAGGTAATGAAACTGCTGCATAAACATGGTGGAATTTCATTCATTAGGAAAGAAAAATGAAATTAAGAAATGTACAAGAAAATGGATGGGCCTGGAAATAGTGTATGAAGTGAGGTGCCCTAGATTCAGACAGGTAGTCACATTCTTTCTCATATGAAGAGTGTAGCTCCTAGTTTTTACACAGTGTGTTTATGTGGATGTGAGTATACATCAAAGGCGAAGAAAGCAGAAAGGCATAAGAGAGGAAAAAAGAGGGTTTAAGAAGAGAGTAGAGGCAGAAGAACACAGTGGATTTGAAAGTGGAAGGAGGAATTCTACAGGGAAAAAGGTCTAAAAGGGGGAAGGCAGATGAAAATGGGGGACATCAAGAATGTACAAAAATCATAAGGTAACCAGATATTTTCTAAGCTCAACTAAAAAACATTGCTTTTTTATTTCTTTAAAAGAAAGGGGGGGAGGAAGATTTACACACTGGTACCCTCATGAATAAAACTGCTTCCAGAGGTCATAGGTTATTTAACAAGAAGCCCAGTGCTCGTCCAGCTACTTCCCTACAAGTTGTTGGTTGGCAGGGTTGGGGGCTGAGGTCCTAAACAATGCAGGCAGTTGTCCTTGCTGTTGGTGCCACAAGAACTAGATGGTAGGATCCTGTTGTTGTGCGAGACATCACATTCTCTGGTGTCAGGTAATTGAGTAACCCAGACAGAGCTTAGCTGGAGACATCCTCCATGCCAGTTAGCCCTCACAGTGTCAGAGGCTGCTATGGAGGCTGCTGGGGGAGATGGTTATCAATAGTCTTTCTCTCATGTGAACCTTGAATGCAGTGCTAACAGCTACCCAAACAAGATGAGCCCACTGATACCATAGTAGCAAGTCTGTTATGAGAGCATCCAGCTGCTTTCTGGTTGGCTTTAAGGCCCATAGATGAGAATTCATGTCTGGTATGGTGAACCTGGTCAAATGGTATGGCTAGGAAAACATAGACCCTAGCGAAGCTCTAATGGACACCATGTACTCATCAAAATGTCTTCTCAATAATTTTTATGTCCATAAATTAGTGCTGTCAGCATCTTTTGTCAGAGATGCTTCAAGGATTTTTACAGTGAAGAGTGGTAATTGCAGAGAATCACAACTGGTTACAGTGCTGAGAATAAATGACTGGTGGCTGTTCAGCCATAAGTGGGGTCTATGTCACCTTTTCTATGGCTCAGGAAACACCATAGAAGAGAGAGAAAAGAAAGAATGTAAGAGGCTGAGGACAGTGCAGTGTTGTGGACTTGTCCTCCAGGGATGACATGCTACTGTGCTTCCTAATTCCCAGTGACTCTGATTATCTACCCAAGCCCTGTAAAGACTTGAACTCATCAACACCCTGGCATGGAGGAGAAAGATCTCAGAAGACTCATTCCTCTCTGAGGACCTATAGATAGTCAATTGTTCTTGAGAGAAGGGGAAATATGCCCTTTAGTGGTGTAGCCACTGACAAGGTAGTAGAGCCTTGCTCCTGCAAACAGCCTCTCAGACAAGTCCCTGGAAGCAACCCTAATGAAACTCAGTGGGTCAAGACATAAGAGCATAAGAAGGAAGGAGGGACAAGTTGGAATCAGCATCAGTGGAAAGGAAGGGAAATAATGGAAGGCGAATATGACCAGAATTCATGAGGTACATGTGTGAAAAATGCATGCAACTTATTATTCTGTATAATTATCAGATGCTAATTTGGAACCTTCAAAAGAGAAAACAAAAGATAAAAATCCACTGGGTGACGATCCAAGTCATATATTGTCATGTTGAATTCCTATTCTGAATTATTGTACAGTTTAGAATTGTATACAAGAAATTCTAGAGCCTAAAACACAGGATAAAATGACTACAAAGCTTAACCCCTACACAAGCCAAATAAGGCTAACCTGGGCTGGGACCCAACCATCAGTGTTCAACACATCCCTGTGATCCCATTGTGCTGTCGGAAACGCTAGTCATTTTCTTTCTGTAATTGCCAACATTTTACTAGCGAAACATTATGTACATGTACAAATATTTATGTATGTTTTACGACATTATCCTCATTTAACTTGTACATTTAATTATCTTTTAGTGAAGTCTATAAATCAAGAAAGCACAAAGTAAGCAGTCACTCAAACAAATAATTAACCCCCATCCATTTCCTCCGTGCAGAGCACTATCCAGAAGTTACTCTCTGCTATGAAATGGCTATATTGACTCTTCATCAGGTTTTCATTTATACTTTGAATGTCTGCTAATGGCAGTAGCTAGTGCATCACTAGTAAATATACCAGAAGATTACATCTTGACCTCTACATCAGGTTACTTGGACAACTTGAGTGTGTTGTAGCCATTACTTACCCAGAACTCTAGGACTGAACATTTTGTCACTTACTGACAAATTTCATAAGTAAAAACTCTCACTGCTTGTTAGATTAAATTGAGTGGTAAACATTTCCCCCAGCTTGCCGGGGTGAACTTTGCTTCTTCCACTGACAACTATTTTTACATCTTCTGGGAAGCAGTTTTCATTCTTTGAATTTCATTAAGTACAGAATGTTGAAGACACGTTCACATTCTCTCTGAGATATGAAAAGTGTTCAGAAGTAAAGAGACTCAGCATAGCAGAGGAACACAAAGCATGGTGATTTCCTCCTCCTCTTCCTTTCTGCCTGTGCTTTTTATGAGTTGCACACAGCCAGCACTTAGAAAACTTGGGTGACACATCCTGAGGTCACAGAACAGATCCCTTGCTTTACTGTGGAAATCTGACATCCTCATCAAACTACAATAAAAGCATGAAGTAGTTAAAAGCCACTGTCTCGGTTTAGACCAGCAACACAGCATGCAATTCCTTTTAAAGACAGTTATTTTCATATTTCAAAGTGATTTAATTACAATGCTAGTTCAGGCATATACAATTTATTAGCCATATTTAGAGTATATGTTTATACATACAAACACACATGCACACGCACACAGAGGACTTTGTTGTCAAGCGTATTCAACTGAATAATATAATTGGTTTTGAATCATATCAAAACCTAAGAGCCTGGTTTGTCAGTTCTTAAGTTCTGCTCTGTGACAAGTATCACCTAGAAAACATCATTAAGTCTCCTGAACTCATCCTTCTATAAACGTGGCATATTTCAAATGTGGATGGACTTGATTATGACAAAAACAATCAATTCTGTTTTCATCGTGTCTTAAAACCAGGATTTCTAAAGGTTTGATGTTATAAAATTCAAGCAGGCTGACACATTCTATCAGTCATATTTGATGCATATTTCTAGCACCTAGCTAAAAGTAATAAGATATACCTGAATTTCACTGAAACTGTTTTGAGACAGTCAAAAGATGTGGTACATGGAATCAGTGCTTGATTTCGATTCATGCAGTGAAGCTCCCTAATGGTTAGAGCCTAATATAAAACAAAGGAGAGAATCACAAGGGTATGACAGGGTGTGGCCTCATTAGATGGACATATGGAGCCATGTGTCCACTGAGAAAACCAATTACAGACCTTGCTCTGTTTTGCTTTTGTTTGCTATGATAAAATACTGACCAAGAACAACCTGGGGAGGAAAGGATTTATTTGGTTAACAGGTCCTGGGTTATAGTCTGTTGAGGGAAGGCAAGACAAAGCGGGAACCTGGAGGCAGAAACTGAAACAGTGGGCATGGAGGGAGGTTGCTCATAGGCCGGCTCTTCATGGCTTGTTCAGTCTGCTTTCACACATATCTCATGACCACCTACAGCATGCTAGGCCCTCCCACATCAATCATTGATCAAGTAAATGCCCCCTACAGGCCAATCTCATGCAGTCATTTTCTCAAGTGATGTTCCTCTTCCCAGATGACTCTAGTTTGTGTCACGTTGACAGAAAAATGTAACAAGGACAGACCTGTGCTATTAACTCTGGGAGAGAAGAGAACACAAATGCTGAGCTATTGGGCCCTTACTCTAGGGTAACCATAGGTACAAATCTCGACAGAAGACTTGCATGGTGGGGACCTTGCTCTTCTGTATTTATCCAGGTTCAAAAATGGCACTACTCAGAGCCGCTGGATCAAAAGTCACTCGCGGTAATAAAAAGGCAACATTAGTGCACATATCCCTAAAACCCTACAAGCTTGAATACAATTTCATTTTATATTTTATAATTGTTTCAAAATTTTCTCTGTCATGTATTTGAAATCAAGATTTCAGCTTTGGCATAGCTGAATGGCCATTGTATACTGCTTTTGTGATATTGCAGGATTAAATAAAAAATACTATAATAATATGATCAACAAGAACATTTGTTTTAATTAAGTTTATAATGACATTGTAATAAATCAGCAGGAGAAAATCTTTTTTTAACGTTACATGCGTGAGTGCTTAACCTGCATATATAGTAGTACTAGAGTAAACTTAATTCCTAACTCTTTACAGTTTCAGAAATACCCAAAGATGGTTAATTTCATGCATAATTATGAAGCAGTAACACTATTTCTGAATTTAACAACAATTTCACTTTTGTTTAATTATGAGTTGTAAATCCCTCCTAGCAATTAGTCAAGGAAGACAAAAGCAAACACAAAAAGTTCAATGAGAACCAACCCTGTGAGTAGCTCTCTCATGCTAAAATTATCTATAGAAAATATCTTAAGATAAAAATTAATTATTGGATAGATGACAGTATAGCAAGTTTTATAGAAAAATTAAAACTATGTTTAAACTCAACCAAACTCTATAAATAGCCATACACAGAAATTTTAACAGTTAAAAAGAAGGGAGGGCATTTAAAGTAGTATTAAAAACACAGAAAACCTAGAAATACTAACTACATCTGAAGCTTCAGAAATATACAAATGCAATGAGAACTAGTTTCAAAAGACAAAGAAAAGAAAAAAGTACTACAACCTTGGGAAGACTGGATTTGAAGAATATTCATTCTTTTTAAATTTAGTTGTGGATTTAACAGCAATAATAACCAACAGACAGTAGAAGGACAGGGTGGCAAGATTTATTTCTTGTTCTATTTCAAGATCATTGCAAAGCAAAACAAAGAGTTTCAAACTGGCAAAGGGAACGAAAGTTGGGCCAATGGAGCAGAAGGGGTCTGGGTGCAACCAAAGCAGCTGTCTATCTGCAGCAGAGAACTGTCCCCCAGTTGACAAGGCATGGATGGACAATGCTTTTCATTGGTCTGGGACAATGCATTTTCTATACAATCTCAGAGCTTTCAAAATCAACTCCAAGTAGATTGATGACTTGAGTCTGAGAGGGAATGACTAAGAACATTAGATTTTCTTTGCATGATGTACCATCCAGGGAGCATGTAGCTACAACCCCTCATCAAAGATGACTGTGTTCACAGCAAATAGAAACTATTACAGAAAAGCACAACTGGACATAATGCAGACATCAGTGGGTCTTGGAAACTCCAGCCTCATCAGATATCTCTACATCACACCCTACCCCTTATTCTCCTACCCCTACGGCTCAGGAAACATTGGGGAAGAAAGGGAAGGAAAGATTGTAAGAGTCAGAGCACCAGGAAATCTGCTGTGAAATAGTCTCTCCTAGAAGGAGCTGCAAAAACTAGACCAGAATAATGTCAATGACAATGGACATTTTAATGTGGGAAGTAGGGAAGTTTCAGGTCCCATTCCTAGAGAAAGAACTACATTCAATTGATGATTGCTTGGAGAGGTAGAATTAGCCCCTAGCTGGGATGAGCCCCATTTGTTGGCTGTCAGATGCAGCCTTGAAACCATATTCACTCAACAAAAATGGACTCAGCAGGTTGTGCTTATTATATTTGTGAATATTCATATGTGTGTTAACAATAATAGAGAAAAAGAGCTATCGCCTTGAGAGTGGGGGAGGACATGGGAGGAGCTAGAGCGAAAAAAAGCTGAGAGGGGCTGAGGGACTGAGGGAGAGAGCAAAATGGTGTGATTCTATTAAAACTGATAGATCCTCTTGACAATGAATTGAAAGCATTAATTACAAGTTTAAAAAATATTTTTTCAATCATTTAGTTAAAAATTACATTTTAAAAAAGCTCCTATAAGGGGTGAAAAGATGAACTCTAAATTCTAACAGGTCTTCACAACACATAGTTGAAAAACAATAGAATAAATTCACATCACAACATCTCCCTCCTCCTCCAGACAACTGAGATTGTGAGAACAGGCACAGTGTAAAAGGAATCATAAAAAATAACAGAAAATGCCAGGCATGGTCACAGTATTGCTCCTGAAGAGTCCTGTCCCGCAGAAGGCGTTCCAAGCCTTTGCAGCAGAAAATGTGAGCTCTCTGGTAGATCCCAAGAGGGGTGACACTAGGTGCCACCTGTGTCCCACACTGGATGTGGTAACCTTGGCTTCTGCATCCAGCAAGGGAATAAAGAAACCAGGCATGGTACCACATACCTGTAGCCCCCACATTTGGCCAGCTCAGGCTATAGTGAGTTTGAGGCCAGGCAGGTCTACCCAGCGAGAATCTTGAGTTTTCAGAAATGACACCAGGAACAACAGCAATAATTATCATAAATCACTTTTCAAGTGTGTGTGTGTGTGTGTTTGTGTGTGTAGCCTACTGAGTTACTCCATCAGTATTACCCACTTGGGCATAGGGAGACTGAAAAAGAAAGACTCTGCACCCCTCAGCAGCCATTGGCTGCTGTAGCTGCTTGGGCAGCGGTGGGGCCTTGCTTACTCTTCTTCCATCTGTATTAGAATGTAGACTGGTGTGGTCTTCTGCTGGCAACCACAGCTGTTTATAGTTAATGGGTGCAACATCCTCTTCATGTCCAGAAGACACTATTTCACACCAGTCTTCTCAAACTTCTGGCTCTTACAGTCTTTCTTCCCCTATTCCCTGAGCCTTGGCTATAGGCGCTGCATTACAGATGTTCCTGTGGGAGGATGGGCACTCCATGGTGACTTAGTATCTGCGTTTTGACCAGTTGTGGATCTCTGCAGTAGCCCACATCTGCTGCAAAAAGAAACTTCTCCAATGGGGAGTTGAGAGCCATGCTAAGATGGGCATAAGAATGTAATTATATCAATTTCGCAAAATAGCAATAGTAGGGTTTCTTCTGTGATGTCTCCAGCCACGGGTTCTTGGATAAGTTTCCAGTGTCAGGCATGAATTCTCTCCCACTGAGTGGGCCCCAAGTTCAATCAGACAGCTGTTGGTTACCCCCAAGATCTTGGCCTGCTGTTGTGCCCTTAGGCTGATCTTGCTGGGTTGGTTATTAGTGTAGTTCACTGGATTTACAGCTGGGTAAGATTTAATAACCTTTTTCCCAGCAAGAGATCCAACATCCTCTTCTGGCCTCCAAGAACAACCAGACATGTGCACAAACTTCTACACCCTCTAACAAATAATGCAGCAGCACACACAAAGAACGAAAAAATTAATATTATTGATTTTACTGGTTCATGTGGAATAAAAAATGTCCAATTTTATATAGAATCCTTATACAACCTACAATTTTTGTGTATATACTTGGGATCAAACCCAGGGGCTCACACATTATGTTAGGAAAATAGTCTAATATTTATCTATAGCCTAGCCCCAATTTCCATCTTTCAAGTATCAATTTCATTGCTATATTTCCCCTAACATTACTAATATAAACTCAAGAGTTTTAGTCACAACCTGGTGTCTTAGCTGTACTGTACATCTGTCTGATGAACTACTAACATTGGCTGTGGCAGGGCAAAGAACCCTCCATCGCTGCAGAACCAAGATATCAAGTGTGAATCTGTTAACTTAGGTTTTGTTCTAGCAACACTTTTCTCCCCAATTGTTTCAAGGTCTCACTTTTGTTTAACAGTTGTTTGCAAAGGCTGTTTTTTGTTTGTTTGTTTGTTTTGTTTTTTTTTGGTAGCAGTAGTTTGCATACTATTTCCAAGGTGGCCTCCAGAAAAAAAAATTGTTCTTTTTCAAGGAACTCTGTGAGACAGTAAGAAACTGTTTTTGCACTTGGTTGTGGTAAAGAAATGAGGCAAATGCACTCCGCTAAAACACTAATCAGAAGGAACAGAAAAGTGCTCTTCTGATTGTGACCCATGCTCTGAAATACCTAGAGAAAGATGACACTTGAAGGAATGGCCATGTTGAGCCCTTCGGGAGGCCCTTTGTACTGCTACACTCCAAGTTTCCAAAACTCAGCAGAAAGCAGAGGTCACCTGTGATCAGCCAGCTTAGCAAGAGAAGGTGAGACTGAGGCAGACATGGGCTTATGTCCCAGCAGAAAAAAAAAAAAAAAGATCTAAGGAATTCCTTGGGTCATTTCTTTCTTCCTAAAACCATCATGATCTTTCCTTGACTCTAAATGTAGGGAGATAAGGACTCCAACCAGGAGGATCTAAGAAAGATGCTCCATTTAGGAACAGTAGAGTGACAGTTGAGAAATGCTCTTGGTTTCCTCTAAAAAACAGAGCAATATAATGCTTCACCAGTAGATCATTATCCAATACAGAGGGGTTTCTAAATAAGATGCTATTGGGCATGCTAACAAAAGAAAAGGAGTTTTACTGGACAGTAAGGAAGCTTGGGATCACAGTATGATGGGGAAGACAATTGCCTGACTGTTAATATCTGACCTTCAGACTTGTGAATGCTATCTTGCATGGCAAAGGGCCTTTCAGATGAGAGTAAGGATTTGAGAGACCATGCTAGTTTATCCACATAAACCTATGAATCCTTAATGTGAAACAATGTTTCTTTGTGTGTTGAAAAGAGTGTGAAAATACAGGAAAGATCAGAGAGGTGCCAGGTGGAGGAAAGATTCATCACAAACGTGAATATAGGTTATTTTTGTTATGGATTGTTTATTGCTGTGTCTCTGATGGTTTCTTTGATTGCCAAGTTTATTGGCTCTGAGATCAACTATGAGGCACACCTCTGGGTAGGTCTGTAGGTGAATTCCCTGCAATGATTAACTAAAGGACAAAGATACTTCCAGGCATGGCCCAGATGTAAGGAGATTAGAAGGGAGAGCCATTGCTTTTTGCCTTTTCCTCTATTCTGCTGCTGCTGCCACCAAGACTTTCCATTGACTTCAGAACCTGGCTTCTTTAGCCTTCTGATGTGGACAGCAGAGCTTCAGGAATCCTGTGGGTCTTCATCACCAGGCCAGCGCTGCTGGAGCAGCCAGCTCAGGAGCTAAGACTGCCAGGCTCTCAGCCTTCTGATGTCAGGACAACCATTTCCCACTACCCATCACACAGCATGTGAGCCAGTCCAACAAATCCCTGCTGTAACCTCCACCCATGCTATTGTGTCTGGTCCTCTAGAGAACCTTGACTAATTTTATAACCATGATGCCTGACAGAAAGAACTGGAGGGAGGGAGGATTTACCATGTCTTACAGTTTCAGGGGGATTTACTATGTCTTGCAGTTTCAGTTCCGGTGCATCATGGAAGGGAGGGCAGGGCAGAACAGCTCAGTTCATGTCAGTGGGAGCTTAAGACAGGGGCTGATCACATGACTGCAGAACAGGATGCTGAACACAGTAAGAACCAGGGCTAAGGACGACTGTCTTAGGGTTTCTATTGCTGTGATGAAACACCATGACCAAAAAGCAAGTTGGGGAGGAAAGGGTCTATTTGGCTTACACTTCCATCACTGGAGGAAGTCAGGACAGGAACTCAAGCAGGCAGGTTTCTGGAGACAGAGGCTGATTCAGAGGCCACAGAGGGGTGCTGCTTACTGGCTTGCTTTCTATGGTCTGCTCAGCCTGCTTTCTTGCCGAGCTCAGGACCACCAGCCCAGGAATAGCCCCACCCACCGGAAGATCCCCTATTGATCATTGATTGAGAAAATACCCTACAGCTGGATTTCACTAAGGCTCCTTCCTCTCTGATGACTCTAACTGGTATCAACGTGACACACAAAACCAGCCAGTAGAACAACCTTTGAAGGTAACTACACCCAGTTACCTACCCTGCTAGCATAGCCCGACATTATAAAGGTTCTTTATCTCTTAAGACAGTACCATTGTCTAGGACACAAGCAGTCAAAGCCTGTGAATAACATCTCAGGCCATCATGTTCTTTTTTTTTAAATAAATTTATTTTTATATCAATCACAGGTTAGGTTTTTTGCATCCCATGCATAGCCCCCTCCCTCACTCCCTTCCACCCTCCCTCATCTCCTCCCGCCCCCTCCAAGTCTACCAACGGGGGAGGATCTTCCATCTGACCCCAGATCATCCTTGTTTTGTAGGTTTAGTGTTTTGACTATGATGTGACAAGAGGTATTTCTTTTCTGGTCTAGTCTATTTGGTGTTCTGTAGGCTTCTTGTATATTGATGGACATTTCTTTTTTTAAGATGGGAAAATTTTCTTCTATGATTTTCTTAAAAATATTTTCCGGTCCTTGGAGCCTGGAGTCTTCTTTTTCATCTATTCCAATTATTCTTAGGTTTTGTCTTTTGATGGCATCCTTAATTTCTTGGATGTTTTGTGCTTGGGACTTTTCCGATTTTCTTTTTTCCTTGAGTGAGGAGTCCATTAC
>JAQQSO010000270.1:0-25266 GCA_028658305.1 Pachyuromys duprasi | reverse complement strand
TGTCCATCAATATACAAGAAGCCTACAGAACACCAAATAGACTAGACCAGAAAAGAAATACCTCTTGTCACATCATAGTCAAAACACTAAACCTACAAAACAAGGATGATCTGGGGTCAGATGGAAGATCCTCCCCCGTTGGTAGACTTGGAGGGGGCGGGAGGAGATGAGGGAGGGTGGAAGGGAGTGAGGGAGGGGGCTATGCATGGGATGCAAAAAACCTAACCTGTGATTGATATAAAAATAAATTTATTTAAAAAAAAAGAACATGATGGCCTGAGATGTTATTCACAGGCTTTGACTGCTTGTGTCCTAGACAATGGTACTGTCTTAAGAGATAAAGAACCTTTATAATGTCGGGCTATGCTAGCAGGGTAGGTAACTGGGTGTAGTTACCTTCAAAGGTTGTTCTACTGGCTGGTTTTGTGTGTCACGTTGATACCAGTTAGAGTCATCAGAGAGGAAGGAGCCTTAGTGAAATCCAGCTGTAGGGTATTTTCTCAATCAATGATCAATAGGGGATCTTCCGGTGGGTGGGGCTATTCCTGGGCTGGTGGTCCTGAGCTCGGCAAGAAAGCAGGCTGAGCAGACCATAGAAAGCAAGCCAGTAAGCAGCACCCCTCTGTGGCCTCTGAATCAGCCTCTGTCTCCAGAAACCTGCCTGCTTGAGTTCCTGTCCTGACTTCCTCCAGTGATGGAAGTGTAAGCCAAATAGACCCTTTCCTCCCCAACTTGCTTTTTGGTCATGGTGTTTCATCACAGCAATAGAAACCCTAAGACAGTCGTCCTTAGCCCTGGTTCTTACTGTGTTCAGCATCCTGTTCTGCAGTCATGTGATCAGCCCCTGTCTTAAGCTCCCACTGACATGAACTGAGCTGTTCTGCCCTGCCCTCCCTTCCATGATGCACCGGAACTGAAACTGCAAGACATAGTAAATCCCCCTGAAACTGTAAGACATGGTAAATCCTCCCTCCCTCCAGTTCTTTCTGTCAGGCATCATGGTTATAAAATTAGTCAAGGTTCTCTAGAGGACCAGACACAATAGCATGGGTGGAGGTTACAGCAGGGATTTGTTGGACTGGCTCACATGCTGTGTGATGGGTAGTGGGAAATGGTTGTCCTGACATCAGAAGGCTGAGAGCCTGGCAGTCTTAGCTCCTGAGCTGGCTGCTCCAGCAGCGCTGGCCTGGTGATGAAGACCCACAGGATTCCTGAAGCTCTGCTGTCCACATCAGAAGGCTAAAGAAGCCAGGTTCTGAAGTCAATGGAAAGTCTTGGTGGCAGCAGCAGCAGAATAGAGGAAAAGGCAAAAAGCAATGGCTCTCCCTTCTAATCTCCTTACATCTGGGCCATGCCTGGAAGTATCTTTGTCCTTTAGTTAATCATTGCAGGGAATTCACCTACAGACCTACCCAGAGGTGTGCCTCATAGTTGATCTCAGAGCCAATAAACTTGGCAATCAAAGAAACCATCAGAGACACAGCAATAAACAATCCATAACAAAAATAACCTATATTCACGTTTGTGATGAATCTTTCCTCCACCTGGCACCTCTCTGATCTTTCCTGTATTTTCACACTCTTTTCAACACACAAAGAAACATTGTTTCACATTAAGGATTCATAGGTTTATGTGGATAAACTAGCATGGTCTCTCAAATCCTTACTCTCATCTGAAAGGCCCTTTGCCATGCAAGATAGCATTCACAAGTCTGAAGGTCAGATATTAACAGTCAGGCAATTGTCTTCCCCATCATACTGTGATCCCAAGCTTCCTTACTGTCCAGTAAAACTCCTTTTCTTTTGTTAGCATGCCCAATAGCATCTTATTTAGAAACCCCTCTGTATTGGATAATGATCTACTGGTGAAGCATTATATTGCTCTGTTTTTTAGAGGAAACCAAGAGCATTTCTCAACTGTCACTCTACTGTTCCTAAATGGAGCATCTTTCTTAGATCCTCCTGGTTGGAGTCCTTATCTCCCTACATTTAGAGTCAAGGAAAGATCATGATGGTTTTAGGAAGAAAGAAATGACCCAAGGAATTCCTTAGATCTTTTTTTTTTTTTTTCTGCTGGGACATAAGCCCATGTCTGCCTCAGTCTCACCTTCTCTTGCTAAGCTGGCTGATCACAGGTGACCTCTGCTTTCTGCTGAGTTTTGGAAACTTGGAGTGTAGCAGTACAAAGGGCCTCCCGAAGGGCTCAACATGGCCATTCCTTCAAGTGTCATCTTTCTCTAGGTATTTCAGAGCATGGGTCACAATCAGAAGAGCACTTTTCTGTTCCTTCTGATTAGTGTTTTAGCGGAGTGCATTTGCCTCATTTCTTTACCACAACCAAGTGCAAAAACAGTTTCTTACTGTCTCACAGAGTTCCTTGAAAAAGAACAATTTTTTTTTCTGGAGGCCACCTTGGAAATAGTATGCAAACTACTGCTACCAAAAAAAAACAAAACAAACAAACAAACAAAAAACAGCCTTTGCAAACAACTGTTAAACAAAAGTGAGACCTTGAAACAATTGGGGAGAAAAGTGTTGCTAGAACAAAACCTAAGTTAACAGATTCACACTTGATATCTTGGTTCTGCAGCGATGGAGGGTTCTTTGCCCTGCCACAGCCAATGTTAGTAGTTCATCAGACAGATGTACAGTACAGCTAAGACACCAGGTTGTGACTAAAACTCTTGAGTTTATATTAGTAATGTTAGGGGAAATATAGCAATGAAATTGATACTTGAAAGATGGAAATTGGGGCTAGGCTATAGATAAATATTAGACTATTTTCCTAACATAATGTGTGAGCCCCTGGGTTTGATCCCAAGTATATACACAAAAATTGTAGGTTGTATAAGGATTCTATATAAAATTGGACATTTTTTATTCCACATGAACCAGTAAAATCAATAATATTAATTTTTTCGTTCTTTGTGTGTGCTGCTGCATTATTTGTTAGAGGGTGTAGAAGTTTGTGCACATGTCTGGTTGTTCTTGGAGGCCAGAAGAGGATGTTGGATCTCTTGCTGGGAAAAAGGTTATTAAATCTTACCCAGCTGTAAATCCAGTGAACTACACTAATAACCAACCCAGCAAGATCAGCCTAAGGGCACAACAGCAGGCCAAGATCTTGGGGGTAACCAACAGCTGTCTGATTGAACTTGGGGCCCACTCAGTGGGAGAGAATTCATGCCTGACACTGGAAACTTATCCAAGAACCCGTGGCTGGAGACATCACAGAAGAAACCCTACTATTGCTATTTTGCGAAATTGATATAATTACATTCTTATGCCCATCTTAGCATGGCTCTCAACTCCCCATTGGAGAAGTTTCTTTTTGCAGCAGATGTGGGCTACTGCAGAGATCCACAACTGGTCAAAACGCAGATACTAAGTCACCATGGAGTGCCCATCCTCCCACAGGAACATCTGTAATGCAGCGCCTATAGCCAAGGCTCAGGGAATAGGGGAAGAAAGACTGTAAGAGCCAGAAGTTTGAGAAGACTGGTGTGAAATAGTGTCTTCTGGACATGAAGAGGATGTTGCACCCATTAACTATAAACAGCTGTGGTTGCCAGCAGAAGACCACACCAGTCTACATTCTAATACAGATGGAAGAAGAGTAAGCAAGGCCCCACCGCTGCCCAAGCAGCTACAGCAGCCAATGGCTGCTGAGGGGTGCAGAGTCTTTCTTTTTCAGTCTCCCTATGCCCAAGTGGGTAATACTGATGGAGTAACTCAGTAGGCTACACACACAAACACACACACACACACACTTGAAAAGTGATTTATGATAATTATTGCTGTTGTTCCTGGTGTCATTTCTGAAAACTCAAGATTCTCGCTGGGTAGACCTGCCTGGCCTCAAACTCACTATAGCCTGAGCTGGCCAAATGTGGGGGCTACAGGTATGTGGTACCATGCCTGGTTTCTTTATTCCCTTGCTGGATGCAGAAGCCAAGGTTACCACATCCAGTGTGGGACACAGGTGGCACCTAGTGTCACCCCTCTTGGGATCTACCAGAGAGCTCACATTTTCTGCTGCAAAGGCTTGGAACGCCTTCTGCGGGACAGGACTCTTCAGGAGCAATACTGTGACCATGCCTGGCATTTTCTGTTATTTTTTATGATTCCTTTTACACTGTGCCTGTTCTCACAATCTCAGTTGTCTGGAGGAGGAGGGAGATGTTGTGATGTGAATTTATTCTATTGTTTTTCAACTATGTGTTGTGAAGACCTGTTAGAATTTAGAGTTCATCTTTTCACCCCTTATAGGAGCTTTTTTAAAATGTAATTTTTAACTAAATGATTGAAAAAATATTTTTTAAACTTGTAATTAATGCTTTCAATTCATTGTCAAGAGGATCTATCAGTTTTAATAGAATCACACCATTTTGCTCTCTCCCTCAGTCCCTCAGCCCCTCTCAGCTTTTTTTCGCTCTAGCTCCTCCCATGTCCTCCCCCACTCTCAAGGCGATAGCTCTTTTTCTCTATTATTGTTAACACACATATGAATATTCACAAATATAATAAGCACAACCTGCTGAGTCCATTTTTGTTGAGTGAATATGGTTTCAAGGCTGCATCTGACAGCCAACAAATGGGGCTCATCCCAGCTAGGGGCTAATTCTACCTCTCCAAGCAATCATCAATTGAATGTAGTTCTTTCTCTAGGAATGGGACCTGAAACTTCCCTACTTCCCACATTAAAATGTCCATTGTCATTGACATTATTCTGGTCTAGTTTTTGCAGCTCCTTCTAGGAGAGACTATTTCACAGCAGATTTCCTGGTGCTCTGACTCTTACAATCTTTCCTTCCCTTTCTTCCCCAATGTTTCCTGAGCCGTAGGGGTAGGAGAATAAGGGGTAGGGTGTGATGTAGAGATATCTGATGAGGCTGGAGTTTCCAAGACCCACTGATGTCTGCATTATGTCCAGTTGTGCTTTTCTGTAATAGTTTCTATTTGCTGTGAACACAGTCATCTTTGATGAGGGGTTGTAGCTACATGCTCCCTGGATGGTACATCATGCAAAGAAAATCTAATGTTCTTAGTCATTCCCTCTCAGACTCAAGTCATCAATCTACTTGGAGTTGATTTTGAAAGCTCTGAGATTGTATAGAAAATGCATTGTCCCAGACCAATGAAAAGCATTGTCCATCCATGCCTTGTCAACTGGGGGACAGTTCTCTGCTGCAGATAGACAGCTGCTTTGGTTGCACCCAGACCCCTTCTGCTCCATTGGCCCAACTTTCGTTCCCTTTGCCAGTTTGAAACTCTTTGTTTTGCTTTGCAATGATCTTGAAATAGAACAAGAAATAAATCTTGCCACCCTGTCCTTCTACTGTCTGTTGGTTATTATTGCTGTTAAATCCACAACTAAATTTAAAAAGAATGAATATTCTTCAAATCCAGTCTTCCCAAGGTTGTAGTACTTTTTTCTTTTCTTTGTCTTTTGAAACTAGTTCTCATTGCATTTGTATATTTCTGAAGCTTCAGATGTAGTTAGTATTTCTAGGTTTTCTGTGTTTTTAATACTACTTTAAATGCCCTCCCTTCTTTTTAACTGTTAAAATTTCTGTGTATGGCTATTTATAGAGTTTGGTTGAGTTTAAACATAGTTTTAATTTTTCTATAAAACTTGCTATACTGTCATCTATCCAATAATTAATTTTTATCTTAAGATATTTTCTATAGATAATTTTAGCATGAGAGAGCTACTCACAGGGTTGGTTCTCATTGAACTTTTTGTGTTTGCTTTTGTCTTCCTTGACTAATTGCTAGGAGGGATTTACAACTCATAATTAAACAAAAGTGAAATTGTTGTTAAATTCAGAAATAGTGTTACTGCTTCATAATTATGCATGAAATTAACCATCTTTGGGTATTTCTGAAACTGTAAAGAGTTAGGAATTAAGTTTACTCTAGTACTACTATATATGCAGGTTAAGCACTCACGCATGTAACGTTAAAAAAAGATTTTCTCCTGCTGATTTATTACAATGTCATTATAAACTTAATTAAAACAAATGTTCTTGTTGATCATATTATTATAGTATTTTTTATTTAATCCTGCAATATCACAAAAGCAGTATACAATGGCCATTCAGCTATGCCAAAGCTGAAATCTTGATTTCAAATACATGACAGAGAAAATTTTGAAACAATTATAAAATATAAAATGAAATTGTATTCAAGCTTGTAGGGTTTTAGGGATATGTGCACTAATGTTGCCTTTTTATTACCGCGAGTGACTTTTGATCCAGCGGCTCTGAGTAGTGCCATTTTTGAACCTGGATAAATACAGAAGAGCAAGGTCCCCACCATGCAAGTCTTCTGTCGAGATTTGTACCTATGGTTACCCTAGAGTAAGGGCCCAATAGCTCAGCATTTGTGTTCTCTTCTCTCCCAGAGTTAATAGCACAGGTCTGTCCTTGTTACATTTTTCTGTCAACGTGACACAAACTAGAGTCATCTGGGAAGAGGAACATCACTTGAGAAAATGACTGCATGAGATTGGCCTGTAGGGGGCATTTACTTGATCAATGATTGATGTGGGAGGGCCTAGCATGCTGTAGGTGGTCATGAGATATGTGTGAAAGCAGACTGAACAAGCCATGAAGAGCCGGCCTATGAGCAACCTCCCTCCATGCCCACTGTTTCAGTTTCTGCCTCCAGGTTCCCGCTTTGTCTTGCCTTCCCTCAACAGACTATAACCCAGGACCTGTTAACCAAATAAATCCTTTCCTCCCCAGGTTGTTCTTGGTCAGTATTTTATCATAGCAAACAAAAGCAAAACAGAGCAAGGTCTGTAATTGGTTTTCTCAGTGGACACATGGCTCCATATGTCCATCTAATGAGGCCACACCCTGTCATACCCTTGTGATTCTCTCCTTTGTTTTATATTAGGCTCTAACCATTAGGGAGCTTCACTGCATGAATCGAAATCAAGCACTGATTCCATGTACCACATCTTTTGACTGTCTCAAAACAGTTTCAGTGAAATTCAGGTATATCTTATTACTTTTAGCTAGGTGCTAGAAATATGCATCAAATATGACTGATAGAATGTGTCAGCCTGCTTGAATTTTATAACATCAAACCTTTAGAAATCCTGGTTTTAAGACACGATGAAAACAGAATTGATTGTTTTTGTCATAATCAAGTCCATCCACATTTGAAATATGCCACGTTTATAGAAGGATGAGTTCAGGAGACTTAATGATGTTTTCTAGGTGATACTTGTCACAGAGCAGAACTTAAGAACTGACAAACCAGGCTCTTAGGTTTTGATATGATTCAAAACCAATTATATTATTCAGTTGAATACGCTTGACAACAAAGTCCTCTGTGTGCGTGTGCATGTGTGTTTGTATGTATAAACATATACTCTAAATATGGCTAATAAATTGTATATGCCTGAACTAGCATTGTAATTAAATCACTTTGAAATATGAAAATAACTGTCTTTAAAAGGAATTGCATGCTGTGTTGCTGGTCTAAACCGAGACAGTGGCTTTTAACTACTTCATGCTTTTATTGTAGTTTGATGAGGATGTCAGATTTCCACAGTAAAGCAAGGGATCTGTTCTGTGACCTCAGGATGTGTCACCCAAGTTTTCTAAGTGCTGGCTGTGTGCAACTCATAAAAAGCACAGGCAGAAAGGAAGAGGAGGAGGAAATCACCATGCTTTGTGTTCCTCTGCTATGCTGAGTCTCTTTACTTCTGAACACTTTTCATATCTCAGAGAGAATGTGAACGTGTCTTCAACATTCTGTACTTAATGAAATTCAAAGAATGAAAACTGCTTCCCAGAAGATGTAAAAATAGTTGTCAGTGGAAGAAGCAAAGTTCACCCCGGCAAGCTGGGGGAAATGTTTACCACTCAATTTAATCTAACAAGCAGTGAGAGTTTTTACTTATGAAATTTGTCAGTAAGTGACAAAATGTTCAGTCCTAGAGTTCTGGGTAAGTAATGGCTACAACACACTCAAGTTGTCCAAGTAACCTGATGTAGAGGTCAAGATGTAATCTTCTGGTATATTTACTAGTGATGCACTAGCTACTGCCATTAGCAGACATTCAAAGTATAAATGAAAACCTGATGAAGAGTCAATATAGCCATTTCATAGCAGAGAGTAACTTCTGGATAGTGCTCTGCACGGAGGAAATGGATGGGGGTTAATTATTTGTTTGAGTGACTGCTTACTTTGTGCTTTCTTGATTTATAGACTTCACTAAAAGATAATTAAATGTACAAGTTAAATGAGGATAATGTCGTAAAACATACATAAATATTTGTACATGTACATAATGTTTCGCTAGTAAAATGTTGGCAATTACAGAAAGAAAATGACTAGCGTTTCCGACAGCACAATGGGATCACAGGGATGTGTTGAACACTGATGGTTGGGTCCCAGCCCAGGTTAGCCTTATTTGGCTTGTGTAGGGGTTAAGCTTTGTAGTCATTTTATCCTGTGTTTTAGGCTCTAGAATTTCTTGTATACAATTCTAAACTGTACAATAATTCAGAATAGGAATTCAACATGACAATATATGACTTGGATCGTCACCCAGTGGATTTTTATCTTTTGTTTTCTCTTTTGAAGGTTCCAAATTAGCATCTGATAATTATACAGAATAATAAGTTGCATGCATTTTTCACACATGTACCTCATGAATTCTGGTCATATTCGCCTTCCATTATTTCCCTTCCTTTCCACTGATGCTGATTCCAACTTGTCCCTCCTTCCTTCTTATGCTCTTATGTCTTGACCCACTGAGTTTCATTAGGGTTGCTTCCAGGGACTTGTCTGAGAGGCTGTTTGCAGGAGCAAGGCTCTACTACCTTGTCAGTGGCTACACCACTAAAGGGCATATTTCCCCTTCTCTCAAGAACAATTGACTATCTATAGGTCCTCAGAGAGGAATGAGTCTTCTGAGATCTTTCTCCTCCATGCCAGGGTGTTGATGAGTTCAAGTCTTTACAGGGCTTGGGTAGATAATCAGAGTCACTGGGAATTAGGAAGCACAGTAGCATGTCATCCCTGGAGGACAAGTCCACAACACTGCACTGTCCTCAGCCTCTTACATTCTTTCTTTTCTCTCTCTTCTATGGTGTTTCCTGAGCCATAGAAAAGGTGACATAGACCCCACTTATGGCTGAACAGCCACCAGTCATTTATTCTCAGCACTGTAACCAGTTGTGATTCTCTGCAATTACCACTCTTCACTGTAAAAATCCTTGAAGCATCTCTGACAAAAGATGCTGACAGCACTAATTTATGGACATAAAAATTATTGAGAAGACATTTTGATGAGTACATGGTGTCCATTAGAGCTTCGCTAGGGTCTATGTTTTCCTAGCCATACCATTTGACCAGGTTCACCATACCAGACATGAATTCTCATCTATGGGCCTTAAAGCCAACCAGAAAGCAGCTGGATGCTCTCATAACAGACTTGCTACTATGGTATCAGTGGGCTCATCTTGTTTGGGTAGCTGTTAGCACTGCATTCAAGGTTCACATGAGAGAAAGACTATTGATAACCATCTCCCCCAGCAGCCTCCATAGCAGCCTCTGACACTGTGAGGGCTAACTGGCATGGAGGATGTCTCCAGCTAAGCTCTGTCTGGGTTACTCAATTACCTGACACCAGAGAATGTGATGTCTCGCACAACAACAGGATCCTACCATCTAGTTCTTGTGGCACCAACAGCAAGGACAACTGCCTGCATTGTTTAGGACCTCAGCCCCCAACCCTGCCAACCAACAACTTGTAGGGAAGTAGCTGGACGAGCACTGGGCTTCTTGTTAAATAACCTATGACCTCTGGAAGCAGTTTTATTCATGAGGGTACCAGTGTGTAAATCTTCCTCCCCCCCTTTCTTTTAAAGAAATAAAAAAGCAATGTTTTTTAGTTGAGCTTAGAAAATATCTGGTTACCTTATGATTTTTGTACATTCTTGATGTCCCCCATTTTCATCTGCCTTCCCCCTTTTAGACCTTTTTCCCTGTAGAATTCCTCCTTCCACTTTCAAATCCACTGTGTTCTTCTGCCTCTACTCTCTTCTTAAACCCTCTTTTTTCCTCTCTTATGCCTTTCTGCTTTCTTCGCCTTTGATGTATACTCACATCCACATAAACACACTGTGTAAAAACTAGGAGCTACACTCTTCATATGAGAAAGAATGTGACTACCTGTCTGAATCTAGGGCACCTCACTTCATACACTATTTCCAGGCCCATCCATTTTCTTGTACATTTCTTAATTTCATTTTTCTTTCCTAATGAATGAAATTCCACCATGTTTATGCAGCAGTTTCATTACCTGTTTGGTTCTTGATTGACATCCAAACTCGTTCCATAACCTTGCTGTCATGAAAAGAGCAGCTGTAAAAATACATGGACCTCCATGGTAGGTGAAAAGAGTCCTTTGGTTAAGTCACAATCCTATGCTAGATGTACTCTCATATTTTAGAGAAGCCTCCACACGGATTTCCAGAAGATTGGAGCAATTTGCTCTCCCACCCACGCTGTGTACAGGTATAGGTTTTGTTCCCATATCCTTACCAGCATGTAATAGATTCTTCTAGTAGTTTTAATATGTATTTATCTGATATCCAAGAGTGTTAAATACTTTTTAAGTGTTTAATAGCCATTTATTTGTTTTTCTTTTGAGAACTCTATTTTTCTCAATCCAATTTAATTCTTTTTTGATTTGTTTTTCTTGTTTGGTTTTATCGATCTTTGTTCACTCTAGATATGAACTCTCAGATGCATAGTCAGGAAGGATTTTCTTCATTCTGTATATATCTCTTTCTTTTTCCATACAGAAACATATTTCTTGTGTGAGACACCAATCTTTTCATTGTTTGCCTTATTTTCTGAGCAACCAAGCCCCTCGTTCCCAATGTCTATGCATTTAAGTGATTTTTAGAAAATTTCCTCTATCAGTTCCAGAGTTTCATATACTACATTAAGATATTTCATCCATTTGGAGTTCATTTTAGTGACAAACAAGAGATAAAATTTAATTCTGTGTTGGGTGTTTAGTTGCCTGCAAAACCATTTGATGAAGAGACTATATTTTCTCCCAAATGTATTTTCTTTGCCATTCATGTTAAAAGTTAGGTGGCTGTGGCTATGCAGGTTCATGACTGTGTTCTTGATTCTTTCTATTGATCCACATGGCTGTTTTGTGTCAGTGGTAAGCTGTTTTTATTCCTCTGGCTATGTATTGTGACTTGGCCTTTGGTCTGGCGGTATCATCAACATAATTCTTTACTACAGTGGATTTTCTTGGCTATTTGTAATCTTTTGCTATCTTGTATATTTGTAAATTTCTTAATTAAGACAATTCTTCAACAGTTTCATGAATGTTTGTAATGCATCCTGTTTACTCTATCCCCACACTCTCTTTTCTCTTTCCCACCCCTATCAACTCCACATCGTTTTCACTATCTCTTTCCCACATTTATGACATGTGGCTTTGTTGTGTTGCCATGTGGTAATGGTAGTCATCTGTGTGACCATTGAATTGGTACTATCCATTCAAGCTTGGTGGGATTATCAGTATACACACCACTGAAGGTACTGGCTTGCCCTTTTTCTGAATCTAGCCTAAGGAAATAATTCAACAGTGAAATATAGGCTTCTCTGAGTTTCTCCTCCATCTTTGCCTGGATATTGATAGTCCCATTCTTACATATATCAAATATAGTTTTCTGTAGCTGTTGAGATTTCATGATGGCAATAGGTGTGTGTTGCCAAGATGCTATCTTAAATCACCTATCCCTATCTCCAGGCTCTTGTAATCTTTTTGCCTCTTATTCTACAATATTTCCTAGACCTTGGAGAGGATGGTATATATGTCATGTTTAGGTCTCAGAATTCAACCACCACTTATTCTCAGCACCTTGCACAGCCATACATCTCTGCCTTCATTGCAGTTCACTGGAAAGAAAGGCTTCTTTGACTAAATCTGAGAGTGATTATTGTTTCTAGGTATAAACATATATTTTTTGAGCAGTGGTTTTCAACCTTCCTAATTCTGTGACCCTTTAATACGGATCATTATGTTGTGGTGACCCCTAACAATAAAGTTATTTTGTTGGTACTTCATTACTCTAATGTTGCTAGTGGCATAAATCGTAATGCAGATACCCAAATATTGTTTTGAGTTGCTGTAACCACTTAACTTGGCAGAACAGACCAGTTTTTGCTTGTGTGCATAGATATTGAAGGTCTTCTTGTGGTTTTTGCCTTAAAAAACAACAAACGCCTTCCCCATATCCCTCCTTCATGACATGCCTAAGATTTGTTTTAATGCTGTTGTCATGCTAGCACCTAATCAATAACCCTTTTAATTATAACTGGATTGCGTCTAAGCTCTTCTCCCAAGGCTCACAAACTCCATAACACTATGACAATCCATTTCATGGACTTTTCGGTGGGTTTCCAGTAGCAAGTATGGAATACCTTCTAGGAAGAGGGCCAAATCCAAGCAGTTGTCGGTTGCCCACTTGACTGTTGTGCTGCTGCTATTGCATAGGAGGACATCTTTTGTCTGGCAGGCTGGGATCAGTTTGTAGGATTTATGACTAGTAATGCCGGCTGACGCCTCTCCCCGTGCCCTGCTAAGAGTCTACACAGTATCTTTGCAGACTGTGAAAGCTAGTTGGTTGGAAGGAGGCTTCCAGCCCAGTTCCAGCTTGATGTCTCTATATCATGTAACCACGGATTCTAGTGCCTCCAGCAAAAGAGTCATCTATAGTGATAATGGAAAACAAAGGAAAATGACAAAGACTTGAGATTTATTTGGGCCTCTAGGGCCTGCCTAACCAAAAAGTCATAAGGAATTATCTCATTCCTATCACTGTTTTTGGTTGTTGTTGTTGTTGTTATTGTTGTTGTTTTTTAATTTAATGACCCATAGAATCAAGGAAGGGTTTGTTTTATTTGTTTTGTTTTATTTTTTGCTTCTGTTTTGTTTTGAAAAGCTTTCTCCAGCTGTGCATGGCATCTCTTTTCCAACATTTACTGTAGTTTAGTTACAAGATTGTAGGATTTCACTTGTTTTATTTGTTTTCTTGTTTGTTTGTTGTTGTGTTTTTATTGTGAATGACCATTTCCTGTCAACTTCTTAACCTCCATTTCTCCTATCTTGTCCCTGTTTAAAGTTTTCTACCCCTAATATTCCCCAGATTTTTTTCTGACACTGCTTATAATCTATTTTCCACTCTTCCTTACAACACTTCTCTCCCAATGAACTCTCTCCAAATTTCTGACTTGTACAGGAACACTTAGTTGAATATACAAAAGTAGAAATCTGAAGCTAGAACATACATTTGAGAGAGACCATGTGGTGATCCTTTTTCTGTCCTGAAGTTACCTCACTCAGTATGTTTTCAAGGTCTGTGCATTACCTGAATGCTTCATGGCTTAATTTTTCTTTTCAGCTGAATAAAATTCTATTGTGTATGTGTACCACATTTTAACGATCTATTCATTACATGATGGACACCTAGGCTAATTCTATATTTTAGCTGTTATGAACAGAGCTCCAGTAAGCATAGGTGAGAAAGCATTTTGGTTATAAGGTATAAAGGCCTTTGGATATGTACCCAGAAGAGAAATAGCTGAGTCATATAGTAGCTCTACTGATCCCTTTTGAAGGAATCTTCACAATGATTTCCAAAGTGGCTCAGCCAGTTTGCAGCTGTGTCAACGATAAACAAGGATTTCTCTTTCAGCACTTTTTGCAATTTGATTTCTTGATAGCCATTTTGACTGTGGTGAGGTAGAACCTCAAGGTATATTTAATTGATATTTCCCTACTGGCTAAAAATGTTGAAAACTTTAAAAATATTTATTGGCCACTGACATTTCTTTTGAGATTTTTTTTTCATGTCTGTAGCCCATTAATTGAATGAGTTGTTTGTTTTCTTGACGTTGTGCTATTTTGAGCTCTTCGTGTATTCCAGATATTAACTGTCAGATTTGAAGCTTGTAAAAATTTTCTCCAATTCTGTGGCTGCTTGTTCACTTGATTGATTGTTTCTTTTGCTGTACCAAAGCCTTTTAGCTTCAAAGAGTCCCATTTATCAATTGTTGGTCTTGTTTCCTGAGTAAACAGAGTCTAATTTATGAAGTCCTTACCCATGCATATTATATATATCGTGGCATGCTCTCAACTTTCTGTCCTAGCACTTTCAGAGTTTTGGGTTTTACATTGAGATATTTGACCTACTAGGAGCTGGTTATTTCTGTGTATGGAGAGAGATAAGGATCAAGTTCCATTCTTCTACATGTGGTCATCCATGTTCCTCATCTCTATTTCCTGGAGCGCTTGTACTGGCTGGTATGTCAGCTTGACACAAGTTAGCATCATCAGAGATAAAGAAGCCCCAGTTGAGGAAATGCCTCCATGAGATCCAGCTGTAAGCATTTTCTCAATTAGTGATCAACAAAGAAGGGTGCCATTCCTGGGTTGGTGGTCCTGGGCTCTGTAAGAAAGCTGGCTGAGCAAACCATGAGGAGCAAGCCAGTAAGCAGCATCTCCCACATGGCCTCTGCATCCTGCCTCCAAGTTCCAGCCCGGCTTGATTTCCTGTCCTGACTTCCTCCAATGATGGACTATGGTCTGGAAGTGTAAGCTGAATAAACCCTTTTCTCCCCAACTTGCTTTTTGGACATTGTGTTTTGTAACAGCAATAAAATCCTGATTAAGACAGAGGGTTTTTGTTTGTTTGTTTTATTTTTTCCTTATGTGTACTTTTAGTATCTCTGTGAAAAACAAAAACAAGTGACTGTAATGATTCAGGCTCAAGTCTGTCCTTTATTCTATTAATCTAGTTGTCTGTTTTTATGCCAGTGTTACTCCATTTTCATTGCTATGGTTCTGTGTTATTACCTGAAATTGGAGATGGTAATGTCAGAGAGAACTATTCTTTTGCTCAGGATTGCTTTAGCTTTTGAAGGTCTTTTCTGTGTTTAAGTAAATTTTGAGATTTTTTTCTACTTTTGTGAATAATGGTGTAGGGATTTGGGCTGGGTTGCATTCAGTCTGTGAATTGCTATTGGCAGGATAGTCATTGTCCAGTTTTTGTGTTTCTGTAGGCTCAAATCAATTTATTCATGTCCTCTTTAAATTCATCCAGCTGTTTATTGTTGATTTCTTTGTATTCTGTGAACCTTTTAAAAATAGTTACAATTATTCATTTGACTTCCAAGTCTTGAATTTCATCTGAATTTTTCTCAATGGGAACAATTGCCATGGGATTGGTGGTTTGGGCACAGGACATAATTTCCAGTGTTTTGTCCATTTTTGTTCTAAATTGCTTTTGGTTTTTGCAGTGGAACCAAGGCATGTTGAGTTAGGTAGCTGGTTATGTCTTTTGATCTGAGTTTTTAATCCTGCCATAAATAGGGCAGTATGGCAGACTCCCTGGTTTGGAGGAGAACTGAGGGGAGGGAGCAGAGTGGAGCTGGGATGTTACTATCACCACACGGGTAGTCAGAGAGAACCCCAAGGTCTGGAGAAGAGGGAGAGCTGCACAGTCCATAAAGCGGCCTAAGAGGGTAGAGACAAGAGGTGCTGGGTGGGTTTGCTAGGGTAAAATGAGTGGGCCTAACTCTCTCAACTGTTTTTTGAGGGCAAGCCAGTTTGTCCATAAGAATTTTAAATTGATTTTTCTGTTTCTGTGAAGAATGGTACTGGGGAAGTTTTATTGGGATAGCATTGACTCTGTAGATTAACTTAGGTAGGACAGCCATTATCACAGTAGTAATTGTCCTGACCTATGAGCAGGAGAGGTCTTTTTTTTTTAGTTGTTGTTATTATTTACAATTTATTCATTTTGTATCACAGTTGTAGCCCCCTACCTCATCACCTCCCAGTCCCATCCTCCCTCCCTCTTTCTCCCCTATCCCTCTTCTCCTAGTCCACAGATAGGAGAAGTCCTCCTTCCCTACTGTCAGACACTAGCCTATCAGGTCCCATCAGGACTACCTGAATCCTTTTCCTCTGTGGGCTGGCAGACTGGCTAGGTCATCCCACCAGAGAGAAGTGATCAGGGAGCAGGCAACCGAGTTCATGTCAGAGACTGTCTCTTTTCTTCCTAGGGAACCCACATAGAGACTGAGCTGTCTGTGGGCTACATCTGAGAAGGGGTTCTAGGTCCTCTCTGTGTGTGGTCTCTGCAGTTCCCCTACCTCTGGGCCCTGATTTTTTTTTTATCTCCCTTCTTCCATAAGACTCCCTATACTCTGTCCAAAGTTTGGCTGTGAGTCTCTGCATCTGCTTTAATCCCCTGCTGGTTGGAGCCTTTAAGAGGACATCTGTGGTAGGCTCTTGTCCTATTCCCTCTCTTCTTCCACTTCCGCTATCTATTCTGTTTTCTCCTCTGAGTAAGAATTAAGCATTTCCTCTAGGATCCTCCTTGTTCTTTATCTTCTTTTGCTCTGTAGATTTTAGAATGTTTATCCTATATAGTATGGCTAATTTCCATTTATAAGTGAATATTTGCCATGCATGTCTATCTGCTTCTGGGTTACCTCCTCAGGATGATCTTTTCTAGTTCTATCCATTTGTCTGCAAATTTCATGGTTTCCTTGTTTTTAATAGCTAGGTGGTATTCCACTGGGTAAATGTACCACAATTTCTGTATCCGCTCTCAGGTTGAGGGACATCTAGGTTGTTTCCAGATTCTGGCTATTACAAATAAAGCTGCTATGAATATAGCTGAGTGCATGTTCTTGCTTTATGGTTGAGCACCTTTCACATACAAGCCTAGGAGTGGTACAGCTGGGTAGCACTATTCCCAGTTTTCCCAGTTTGCTTCACTTCCCCTAACTTTACATAGATTTATGCTGTTGATAAGACATTTGAATTATGTAATTATTGTGAATTGTTCCTATTTTAAAACCATCCTTTTTATTTCTAAAGGTCAAATACAGAAAACCTAGAATTTTTTTTTAGCACCAGATTGTAGAAGACTTGCTCTGCTCGATGATTAAATTTTTGTTTCTAAAACAATGCTTATACTCTGAAGCTTTCCTTCCTTTTAGTTGTTTTTTGAGATAGAGTAAGACCTCAGTTAGTGGAACAAAGACATGAATTTGATGATATAAATGAAGAACACACTAAAAACCTAGTCTTACGTCAGATCCTTAGAATCATGATATTGACAAAATAGTGCTTTAGAGGTAACTGTAATTGTTACCCTAAGTCTTGAACAAGAGGAAATTAGATGCTTATTTTAACACAGGAATTATTTACAGTTGCCATCTGTCAGTAGTCCTCCTTATTATAATTTTATGCCTCTAACTAATCTAGACTCAACCTGGTCTTCACATTTTAGTAGCATTTAAATTCTCATATTTGAAATCAATGTTTTTGTGTGTTTGGTTTAGCTTATATGAACACACTTAATACCAGTTATACTTGACCAAAATCAAAATGCTTCTATAATTCAGGAATTCTGATATTGGCTTTAAAATAATTCATAGAAATTCTATGTTGGTACTAGAACATTATGCTGAAAAGAATGAATCTAGATGTCCCTTTCTCACTGTGCTGCAAACACCCATTACTTCATGTAGGCATGTAAAACAAAACAAACATCATTCAAATGTATTTTTCATCCATCATCTATCACAACTGGAGGAATACACCACTTTAGGTCATAAAAACAGAGTATTAAAATTGTTATTTCTGTGAATACATTTTGAAAGATTGAAATCATACCAAGTATCCTATCCAAATCTAATGGAATGAAACCAGAAATCAGTAACAGAAAAAACGTGAGATAATTCAAACTATGTGAATATTAAATGCATTTAAAAATAACAAATAGGTCAAAGAAAAAAAGTCTAGGCAAAAATTCTGTTTTAAGATGCTACCTGATTTCAATCTTCCTTGCTTGTTGATGGTTGTGTTTTGACCCAGTGAGGGGTATGCCTTGGGGAGGCTTGTACATACCCCTTATGAAACACATTGGCTCTGCTGCTGTTTGGAGAAATATTTTGTGTAAGTCTGATAGGACCACTTGTTCTGCAGTGTTGTTCAAATTCTCTGTTTGTTTACCCATCTGTCAAATTGTCGTCTTCATTATTAAAAGTATATATCTAAACCTCCTATTGCTGTTACATTGCTGTTTCCTCCTTCGCCCAGAAAACACACTCTCCTCTCTGCCTCCAGGCTGAGGTGATCTCTCTGGGTCCTGAGGAGTCACCCAGGTATGCATGTGTGGGAGGAAAATGAAATCATGCTTATTGTCTATTCTAGAACAGGCGTTCTTGGTTTGTACTCAGCTGACACAAATATACTGTTGATTCTGGACCACTTATCAAAGTATTATAGTCCATTTACCATTGTTAAATTCTTGCTTCTGGGAAAACTGGCTCTGGGGTTCCTTATGCCATGTTGTTAATTTCTGATTCAATTAATTAACTTCAAGGCTAACCAATTCTGTTTAGATAGTGCAAAAAGCTGACATCGCATCTTGACCCATCTCATTTGACTCCTATAAATCTTGACAAATCACGTTGTTACTTCAGCTTACTGAATGAAATTTCCTTTATTTCCAACTATCTTCCACCTTCCTACCTATGATGACAGTCTAGCAAACTCTTTGCCCAGTTGAGTTGTATTTTCCAAGGAATATTTTCTCTTGATACTGAATTTTCCCTACAAATTTATTCTAAAGCATTGTAAAATAACAAACGAACAAATACATAAAACCAAGTGAATACTATTAAGTGATTATGTTAATATGAATTAAGGTAGTCAAATTGCCATTTGCCTCATAAGATTGCACATCTCATTACAACCATGATGATCTATGCCCCAGTTAGTTATCATTCCCCACAGAAGGACCCCCAATGAAAGCCCCAGCGTGTCCTTTTTATTATTACAAGGGGCAGAAGCAGGGGATAAGCCATAGAAGGCCCAGTTGTCTGGATTTTCATCACAACAAGTATTCTTTTGTGTTGTTATTTTAGTTTCATTTTTTCATAGGAAATTATCTCAGGATACTCTGCTTTAAAAAAAAAACCTGTTAACACTTGAAGGGATCTATTTCTAGGTTATAAATGTAAAGCCTGAGATCTGAAATTTAAAGTCAGGGGGAGAACAGTGTTTGTTCTTGTGCCTTGTGAGGTGGGGCCGCAGCCAACCTTATGAATTACCCCATTGAACAGGCGTCTGGAGAGTTCTCCCTTTCCTCTTGCATGAAAATTAAAAGAGAAAAGCAAAGAAGAAAGTGGGGATTGGGATGAGATGATGAAGTCCTACTTCATCAGATTATTTTATCTTGTTTTCTTTATTGTATATTTTTACAATGCTAGGTAATTCAGAGGAGTCCAGTATCAAGGGCTTAGGATAAGCTCATATTTGAAGCTTAGGTGCTGAGAGTTTAGAGCTTCATGATGGTAAATGATAACATTGGTGCTTGCTTTCCAACACAGCGCCTCTGTGTTCCACACAGAGTGAGCCAGTGCTCACCCTTCAAGCCTTGAGGGTGTATCAAGATGCAAGCCTTCACATTTCTGAAAGAAACTATGTTCAGAAAGACCTTAAAAATAGAAGTACTTCAGAATATTGACAATCTCCAAATCATTGCATTATGTACTTCTTTGTATGATTACCATTTGTCTAAAATTCCTTTTCTCCTAGGTTGAAAATACCATGATTAAAAAATGGCTGCTGTGGAATTGATTTTCTGGCATGTGGAATTATTATGATAGTCTTACTGCAAAGTCAAATATTACATCTTTAAATGAAAAAATGAATCTAAAACCAGAATACAATATAATTATATGTTTGAAAACTGTTGACTTAAAAGGCAAACTTTTCTTTATTAAATCCTGAACAGTAAAATTGAATATTCCTGGAGTGCTGCCTCTTTGAAAAATCCACAATAGATCATATTTCAAGAATAACAACTTGCAATATTTTTAAAGCTTCAGGGCTACAATAAGCACAGATTAAATTTCCAGATGAAAGACTGGGAACTTTGCTAGACTTTGTGGCATAAACAGTACAAATACAAGGCCAGTGTGTTCTGACAAATGTAGCACAAAGAAAGGAAAAGGCTGAGATAAAACAAATGAGAAGTGAGTTTTATAAAAACTTGAAACAAGGACTTCTGAGAGAACTTTGTGACAATTCTGTTGCTTACCAGACATTTAGTTAATTAAACATTCATGACATAACTGCAATTTTCAAGTTTATATGTGCTTATGATTGGCAGGCTAAGTGTTGGTCTTCAAACGCTACCTTCTTTTGCCCCTATTTCTACTCCATTTTGTCGGGACACCTTCTTTTGCCCCTATTTCTACTCCATTTTGTCGGGACCAAACATCTTAAGATGTTCTTAAAATACTTTAAAGTGTGTGTGTGTGTGTGTGTGTGTGTGTGTATTGGTGCTGTAGACACATGCTTACAGATGATACACAGTCCTTACTCTCAAAAGAACTTAATTTACAACATACCTAGCAGGCACTGTTTTTATAAGCTACAAAGAAACATGTAGAGTTTAAAGCCCCAATGTGTTTCCAACAGTACACAGTAACATAATGTTACTTCCTAGTACAGAGGAGTGACGTAGCTCATATACTAAATTTCCGTTTTCTATTTAAAAAAAATAAAACTTGAAAGTGAGGTCATTTGAAAAACACTAAGCATTTTATTTCTCCTATTGCATGCAATTTTCTCTCTGAGAATTAAATTGTTTAATATCTTAATTGTTATGGCAATTCTTTACTTGGTCTTACAGCTCACAAAGCAATTTTTGCAACTCCATCCCATTTGACGCTCAGTGTGCTCCTGTAAGATACATATCTTCTAATCAGCAGCGTCTAGATTTCAGAGAAAAAAAATACTATGTTAGAATGCTCTCATGATTAGTAAGACAGGGTGAGGAAACCTGAGCTGACTCTCTTCTTTTTTGTAAACTCTTTCTCTCTTCTAAGTTCTGTGAAAAAAAATCTAATATAATTGTTATTCATATTAAGAAAATAAAGAGAAAGAAAGATCATGTTCATGTGCAGAAGACAGAAACGGAATTCTGGCTTTGGTGGCGGAAATACATGGATGCTCCTATTTACCAGTTTTGCTATTTTAGTAAAATAAGGGGTGAGGAAGCTTACTAATGGATAACAAAGACATGTGAAAGCTGTGTCCTACACTTGACAGAGAAGTGTACAGGAGGCAGGTATGGCGGTAAGAAAGCTATAATGAGGTTGCTGCTTAGTGTTGAGGACCCACCTCTGATGAGGTCAGCCAGCTCCATTTAGCTTCATCCAGGTTCAGCCTTTTGGGTGCAGGGGGCATTATTACTAGAGAGTAGACTTCAAGAGAGGTGGGAATTTTGCCACTGAGATACAAAGAGGGCAAAGAAATTAAAGAATATTAAAGGAATGAGTAAAGTGATGGACCACAAGCCTAAACTGGTAACACATGGAATAAAGTCCCGGTGACCTAGGCAAACTGCTAAGTAGAGAGGCAGGGTTGGTTCTTGGCAGCTATGGAAACACTTATGTGAAATTCTTGAGGCTATTTGTGGACGTTGTGTGCTGGACACATGGGAGCCACGAATGTGTTTTATATGATTGTGTTTTGTGAGTGTGCGCATATGGTTCGTAAATTAACCGGAGGTAAGAATTTGGTGTTCTTTTAGAGATTGCGTTAAACGTGCTCTTTGAACTTAAAAGACCCAAAAACAAACGCAGAAAACAAGATCTACATGCGTAGGAGAATGTGAAAATCCATGAGCTGAAGTTCTGGGGTGTCTGAGGAGCAGCAGAAAGCTTTGTTCTGACAGGAACACAATATGGTCTCTTTGGAAAACACTTCAGTCCCATCATAGAGAGCCACAGGGGCTTAGCACATGGTTTGGTCATCCAGCCCCCGTATTCACTTGGACTGACTGAGATCTCAGAAAGCAAGAGCCGCTGTGGTGCTCAGCTTTCTTTCTTTCTTTCTTTCTTTCTTTCTTTCTTTCTTTCTTTCTTTCTTTCTTTCTTTCTTTCTTTTTCTAACATTCTTTAAGGAGGTATGTGTCTCTAATCCTGGCACTTGGAAACTGAGGCAGGAGGATTGTGAACTGAAGGCCAATTTGAACGATACAGGGATAGGCCAGCTCAAAGGAAAAAAAAGTTTTATCAAAGATTCTAAAAGCAGGTGCTTTTAGAACTAAGGCAAAAAAAAATATACAAAATGAGTTTGTGTCATGATGCAGCGCCAAAAAGTAAGGATGTACTAAAAATAGGTTAGGAGGACTGTACATGGACACAGGAATCAACTAAAGAGTAGTTATGGTCAAAGCTGGAAAAACTACACATTAAAATCCAAACCTGAGCAAAAATAAATATCCACATGTCAATTGGATGTGAATTTAACTGAGAGATTTGATAAGTTAGATATTTGATAAGTTCATAAATGGGAAGAGTGTCAAGCCTCCCATAGAAGACGATAGATCGAGAACGTTTCCTCTCAACTCTGAAAATACTTTGTGTCCTTCTTCTGGTTAGCACTTAAGGAAAAGAAGGGGATAATAAGGTAGCTATGGAAAGGAGAACATGAGACAGCAGCTGACAGGAGGTCATGGTTAGCCTCACAGGTGATGTGCTGTGTTCACGCTCTTACGTTTGTGTTGTGTTGAAAGGATACTTTGTCCTCTCAAAAACCCAAAACTTTGGCTTTGAGGAAAGTGTCTGAAAAATCACAGAATCTGAATAAAGTATGCATCAAAAGGGCATCATCAGCTATGAGGAGTGTAGCATGGGGAAAGTTGTTTCCGGTGGAAGAACCAGGCTGCCTGCTCTAAAGCTTCCTACCATCCTTAAAACCCATCTATGACACTGTATTTTTTTAAAAAAAACTTATAAATATTATGAAAAGTACATGGAGTCTCCAAAGAGTTTGCATATTTGTCTGGAAATTCAGCACTGAGTCTCAGCAGTCCTCCTCACTGTGAAGTTAAGTCTTCAGGCCCTGGGCATCCCAGCTTTCCATTTTGATGACTTCCTGCAACGTTGCTACGGCACAAATATTGCACTTGTCATCAAAGTGGCTGGTTGTCTCACGCAATGTGAAATAATGACAGAAATGCAATGATCTTTTAAATTTCAAGAGCCTCTAGCTGATTAGAATTTTCTAATGAAGCTTTTATTAGGATCCAGATTGCTCCAAGTCTCACATTTATGTTTGACCCAAGACTACAGAGATTCGATAAAGATGATGTGGAGATACTTAGCCACACTCGCAGTTTGTGACTCCTGGTCGTCTCGGCATGGAATATGTCAACCCTGTGTTTATGGATGGGCATCTATCTTGGTCTCCTGTGTGACATGCATTGTGTTAACTGCTGGAAATGCAGTGTAGAAGATACCATCTGAGACCTCTGGTCTATTGCATTACCACTGTTCTCCAAAATAATGCCTGATAACAGGAGAAAGTGGAGTTTTCAACACTGTACTCTGCTTTTGATACCCAAGGAAAGAAGCATCAAATATTCCTCTTTTTTGTAGGGAAGAAGGGAACAGGTTTGACAGTCATGGTGGCTACAAGAGGGCATAAAGGAAGTAATCAAAAACATACCATATATGTATGTATATGAAATTATCAGTACAGTTTTTTTCATTCTTCCTGTCAAGAGATCATTGTACCCTGTAACATGGCCCCAGGATAGATTGAAAATTGAAAATTTGAAAGGGCCATATAAAAACATTTCTTTTTTAGGAGAGACAGACTTCATGGCATGGAAGCATCATTTTTTTATTATTATCATTTATTATAATTTATCCAATTAGTATCCTGGCTGTGGCCACCTCCCTCATCTCCTCCCAACCCCACCCTTTACCCTTCTTCTCCCCCTGTGCCCCTCCCCTAGTCCACTGATAGGGGAGGTCCTCCTCTCCTTCTGTCTGACTCTAGCCTATCAGGTCTCATCAGGACTGGTTGAATTGTCTTCCTCTGTGGCCTGGTAAGGCTGTACCCCCACCTCCTGGGGGAGGTGATCAGAGAACCTGCCATGGAGTTCATGCCAGAAAAAGCCCCTGCTCCCCTTACTAGGGACCCATTTGGAGACTGAGTCTATGGGGTACATCTGAGCCAGGGTTTTAGGTCCTCTCCATGCATTGTCCTTGGTTGGAGTATCATTCACTTCAGGGCCCCTAGTGTTCAGTTTTTTTGGCTCTGTTTTTTCTCATTTTGGAGGTTCTATCCCCTCCAGGTCTTTTTAATCTCCCTCTTCTTTCATAAAATTCCATGCATTCTGCCCAAAGTTTGGCTAAAGATGTAATATTTTAGTAATAATTAAATAATAAGAAGACATTTAAACTGATCTCTAATTTTATTAATTTTTAGTATCACTTAGAACCATGATAAATTTTCCATCTATTATCCATTTTTTAAAAAGGCTATAAGGCACCTCCCCCTTGAGGGGGGTGCAGCCTTACCAGGCCACAGAGGAAGACAATGCAGAGAGTTCTGATAGGTTAGAGTCAGATGGAATGGGAGGAGGACCCCTCCTATCAGTGGACTGGAGAAAGGGCATGGGAGGAGAAGAGAGGGGAGGATTGGTAGGGGATGAGGGAGTAGGCTCAGGCTGGGATACAAACTGAATAAAATGTAATAAAAAAAATTTTTTAATGCAGCTTTTTTTAAATTTATTTATTTTTATTTCAATCACAGGTTAGGTCCTTTGAATCCAGGCATAGCCCCCTCCCTCATTCCCTCCTACCCTCCTACTCCCTCCCTCATCTCCCTACTCCCCGCCCCCTCCAAGTCCACCAACAGGGGAGGACCTCCTCCCCTTCTATCCAACCCCAGCTTATCCTGTCTCCTCAGGGCTGGCTGCAATGTCCTCCCCTGGAATCTAGCCAGTCTGTCACTCCCCAGCTTGTATGGGGGAGGGTCAAAGAGTAAGCCATCAAGATCTTGACTGAAACAGTCCCTGTTTCCCTGACTAGGGTCTTCAGTCTTACACCTAGCTATCATGGGCCACATCTGTGCGGGGGTTCCAGGCCACATTCACACATGGTCCTTGATTGTAGAAACCGTCTCATACAAGACCCCTGTGCCCTGCTCAGTTTGATCTTTGTGGAGCTCTTGTTCTCCCCAAGTCTCACCAACCTCCCCCATTTCTATCATCATTTCTCACCCTTTGCCTGAGGCTTGATCGCGAGTCTTAATATCTGCTCTGATACATCACTACATTGACCTCCCCAGAGGACCTCTTTGGCATGCTCCTGTCCTGTTGCT
>JAQQSO010000269.1:0-57485 GCA_028658305.1 Pachyuromys duprasi | reverse complement strand
GTTTTAGTCTCCCCAAGCCGATTTTGGCACAGCATATGCTGTGTACCCAGGGATCAGGGATGTGGAGTCTGAGCAGCTGCAGGCAGTGGGATAGATGTGCTCCAGCAGGACAGGTGTGCCCACTAAGGGCAATTGAGAGAAAGTAAAGATTTCCAGGCATTGATGGTTAGGGATAGATAGAGCAGAATAAATCTGTTGCAAGCATCCATGGTCCAAAAGGGGTCTGATTGATTAACGGGGTCCTGGTGTGACTACACCACCTGGTACCAGGAGAGCCCCTTCCCTTTCAGAGCACCAATATTATGACCAAATAAGACAATGATGAAGCACAGAACAGATTTTTTATGACAGAGTTTTATTAGATGAAGATGAAGACAGGGGGAGAAGGAGAGAGTGAGACATGATAGGGGGAAGAGAGAAGGGGAACCCCAAAAGAGAGATAGGAGAGGTCAAGTACCAAGAGAGCCAAGAGGGGAAGAGAGAGAAAAAGTGTGTGTGGGAGAAGTTGATCCTTTTCAGGAGCAACATAACCACATCTGTCTGGTGACACATGATGACACCATAGATTGCTAGGCAACCCTGTAGCAGACTGCCAATATACTAACACCTAGCACACAAGTTGGTATGCAGACATACATGAAGGCAAAGCAATTATATACCTCAAATAAAATAACTTTAAAGATTGCTGGGCAGTGATGGTTTATGCTTTTAATCCCAACACTCTAGATGGAGAGTCAAGCAGATCTCTGTGAGTTTGAGGGAAGCCTGGTCTAGAGAGTTAGATCCAGGATAGCCAAGATACACAGAGACACCCTGTCTCAAAAAGAATTATTAAACTAAATTAAAAAACAATGTGTAGAGCAATATAGGAAGAAACCTGCATTCAATCTCTGACCTCCACATGTACTCAAGCCAGAGATTAAGTGTAAGTTCAATGCTGCCCCCTCCTAAGAGTGACATTGACAATGTGGTATAAGTGAAAGTAACAGACAAACCAAAGATCCCATACTAGATGAAGTCCTCTCAAATCACTAAAATCACTAAAACTTACTGCCATGAGCTGGGTATGGTTCATGTAGCCTCCATCTCAGCAATTTGGATGCCAAACAAGAGGATTAGTGTAACTTTGAGTCAGGCCTAGGCTACCGGTGATTTCTAGGCTGTACTACAGAGTAAGACCCTGTCTCAGAAAGACTACAACAAATTACCTAAAAGTTTCAGGTTTCAGCAAAAACTGCAAGGCAATAGGAGGATGGGATTTCTATAAGGAACAGTGACCTCAGCAATAGAAAATGAGTTGAGGAGCAGGACAGTAGTATAGGCACAGCGACCAGGAGACTGAGATCTGGAATTAAAAACACCAGTGTTTGCGACTGCCAGGTAACGGAATTCCTATGGTGGGGAAATCAAGTGGAAAACTCCAAGGGACACCCAGCTATTCCCAGGAAAAACTCCGGAGGGAGACAGGCTTCGCACAGCTGGGCTGGGCGCCTAAGCCACCATTTTGGTCTGGGGCACACAGTACCCCGGACGGACTGAGTTTCACTCAGATACTGTGGGCTACACTGGTCAGACCCACACTGCTAGGCACACCCAGTCACCAACCCTGATTGGGACTCATAGTATCAGGTCCAGACCGAGGTGCCCCAAATACCATCTCAGACTGTGTTGCATAGCCCCTGACCCAGAAGGAGGCGCCAAGGCTCCAGTCCAGAAGAGAGCCCTTAGCAGTAAGTAAGCCCAGGGCAGAGCTCAGAGCCTCCTGACCAGAGCAGCGCCCTCAGCGGACATATCAAAGGGGGACATACAGCCTCTAGCACAGAGCATGAAGCCAGGCACACAGATCCCACAACAGAGTTCGACTGAGGCCACAACACACACTATCAAATGACTAGATCTCCCTGATCTTCTTGAAGAATACTCCGAACACAAGGGATTGACAGTTCCAGTCTGAAGTTCAGCCTTGAAGCACAAACAGCTCCTTGATTATATATAAACAAATGCCCAGAAATCGGCATAGGAACTCACCCAACAATAATCAGGACACCATGGCCCCACCAGAAACACCCAAAAGCAATAGAGATTTTAATTCAGCGGAGACACAGGAAAATTATATTAAAGCTATAATTATGCAGTTATTAGAGGAACAAAAGGAGGCACAAAAAGAGGAAATGAACAAGGCCCTCAAAGAAATTAAGAAGGATTTAACCTCCCACATACAGGAACAATTAAAGATAGACAGAGAGGAAACAACCAAAATAGGAGACACAGTCAATCAGATGAAGGAAATGATACAAAGCATGAAAACAGAATTAGAATCTATAAAGAAGACACAAACGGAGAAGATCCTGGAACTGGAGAACTTAGAGAAAAGATCAGGAACCACAAAGGTAAGCATCACCAATAGAATACAACACATGGAAGAGAGAATCTTGGGAGCTGAAGGTACGCTGGCTGAAATGAATCCCTCAATCAAGTAAAAAATAAAATCAGAAAATTCCCAAACACAAAACATCCAAGAAATCAAGGATGCCATGAAAAGACGAAACCTAAGAATAATTAGAATGGATGAAAAAGAAGACTCCAGGCTCCAAGGAACGGAAACTATTTTTAAGAAAATCATAGAAGAAAATTTTCCCAACTTAAAGAAAGAAATGTCCATAAACATACAAGAAGCCTACAGAACACCAAATAGACTAGATCAGAAAAGAAATACCTCTCGTCACATCATAGCTAAAACACTAAACCTACAGATGGGGCCCATGAAAGCTCGGTGTCAGACTGAAGACCCTAGTGAGGGAAACAGGGACTGTTTCAGTCTTGAACTTGATGGCTGACTCTTTGACCCTCCCCCATATATGCCGGGGAGTGACAGACTGGCTAGATCCCAGAGGAGGACATTGCAGCCAGCCCTGAGGGGACAGGATGAGCTGGGGTTGGATGGAAGGGGAGGAGGTCCTCCCCCGTTGGTGTTCTTGGAGGGGGCGGGGAGAAAATGAGGGAGGGTGGGAGGGTATGAGGGAGGGGGCTATGCTTGGGATGCAAAGTACCTAGCCTGTGATTGATAACAAAAAGTAAATTAATTAAAAAAAATAAGCACCTGTACTTTCAATGTACCATATATCCTCCTATCTTCATACTGGTGGCTGAAACTGACCACGTCTATCATTCACCTATGTCGCCAGCACTCAACATTCATTTTGTGTCATGTTTAGTTGCACATAATCCTAACAATTGGGAGGCAGAAGAAGGATTGATCCAAGTTTGGGGACTGCTAAATCTGTGTGGGGAGATTCTACACAGCCAAGAATAACAGGTTTTTGTTTCAAATAAAAAGAAACAAAAAGGAAAACCACGAATCTTATTCATACTAATTGTTCTTAGACAGAGCCTACTCCTGACCTCAAATCCGTCTAAGATCACTCCATGATTGTCTTTTTTCTTGCTTTGTCTGTACCTGTTAAGAGATAGCTCTTCTCATCTGAACCTGTGTTCTACAAGGATGCAGGTTTTACTTTCTGAGGAGCAATGTCCCTATATGTTTATTTTTAACACTAGTCGTACCAAAGAATGTTATGAAACCTTTCAGAGGTAGAACCTTGGTAGAGGTATGTCACTATGGATAAGATTGAGGTTTTCTACCCTGTACTCTCTTCTTGTTCTCGCTCAGCTTGACACAACTGTGCCATGCCTTCCCTGTCTTTTCCGGCATATTCCCTGCCATGACTATGAGGAACTGTATCCTTTGGGAGATATAACAAAAATAAAATTTATAGCTGCAGGTAAGAGTAAACCTGGGCAAATTGAATTCCAAATATAATGGCCCACTCCAGATTGAGAATGAAGTTCTTAATCAGTGAACACTCTGCTCCAACCTAAGGAGTAATTGGCAGAAATTATAGTAACAGCAGTCTTGCAACATCTTCAAACTGGCAATTTCAAAACACAGGGATACAAATGGAGTACTTCATTAAAGACATATTTTCAAATATGACATCTAAGATACTTGGACTGCTATTTTCCCTTTTTATAAAAGACAATCAAGGCACACATCATCAATTATTTGGAAACGGTCCATTAGATCAAATATATTCACTCTCATTACACAAGAGTCTGATAAGATAGGAATAAGCTTCAGAAGTAAACATCCTAAGGAGAGGTTGGACATTATAGGCAACTGACAGGAACAAGCCATAGAGATCATAGAGCAGGCACCCAATTAATGTTTGTTGATGGTTCATTTTTGCATGCAACAACATTTAATGAGGCCTACAATGATCACCAGATTAGGCATTGTGAATACAAAGATGAAAAAGGCACCTCCTTGCCCTTAAGGATTTAGTCTGATAGAAGAGTACCATAGCCACGGACAATGATACTACAACCTGCTAAGGCCTAGAACATTTATCAGGTTGTATTATATCCATCTGAGTAGGAATTCTTCACAGGAGCACCACTCTAAGTTGCTGCTGGATACATGAAGTCCTCATGATCACCAAAGCCTGCTGTTTCTTCCTCTCATGAGTTGACTATATCAAGAACTAGCAATTAATGGTATAATTTTAGAGCGCCTGTACTATTCTTTATGAATATCTTCTTGAAAAACCTGAAAATTAAGCATGGTATGATGAAATCAAGGTTTTTCCTATTATGTTACTAGTCATAAAATAGCATAGGTAGTTAGCAGATAGAATTAGGTTTCAGGTAACCTGCGATCATTTCCAAAACAGGTTTTTCTGTGTTTATACAAAAACTTTATTTAGTGGTAACACAGATGCAGATTACTAATCAGAGCATGGGTGGAAGAATCATGTAGTTTCCTACATGGACTAGAGGAAGAAAAATATCTAAAGTGATGTCACCCTAGTGCATCATTGAAAACAGTTTCAACCCTGCCCCCAACACCACTGATGATTTAAAAGATATAGTAGTTAACTCTCTTTTAATCCCTGTCGTTGTCAATACCATTATTAACAGCAAACCTCACAAAGATAGGAATTCATGTATTCCTGCCTTGTTCTAAAAGCCTTTACATAAACACTTATATTGTAACCGTAAGGGTAGAAAATTTTAACTTGGCCCTAACCATGGGAACTTAAACTTGTGAGCTTTATGTTTCTAAGAAACCCCCTTCTTTGTTCCTTGATGGAGAAGTGCGAACAGTCCCTAACTGTCCCCTAGTCACCACACCCGGGCACAGCCAACCACTGACCACCCCGTTAGAAAAGTCCCTTACCCGTAGACCCCCTCCTGTTTTGCAGTTTTTGCCTTTATAAACTCTGTGATTCTGCTGCTGAGGGCTCTACATCCCCCCCTTGCGTGGGAGCTGTGTGCAGAGCCCTGTTGCGCAGGCTACTGAGTAAAGCCTCTTGCTGTTGGAGCAAGCTCTCGTCTTCATTGGTTATTGGGGTCTGGCGTCTATCCTAAGGAATGGACTCCCCACCTCGGGAGTCCAACATAACCAGTCTCAACTATTAAAAAGAAATTACATTAGAAAATATGGAAGCAGTCTAAGAACAGGTTAGTGAATTTCAAGGTCCAAACTGTAGAGTGACTCTTTTCCTGCACAGCTCAGGGCTTCCTTTCCCAATTCTCACCTTTAAGCCTTCCAATTGATTAATATAGAGTCTCATAAAAAAAAAAAAAAGCTATTGAACAAACCAAGATGGCAGCGACCAGCACACACCATTTCTGCAAGGCAGAGGATTTGAAACACCGAAATTGTTGAGTGGAGGACCAACTGAAGACAGGAAATCGATCTTGTGGCTTTCTGAAAGAGAATCGGAGAACATTTAGATTCAGGTCAGGCATGGGCTTCTCTGGGAAAGGAAAGGGGCACTTCCCTTGTTTGGGCCTTCCTCCTCGGGGGAGTTGACCCACAGCTCCAGTGACACTGAGCACAGAACTAACTGCATGGGGACCAAGATAGCAGAGGCAGGGCTCCTAGCTCTTCAGCCGCATCTGCCAGCTGTACAAGCCTGCCAAGTACCTGCCGGCCAAGTCCCTGATCTGTGGCACAATCCTTCCCGGTTCCCACATCTATGAGCAGCAGTACCAACTCCACAGGCCCTTCTAGCCAGTGACTGTACAGGCGGCCCAATCCCTTAGTGGCAGATAGCCAGCGATACAGCCACCAAAGTCCAGCAGACATGCAAAACCACCCCGGTACACCAGGCACCAGGCCACCTAAGTCTGTGGTCCACTTCTGTGGCTCCCCAGGACTTCCCAGAAGGCACCTTTACACCCCAGTTCTGCAGCTGCAGCTAGACTCCCTAGTGTAGCAGCTGCAGCACCACTGGGCTGACTGAGCTCATTCTGCCACATTTGACTCAGCAGGTACAAACCAGCCAGTAGAGAACAGGAAGAATGCCTGTGCTTTACGATTTGACCTGCTAGAGAGTGAGTGTACCCTCAAGTGCCTACAGAGCTCCAGATCCAGGGTACTTCTAAGCTAGCAGCCAGACATCAGAAACCTCCCACCCCCACATCTGCTGTGGGAAACAGAGGGTTTCTTGGGACATTGAAGCCCCTGCTCTGAGGATCTACCACTGGAGTTTAGGCAAATAACTCCTGGAGCTCACTTAGAGATGAACACCAGTAGCCTGTAGGCCACTGACATACTAGGGAATTTGTGCCCACAATCATCATCAGCACTTACGATAGATACCTTTAGCACCTGCGACCCCCATTAACCTGTGGGGACGAGATTTGTTGTCTCAACTGGGAATGATAATGTGCAGTCCCAACGATGTTGTTACAGCACAAATGTTGGCCCAGGGATTCATTCCTGGCAAAGGTCCTGGAAAAAAAGGAAGATAGTACTTCCAAACCTCTTAACATCCCAGGACAGACAGATAAATTTATAATGGAGGCCCATTGACATACCTGTACCCCACACAGAATGTGTAGATTCGATAACCTGGAAATCTGACTCCCCTGTATGGGTTGATCAGTGGCCTTTAACTACTGAGAAATTGACTTCAAGTGCTAGTGCAGGAACAATTTAATGCGGGAATGATTCTCCATGGAACACTCATGTTTGTTATCAAAAAAAATCAGGTAAATGGAGATTGTTATAAGACTTGCATGCAGTTGACGCCACCTTCGTACTTAGGGGTACCTTACAGCCTGGACTTCCAATGCCTGTAGCCATTTCTCAAGGATATTACAGAGTAATTATAGATTTAAAAGGTTGTTTTTCACAATTCCTCTGCATCCCAAAGACCAAAAGCGTGTTGCCCTTTAGCATACCATCAGTTAATTTTAGAGAGCCATGAAAAGATACTTCTGGAGAGTATTGCCTCAAGGTATGGCAAGTAGCCCTACTCTGTGTCAAAAATTTGTTGCCTCTGCTATACAAGGAGTTAGGAAAACATGGAGGGAAATCTATATTGTTCATTATATGGATGATATACTCTTAGCAGGAAATGAACAAAATACAGTTCTAAAATGTTTTTCAAATTTAAAAATAACTCTAAAAAATTCAAGATTTCAAACTGCATCTGAAAAGGTTCAGCTTCAAGATCCTTGTACATATTTGGGATTTCAAATTAATGGGCCTAAGGTAATAAATAATAAGGCAACTTTTAGACTGGATAATTTAAAAACCCTTAATGATTTTCAAAAGCTATTAGGAGAAATTAATTGGCTGTGACCTTACTTAAAATTAACCACAGGTGAATTAAAACCATTATTTGACATCCTAAAAGGAAACACTTATCCCAAATCCCCTAGTGCTCTCTCTACAGAGGGATGCCTGGCCCTTCAAAAGGTTGAAAGTGCTATTGCCTCACAATTTGTCACTTATGTTAATCATTCACAACCATTTTTGTTTATAGTATTAACACACCATTACTCCCACTGCAGTGTTCTGGCAAGGGGCACCAATTATGTGGGTGCACCTTCCCTCTTCCCCCTGCAAGGTAATACATCCATATTACAATGCAATTGCAGATATTTTATTAGGAAGAGATAGTAGCAAAAAATATTTTGGTATAGAACCTAGTGTAATTCTTCATCCTTACTCTAAGGCGCAGGTAGATTGGTTATTTCTAAATATAAATTGTTGGCCAATCGCTTGTGCCTCATTTCCAGGACAAATTGATAAGCATTAACCATCAGATAAATTAATTCAAATATGCAATTTGCATGCTTTTGTGTTTCCCTGAAAAACCTCATTACAACCTGTTGCAAACACCCTGACTGTATTTACAGATGGATCTTCTAATGGTCAGGCGGCATGTTTTTAATAAACAAACTATAAATTTTCAAACGTCATTAAGGTCAGCTCAGCTTGTAGAGTTGCAAACCATTATTGCCGTATTTTCAGCCTTTCCTAATAAAGCTTTAAATATACAGATAGTGCTTATTTGGCTCATTTGATCCCTATTTTGGCAACTTCCGCACAAATAAAAACATGCTTCTTGCACAGCAAAATTATTTCAACAATGTTAGTCCCTAATTAAAAAACATTCCCAGCCTTTTTATGTTGGTCATATTCGAGCTCATTTGGTATTGCCTGGTCCATTAGCCGAAGGAAATTTTAAGGCTGGTTTAGCAACTAGGATTATTGGCTTTAATATGGAACATATAACAGACAGTCTTTCACAGGCTATTGAAACTCATAAAACTCATCATCTTAATTCTCATACCTTACGATTAATGTCTAAAATTTCTAAAGAACAAGCTGGACAAATTGTTAAACAACGTCCTGTGTGACATTTTTGCCCACACCTCACCTAGGAGTAAACCCTAGAGGATTAATATCAAATGCTATTTGGCAGATGGATGTTACACATATAAATGAATTTGGCAATCTAAAACATGTTCATGGTAATATTGATACCTTTTAGTGGTTTCATATTTGCCACCTTACAATCTGGGGAAACAGGTAAACATGTTATTGCCCATTTACTTTCAGCATTTGCAGTGATGGGATCCCCTCAACAAATTAAAACTGACAATGGCCCTGCTTATACCGGAAGAACTTTTCAACAATTTTGTATTAAACTTACTATTAAACATACCACTGGAATTCCATATAATCCACGAGGACAGGGCATGGTAGAATAAGCTCATTTATCTATCAGAAACACACTTAAAAAAATTTAAAAAAGGGGGGGAGAAATGGTACCCAACAAAAGGATTACCATAAAATCTTTTATCACATTCTCTATTTAAAATTTTTAAAATTTGGACAAAGATGGTCATTCAGCAGCTGAACGGTTTTGGCATACTGTTCTCTGGAAAGATCCTTTGGATAATAAATGACATGGCTCAGAACCAGTCCGAATAAGGGGCAGAGGTGCAGTCTGTATTTATTCCAAACAAATGGATGCAGCAGGATGGTTGCCTGAAAGATTTGTAAAACAAATAGATAACAACAATGTATCCAGGGAAACAGAAACCCTGAGAACACTTCCTCTTCTTGTTTTACAGAAAAATAAAAACGAATTGGATCATTGTCTAGATGACACTGACCATCACCACTTCAGGATGGGGATTGGAAAATCCCCATTCCAAACGGCACATGCCATTCAATCTCACTTGGGCAATCTTGGAGCCAGAAGGAGAAACCATCTTTAGTATGTCCAAAATCACTCTAAAAGGGACCTGGTTCCCTGATATAGAACTTCCATCTTCCAAATTATTCTCACATTGTGGGGACTGGGCAGGCAGTAGGGGTAGATTCTATGCTTGTCCGGCTGAAAATAGTAGAAAAAGAAAATGTGGTGGACCAGGAGTTACCCGTTGTGCTAGATGGGGATGCGTGTCCATAGGCTGTGTATGGTGGGACCTTCCCATAAAAACAGACTCCAGAAAAATAAGAATAAAAGATACTAAACAGGGTGATGCCTACAATTGTCTCCAGGGCACACCCACCTCGATCATTTCCTTTACGGATACAGGCAAAGAGAAAAATTGGGATTCAGGACTAACCTGGGGAATTAGAATTTATAAAAAAATGTTGGAAGGATTCTGGTACCATTTTTTTCTATAAGATTGCTTAGTCAATTTCCATCAGTTCAAACAGTGGGAATAGGACCAAATCTGGTTTGGGCCCCAGTCCTGAAACCTCTACCAGAACCTACCACCCTACCACAGGGCATGCTTTCCCCAGTTTAACACCTGTTCCTATAGTAACTCCTATATCAGATAAATCTACTGAGGATTCTCTCCTAGAGCTTGTACAGCATACCTTTCTTACTCTAAATGAATCCAGACCCCAGTTAACCAACTCCTCTTGGCTTTGCTACAATGCAAAACCTCCCTATTATGAAGGAATTGCTGTTTTAGGTAGTTTTTTTATTTCATTAGACCACAACTCATGTAGGTGACTACAGACCACTCAAGTTTACCTAACCCTACAGTCCATCCAAGGGCAGGGGACATGTATTGGCAAAATTCCTGCTTCACATAAACATCTCTGCAATGAAACCTTTATGAGCATAAACGCCTCAGGAACAGGACAATATGTTATTCCTCCAAAGAATACTTGGTGGGCTTACTCTGATGGCCTCACCCCCTGCTTTTGTGAGCATTTGTTTTATGACTCTTACTGTGTTCTGGTACAATTAGTGCCAAGATTAAAATATTATTCCTCTGACCAGTTCTTTCATCTTTGGGACCCAAAGCAAGATCAAGCTCTGCTTCACCCTAAAAGGGAGCCAGTTACAGCAGTTACAGTGGCTGTTCTCCTAGGCTTGGGCCTGGCTGTAGGCAGAACAGGAATCTCTTATCTAGTTTTATGGGACAAATATTATAGTCAGCTAAGATCATCAATTAACCAAGATATTGAAAGAATGGAAACTGCTTGTTATCTCCCACTTACAAAAATCTTTAACCTCTCTTTCAGAAGTAGTCTTACAAAATAGAAGAGGATTAGACCTTCTGTTTGCTGAGTGGGGAGGGCTCTGTACTGCCCTAAAAGAGGAATGCTGTTTCTATGTGGATCACTCAGAAGTAGTAAAGGATTCCATGAAAAAGGTCAGAGAAGGCTTGGAGCAAAGAAAACACTTAAGAGAACAAGAGCAGGGTTAGTTTCACACTTGGCTTAGAACTTCCCTTTGGCTTACTATCCTTTTACTGTCCATTTTAGGACCCCTATTAGGCTTGCTTATTTTGCTTTCCCTTGGTCCAATACTGTTTAATAAGCCCATGGCTTTCCGTAAGCAACAAATTGACGCCATCAAGGCAAAACCCGCACAGGTCCATTACCACAGGCTGGAAATGGCAGATGCAGATCTCCCCGAGACCTCCCTTACATAATACTAACTATCCCAGTGAGCTGAACCAGCTAGCCAATGATGAGATAGAGAATACACAGTGGTCTCTTTTGCCGCCCTTGCATCCTAAGACGGGAAGTCAGCCAATAGCTGCCAATGTATCCAATGATGGGCAAGAGAGGGTAAAAGATCTGGGATTCCAATCTAAGACAGACATGGTTCCCTTGGGATCACAGCCTTGAAAAAAAATTTTTAAAAAAGGGGAGGGGGGTTGTGTGGAGCCATAAAATGGCTGCTTGACTCTTGCCTGCTTGGAATCCACGATACACATTGTGCCTATCACAGTAAGATGATTTTTCATCCCTGGTCTGCAGGTGTTTTTTGTGTTTTAGAGGTTTGCTCGACCATTTCGATTGGGTGGTTATAACATGAAAACTTTCCTCCCTCTTCTGGGAATTTCCTGCTTTGCGATTTTCACTGAAACTAGTTCCTCCCCTCCAATTGTCCATTCTTACCCCTTATAAGCTATAACCTATAGGACAATAAACAAGACTTGATCAGAATACTGTCTTGTCTCCATTCTTCCCGTTTCTTGTTCCATCCCATCCCCACTCCCATGACCCTATCCAGGGTCAACACTGACTAAGTCATGTAGGCCGGGACATTTAGCTAGTTATTAAAGACACATAAAGAGGAAACAAACAAATCTCTCAAAGAAATTTCCACACAGATGGAAGCAAATAAAGAGGAAATGAACAAAGCTCTCAAAGAAACACAGGCAAATATAGCCAAACAAATAGAGACACAAGTAGAGGCATATAGAGAAGAAACGAACAAAAAAATAGAGGCCATCATACAGAGACAAGAAGCCACATTCAAACAGATGAAGGAAATGGTGCAAGGCATAAAAACAGAATTAGAATCAGTATAGAAAACAAAAACAGGAAAAACGCTGGAGCTGGAGAACTTAGAGAAAAGATCAGGAATCACAAAGGTAAGCATCATCAACAGAATACAAGAGGTAGAAGAGAGAATCTCTGGTGCTGAAGATACACTTGCAGAAAATGATACTTCTCTCAAAGAAAAAGTAAATCAGAAAAGTCCCAAACACAAAACACCCAAGAAATCAAAGATGCCATGAAAAGGCAAAAGCTAAGAATAATAGGAATTGATGAAAAGGAAGATTCCAGGCTCCAAGGTCCAGAAAATATCTTCAAGAAAATCATAGAAGAAAATTTTCCCAACTTAAAGAGATATCCATAAACATACAACATACAAGAGGCCTACAGAAGAGCAAATAGACTAGACCAGAAAATAAACTCCTCACATCACATCATAGTCAAAACACTAAATCTACAGAACAAAGAAAAGATATTAAAAGCAGCAAGGGAAAAAGGCCAAGTAACACATAAAGGTAGACCTATCAGAATCACACCAGACTTCTTATCAGAAACAACGAAGGCCAGAAGGGCCTGGGCAGACATCATGCAGACTTTAAGGGACCACAGATGCCAACCCAGACTCCCAGACTACTATATCCAGCAAAGCTTTCAATCAACATAGATGGAGAAAACAAAATATTCAATGAAAAAACTAAATTTAATAAATATCTACAGAGCAAACCAGCCCTACAGAAGTTACTAGAAGGAAAACTCTAATCCAACGAAAACAACTACATCCATGAAAACAGAGGATACAGATAATTTCCCTACAAAAATTAAAAGAAAACAAGCAATGAATCACAGTAAGACCACCAAGTCCACAATAAAAGGAACTAACGTTCATTGGTCACTATTCCCTATCAACCTCAATGGACTCAACTCTCCAAAAAGACACAGACTAACACAATGGGTGTGGAAACAGGATCCAACATTCTGCTGCATCCAAGAAACACACCTCTGCAACAAAGATAAACACTACCTCAGAGTAAAGGGCTGGAAAAATGTTTTCAAGCAAATGGATCCAGAAAAAAAGCAGGGGTAGCTATCCTAATATCTAATAAAATAGACTTTCAACCAAAATTAATCAAAAATGATGAGGAGGAGTACTAAATTCTCATCAAAGGAAAAAATCCACCAAGAGGACTTCACAATTCTGAACATCTATGCTCCAAACACAAGAGCGCCTACCTACATTCATAAATGAAACATTAAAGTTTAAATCACATTAATAAAACTTAAACCACACATAGATCCCAACACCTTAATAGTGGGAGACTTCAACACCCCACTCTCACCACTCTCATCTGGTCAGAAGCAAAACAGGGAAACAAGGGCACTTACAGAGGCCCTAAATCAAATGGACCTAATAGATGTCTACAGATCTTTTCACCCAAACTCAGAAGAGTATGCCTTCTTTTCAGCACCTCATGGAACCTTCTTCAAAATAGACGATAGAGTTGGTCACCAAGCAAGCGTCAACAGATACAAGAAGATTGAAATAATCCCCTATATTCTAACTGACCACCATGGATTAAAGCTGGACCTTAACAACAACGGAAATATTAAAAAGCCTACACGCATATGAAAACTAAACAATTTGATACTCAATGACACCTAGGTCAAGGAAGAAATAAATAAATTAAAGAGTTCTTAGAATTCAATGAAAATGAAGGTACAGCATACCTAAATTTATGGTACTTGCACACCCACAAACACATACATACAAACACAAAAATAAAATAAAAATTTATTTGGGTGGGGGAAGTATGTGCCAAGAAACATATATGGAGGTCAGAGACCACCTTTGTGGAGTCATTTCTCTCCTTTGTCCTTTACCTGGTTTCTCAGGCTAAAAGGCTGGTAAACATTAGGCTTGAATGTTAAATAGCAATGGCCTTACCTGCTGAGATATAGTATCACCTATCCCCCTACCCTATTAACCCAACTCCAAACCCATTTTAAAACATCTAGAATAACAGGGACTACAGGTGATAAGAGGCTCAGGAGGACATCATTTTCAATACATTGACTTCTGACAATAGTGTGGCAATTGAAAACATAGTGTAAGACTGTAATCAAAGCACATGGGAAGGAGAAGCAAGATCAGAAGTTCAAAGTCATCCTTGCTCTCCCCGCCCTTTTTCAGTTTTTTGAGACAGGGTCTCTCTGTGTAGCCTTGGATATCCTGGTCTTGCCTTGTAGACCGGGCTAGCCTCAGACTCACAAAGATTTGCCTGCTCTGCCTCCCTGAGTAGTGGAATTAATGGCGTGATTCACCACGATCAGGGGTCCCAAGACAACTATCTCATTGCGAAATTAGCATATTACAAAAAAACAATGGAAAAGTACAAACTTAAGCAACAGAAATGAAATTTTTACTCTCTCAATCCCCGTGTGTGTGTGTGTGTGTGTGTGTGTGTGTGTGTGTGCGCGCGCGCGCGTGTGTAGCACAAGGGCGGGGCGCGCTGGTGCTCTACCTACCTCTGCCTGCCTAAGTGCTGGGATTAAATGTATTCACACCGCCACCTGGCTTCCTGTATTTCTTTTTGGCGCCCTGCTTCCACAAGGTTGGATTGAACCCAGGTCTGCATGGATGCTGGGAAATTGAGCTACCGTCCATCTGAGTGTGAATTTAGACTCATTTTCTGATATTTCTGAAAAATATTAAAAACAAACAAACAAACAAAAAAAAAACCTGGATTTTTGCCAGGAAAGGAAGGAGGAAGAGAAAGAGGAAGAATAGGAGCCAAGAAATTGGGTGAGCAGGTCCTATTGGTAGCCTAGAGATGACTTCATTCAGGCAGTTCATAGCCTACTGGAGATCTTTATTCTATCTGGCTAAGACCTGCCCAAGTATTTGGGTACCTATAAATAGCTGAGTGTTAAGAGCCCAAAGTTTTTGAAGGCAAAGAACATGTCCTGGTGTCTTGGCATCTCAGTTGGGGAATGGGGAAAAGGGGCCTTCAGGCAAGCACTTTAACAGTCACTAAGATAATCAGTTACCTGGAGGAGGTTCTGCATAGCAGGCAATTTAATGGAAGCTGAGATAAGCGAGAAGCTCGAGGGCTTCCTGCACAAATAGGCAGTTTAACTGAAGGTAAGATAAGTTAACTCAAGGTAAGATAAGTTAGCTAGGACATCCCAACCTTGGGTTCCAAGAATAGTTTGGTAATTTTCCAGGGGCTTCTCCAAAGAAACCAAATTCTAGTTAAACATAAAATGGCGTCAGTAAGAATACAAAATGTAGTAAGCTCTGCACTGTACTGCCCTGTCACATATGGTGGTGCATGTCTTAACGTCAGCACTCCAGCACTCAGGAGCCTAAGTCAGCTTAGGGTTAAAGAATATAAAAATAGCCTTGGGGAGGGGAAACAGGGGGAACATACTCAAAACCATCAAATAACAATTTCTGTCATAAGAAAGTGAGTCTTTGAGAGACTAGGAAGTTGCTACAACAAAAGTTTTAAATTGGTCCAATCGATCAGATTTAAATCAATACAGAATTCAGTAAACAATATCACTGGCACTGATGCCCCAAAATTTGTCTGTTTTTTTTTTGTTGTTGTTGTTATTTATTTTGTGTGGCTTTGTTTCTCAAGACAGGGATTCTCTGTGCAGCCAGTCTTGGCTGTCCTGGACTCACTTGATAGACCAGGCTCTCCTCCAACTCATAGAGATCCACCTACCTCTGCTTTGAAAGTGCTGGGATTAAAGGCATGTGCTGATACCACCAGGCCCCAAAAGTCTTTCTAAAGAAACTTGAAAAACAATCAAACAAGGGTGGCTAAGAAACTATTATTGTATCTAACTATGCATCTTTCAAACTCACACTGGTCAGATAAAAAAATAAAAATAAAAATCAAGGACATGTAACAACAGCCTAATTCTTATCATTCCAAGAAATATTTTCTCAAACAAAGACAAGGCAACAAAATTCTATATAATTTAAAATTATGAAAAACAAGTACTTGGAATATAGCTCAGTGGTAGAACACTTCTGTAGCATGTGTGAGACCCTAGGGTCAATCTCCAGCACCATTAAATAAATAAATACATACACAAGTTAGGTATGGTAGTGTATACTTACAATCTCATATTTAGGAGGCAGAGACATGAGGATTAGAAATGGAAGGCTAGCCTCAGCTACCATAGCAACTTTGTTGCAGTTGGGCTACAAGATGCTATTTCAAAAATAAAAAGGCAAAAACAAAGAAACAAAAGTCAGCTAATGGAGTAAATGGATATATGAAAGAAAATACTAGCCCATGGAAGAATCATGAAAGAGCTAAGATTGAGTTATGAACCAATTTGCAAAAAAATGACTCAAGAGCTATAAATAAGCAGAAACCATACATCCACAATGAGTAAACAGGATTGGGAAGTAATTAGTAGCAGGGAGAAAGCAAGAAAATGCTAAGAGAGTAGATTGCAGAGTTATCTATAAGACTGTCAAGGTCCAAAGACAGTCAGATATGATACCGCTCCAAGTCTGGGTTGCCTTTTGGGGTTTAAAGTAATCAAATAATACTGGTTCTATTTACAATAGCTGGATTGTTTTACTCTGAGGTAATTTTGACATATACATAGTGAGAAAAGGAATTCACATAAAATAGTAGAAAATGTCCTAGGCCTCAAGTAGGAACTGCTATACCTCCAGTCTCAGGAAAGTCATAATCCATGAGGAAACATTTAACAACTAAAGACACTGGAGAGCAATGAAAACGAAAGCACATAGTCTATACAGAGAAAGGTTCAGGTTAGCAAGAAGGCCATGCCCAGACCACAAAAGTGAAGAGTGAAGAAAAAGCCTTAATAAGGTGTTAGGAGGTAAAGGACACAGAATGAGGATACCTCTCTGTAGGGAAGCAAGTTGACATGCACAGGGAAGGAGAGATGAGGTAAAACAACCATGATACTACATTAGAGATAAGGTCCAAAAACTTAAGCCCATTCCTACAATGAAATGTGGATTGAGAAGAGCACCGTCTCAAATGGTGTACTAGCTATTTTTTTTTTAATTTATTTATATATGAATGTTCTGTCTACATGCACACCTACATGCCAGAAGAGGGCATCAGATCCCACCATAGACAGTTGTGAGCCAAAATGTGGTTGCTGGGAATTGAACCCAGTACCTCTCGAAGAGCAATCAGTGCTGTTAACCACTGAGCTATCTCTCCAGCTTCTAATTTTGGTTTTTACCACATTGGGAAAAGGGACCCTTAATGGAGGAGGAGTTGTTTCCATTAGATTTTCTGCACTAGATTGGCCAGTGGGAAGTGTTACTTCTCAGCAGAGACTGGGTTGTATGGGCTTCCCTAGATGGCATGTTTGTTCCTTAAGTTTTGTTTTGTTTTGTTTTTATTTGTTTGCTTGTTTTGCCAGTGTTTTATCACGGTAACAATAAGCAAAAAGAATGCAGCTACTTAGAATTATACTGAAGTAACAAATTATTTTCACAGCCTAACACATGATACTAATGAAACAGGAAGCATCTAGGTTAGGTAATACCTATGTCCTTTGAAATAAAAAAACTGATGTGGAAACCGGTCATCAGTAGCAAAAAATTTGAATTGATAAAACCATTCCAGTTAAGCATAGTAACACCTCTCATTCTAGTTGAGTCATGAGAACCATTTCAGGTTGGAAGTGAAACTGAACTACATAGTGAGTTTCAGGCCAGAGCCTCAGAAAAGAAATCAAACAACAATTAAAAGAGAAAAACTTCCAACATTTTACAAGGAAAGGGCTGGAGAGATGGCTCAGCAGTTAAGAGCGCTTTCTGTTCATGCAGAGGACCCAGGTTCCATAACTCCAGTTCTAGGTATCTAACATCCATCTTCTGACCTCTGTGGGCACTATCCACATGTGATGTACTACATATACTCAGCCAAAACATTCATACACAGAAAATAAATAAATCATTTAAGAAAGGTTATAGCAAAAAGAGAGAGAGAAAGGTCTCACACAAATACAGCTCACTTGCTTTTTCTGAAATAGTTTTGATGGAACATAAATGCACTCATGTTTATGTATTGCCTATATTTGTTTTCATGCTACGGCAGCAGAACACATATAGCCCATAAAACCTAAACTACTATCAGACCCAACATGAAAATTTTACAAAAAACGCATGCGAACATAAGCCAGTGGTAGCAATGCTGACCTGACAGAACTGGGAGAACAGTATATTATGTTAGAAGCAAACCACTGGAAAAAGATTCTGAAACTCAGTAGTCATAAGATCTTCAGATACCCTTAGTATACTCCCAGGTGTGAATGTGCTGGATATGAAAAATATTAATTATAGTGTGGAGGAAAGATGGTTCAGTGGCTGAGAGCACTGGATGCTCTTGCAGAGGACTTGAGTTGGTTCCCAGCACTCACATTGAAGCTGGAGGATAGGCTAGACAAAATATCTGAAACATGATATAATAAACTGCAGTATGGCGCCAAGAACAAGTAACTCAAACCTTAATCCCAGCATGTAGGAGAGTAAGACAGGAGAATTGCCCTGAGTTTTTAACCAGTGTGGACTACATAGTAAGATCCAAGACACCCTAGGCAATGACACCCTATCTCAAAAACAAACCAAAAAGGAAAAATTATCTCCCAAGGTGATACTTTACATTCCACTAAACCCCAATAAAAGTCAAATTCACAAAACCAACCAACCAAACAAACTGAATTACAACTCAGGGTAAGAAACCCAAATTGCCTTATGGTTGAGACCATGGGTTCCATTCCCAGAGCTGGAGAGATGGCTCAGCAAGCAAAGGTGATAACTATGTTAAAAGATGGATTTGGGGGACCAATCTTTAGCCCTAGCATTCCTACAGTGAGCTAGTAAGTAGAGACAGTAAAACTATACTGAAGTGCACAGCAGTGAAAATGAAGACAAGCAAGGTTGGAGTATAAACAGTATAGCTGGAGAAACAAGAGAAACTGCCTCAATGAGACAGAACAAGAATCAAGTATCATTTACTCTCTGCTCTCTACACACGTTGCATACACGTGAGCACCTGTACTCATTCATTCACAAAGACAAATAAATGAAATAACTTTTAAAAAATAAAATGGAAAAAAAAACAAAATAAGAGCCAAGAAACACTTTTACCTATTTTATTTTGTTAGCAATCAAGGAAACACAAAGTAAAACGTTAGAGGAGATTATGTTTTGTTTTTACAAAAAAAAAAAAATTTCTTTCCTTTTTTTTTTTTTTTTGTATTTTGGATAACAGGATCACACAAACCAGTATATGCAGCGATATTCCAGCCTCAGCCTTCAAATGCTGAGATTACAGATATAAGCCACTACATTCAGCTTACAATTGGTGAATTAAAATTAAAAAAAAAACTTAATGTATTATGCTGGTATCACTGTGGAAAAACGGCTATCTTCATATTCACTAGAGGGACTGTACACTACATCTAATCTTAGGAAACTATATATTCATTTATGTAAACTGTAAGGGAACAGTTTGGGCTAGGATTGTAGCTCAGTGGAAGTGTGTTTGCCTAGATTGTAAAAGTAGTGGATTCTATCTCTACGAAAACAGTAGCCATTTATTAGTTCTCACCTGAAATTAAAAAGTCTACAGAGCTAGCCACAGTCATGTACCTGTAGACCCAATTGAATGGATGACTAAGGCAATAGGATTGTTTCAAGCCAATGATTCTAGACTAAACTATGCAATATAGGTTAGATCCTGCATAAGAAACAAAAAACAAAACTCTAAAAAGTGAGCAGTTTCCTACACCTCACAAGAGTCCTGTTACCTTAATCCTATTAGCTATTAAGACAAAACAAAACTGGGTAAGGGGGAAATAGTCTTAATTTTTCTGCTTGAACATAAATACCTATTGCTACATAAACCTGTTATCTATCTTGAAAAGATTAGGTTAGAAGTCTGGAAAGCTGGCTCAGCTAATAGAGCCACTTGCTGCTCTTATGGGGCATTCAGGTTCAATTTCCAGCACCTATACAGACACACCTACTAGAATCTGCAACTCTAGTTCCCGGGAATCTGATACCCTCTTATAACCTTCATAGAGATCAGGACCATACACAGTATACATACCTACATGCAGGTGAAACACTCATGCTCATAAAGACAAATAAATACATGTCTTTAAAAAGAGAGAGAAAAGATAAAGATAGGAAGAAAAGTGTTGGAAAGTGTGTACATAGCTGCCCTTGATAGAGGTAATATAGAAGAAAAACTGCAATGAAGGGTGTTAGCTCGAAGAACATCACCAGTTCACTCCTCTGTTGCTTACTGAGCCACAGACAACGTGATACATGCCAGGGAAGGATAAACGCAATTATATAGGAACATATCAAAACTGGCTTTCTGACTCCTGATTCCAGTTAGCAGCTATGTATTTCTAAATAATTCAATTCTATTTCGCTAGTCCATGTTCATTAAAGGCCAATTTATATCTGTGCATATATCAGCCTGGGCAATTAAGTTGGATCCCTGTCTGAAATTAAGGGAGGGGGTGGTGGACTCACCAATAGAGTACTTGTCTACCATGCATAAGGCTCTAGGGTCAGTCTCAAGCAAACACCCCTTTAAAAAAAATAGCAGAGAAAAAAAAAACCAAACATTTCAAATACTTAAGTAGAAAATATGACAAGGGGTATGGGGGGGGGGCTGAAAAGAGGGCTCAGTGGTTAAAAGTACTGGTTGTTCTTCCTGGGGTTTTGTTCCCAGCACTCATGTGATGGCTAAGAATGGGGCATCCAGCCCCCTCTTCTGGACTCTATCATACATGTATGGTAGTGCATACGTTCCTGTAGGCAAAACAAACATACACATAAAATAATAATAAAAATGTTTTTAAAGAAAATAAGAGGGGTGCAGGTGTAGCTCACTGGTAAAGCATACACATGGACATACACCTGACTTTCAGCATGGGGGTGAGGGGGATTCGAAAAGAAAATGGCAGTTTTAATTATGCTTTTAAGGTCTAATTCTACCACTCATTAGAAAGCTGACTGTGGTTAGTAACCTTACCGTTTCTACCACAAACAACAAGAAACCAACAACTTAAAAGGAGGGAAGGTTTATTTTGGCTTACAGTTCCAAGTTTCAGTCCACGGCCAACTGGCCCTGTCCCTTTCAGCCTGTGACAAGGAAGACCATCATGGCAAAGAGAACAAGATAGAATGCTGCTCATGAAAAGAGAGAGAAGGGGTCCTAGCCACAATGGCTCCGTCAAGGATACATCCTCTACTTCCTGGCAATAAAACTCAACTCCAAAGGATCCCTGCATCACAGGACACTTCAAAATCCAATCCTAAGCCGGGCATAGTGGCATAACCCTTTAATTTTAGCACTCAAGGGGCAGAGGTAGGCAGGTCTTTGTGAACTCAAGGCCAGCCTGTGGTTAGTTCTACATGTGAGTTCTAAGACAACCAGAACTATTCCAATCCTATAGACCCAGTGTTGGGCACTGTATGTAGTCCTAGCACTAGTAAAGCTAAGGTAATACAATCATTTGAACTCAAGAATTTAAGACCAGTCTGGGCAACACAGCACAATACCATTGGAGGATAAAAAAGAGAGAGAAAAGCAAGCAAGCAAGCAAACAAACAAAACAACAAAAACCCCAAATCCAAACCTTATAGCAGTGGTCTTGATAAAGTTATGTATGCTTGGAAAACTTACCTTTGAGATGGAAGTGGCAGCTAAGTAACACTCTTCCGGTTCTTAGTAAAAATTCAAATGGGAGCATGTCTAAGTCTCTCAGAGTACAAGCTCAATAAACGGCATCAAGGAATAAAAATTCAATTACCACATATTCCATGTACATACATGTTATAATAATTCCTAAATGTTTTTAAAAGCCAGGTAAGGCTGGGTGTGTGGTGGTATATACCTTTAATCACAGCACTCAGGAGGCAAGAGGCAGATGAATCTTTAAGATGAGACCAGGTGGTCTACACAGCAAGTACCAAGTCAGCCAGGGTTTTGTAGTGTAACAGTGTCTCAAAAACAAAAACAAGACAGAAAAACAAGAAAACCCTAAGTTACAACTTTCTGGAAACTTATGAATAACTGGATCTTAAAAGGCATCCATGAAAAGATGGAAGAAAGGGGGAGCCATATAGAATAAAGTAGTTGGCTAAAATGAGGCATATAAAAAGAGTTCTTTCCTGGCATGGTTGAGCACGTCTTCAATGCCAGCATTTGGGAGGCAGAGGCAGGTGGATCTCTGTGAGTTCCAGGGCAACCTGGTCTACAAAGTGAGCCCATAACAGCCAAGGCTAAAGAGAAACCTCTGCCTCAAAATTCCAAAAAAAAAAAATTATATATATATATTATATATATATATAGTTTGAAAATGCTTTTGTTTTTTTTGTTTTTTTTTTTTTGAGATGGGTCTCCTGTTACTAATGCTGGCCTTGTTATCCTGATTGTCCTAAATCCATATCCAGAATGTTGAGATTACAGGAGGGAACTACTATGCCCTGCTGTGTCAGTGTATATTTGTGACTTTCATTTTCCAGGGAAGAAATTCAGAAGCAAACTGATTTCAATTTGTAGGATCAGTTGTAAAGGCAATACCATATAAAGAAAGTAGGAAGAAGATTTAACCTCCAGTGGCAATAGCCAAACTTCCTGAAAAGGCCAAATGGTAACATTTGAGGGTCTGCAGAGCACACAGCCTGCTCAACTCTGACGTAGCCGTAAAGACCACAGACATTACTAAATGACAACTACATTCCAACAAAGCTGTCTACCAAGCAGAAGCTTGGGGGCTAGAAGTCTAACTCAGAAGCAGGGCACAGACCTGAGCATTAGGTATAGCCTCAACACAAAACAAAAGAGAAACAGGAGCTTACTTTCCTTGGAGCCATTTCGGCTCTTCTGGCTCTCAGCAGTGGGGATCAGAATGGGATGTATCTGGTCTACCCAAACCATTTGAGAATGATTAGAAATGGCATCTCTAAGAGTCTGACAGGAAGTGAGGGCAACGTCCGCCTCTATGCATTTATTTATCTTACTTACCGTGTTACCTTTATCACTGCGGGGACTCCCATCTTTTTTGAGGTCACTCACTCATAGGATTTGGCAAATTCTAAACCATTTTTCAAACTTATCTTCCTCAGAGCCAGATATAGTTCAGTGGTAGAATTGTTTAGTATGTTCAAAACCTAGGTTTGAGTTCTAGTACCACGCCCCCTCCCCCACAAAGCCATTTACAGTCTAGTCAAAGAGGGGCAACAAAAAGATTGCACCATTTGTGATCTTCCCACAATCACCTGGTTAGCCATCATTTCACAAAGAGGCAATGGCAGGTGTTGACAGTGACAGAGATGGGCATGCTGACACCTGTAATCTCAGCACTCAGGAGGTTCTAACAGGGGATTACCAACTTTGAGACCATGCTTCCGACTGCAGGGATCCTATCAAAAAGAAAAAGAAAAGTTAAACAGAAAAACCAGTGGCAAGGAGGAGGAAAACAGAAGACATTGCTTGGCTTAATCCAGTCATCCTTTGTTCTTCAATAGGTAGTGTGTGCTTACAAAGGACCTGAGATTTCAGGCATTAACGAAGCCCTGCCCTTATCAGACTTTTTTGTGAGGTAGGACAAAGGAATAAATACTAAATGTATAATGTCTCATACATTTTATACTGGAGTTGTCCCTTTATGATATAAAAAAATTACATTAAATGAAGTTAGCTAAAACATACTACCACTGAAGGCTGGAAATGCCACATGCGACACTTTCCTTTTGTTACCAAATAAAAGTAGTGACAACTTACCTGCCTCCCAAAGGCATCCATGCCAAGTGATTCATCCTGGTGGGCTGGTGAACCTGAGGAGGAAACCTTAGTAAAAGGGACAGATCTTAAATGTCAGTCTAGACCAATGTTGGAAGTACCCTGCTGGTTGAGGTTGTGGTTCCTGCCTGTACCAGATATCCATTACAAGATTGGAGCTAAAGGCAGAACTTCCTCCCCTAGGTGGGGTCCCTGCTCTCTGCCTGACTTCATCTGGCGAGTGCCTTTAGATTACAGATTACCCTAGCCACACTTGATATATGGCCTCTGACACAGCTCCCTGCTAGTTCTCCCCTCCCTGCACCTATGTTAATCAAGCACTGACTTCTACTTTTACGATTGGAGCTTGCTGTAAAATGCAAATCAAGCATCCTTGAAGTGCTTAGTTTCAGCCACTTATGTTCACCTATTCTTGGAACCCCCTAAGAACTCCCCTAGGGGTATATATTCTTTGTTCTCTGGAAGTAAAGTTGAACGAGCAATCAGCTGTTCCCTGTTCTTCCTGGCCATTCCAGTCATGCTTCTTGTCTCCAGCTCCTCCTGACTTTGTGGGCTTCTGCAAGGCAGCCACCAGGCAGGAGGAAAACAACAGACCAATTACAAAATTCTGATTTCCCAGCAATCTGTATGTTCAACAAGCATCCCAGGTGATGATATGTACTAATATTTTATATCATGGTAATTAGCATCATTCAGGAAAATATGATCTCAAAACTATTATAGCCCAGGTGTGGTGGCTTATGACTTTACCAAGGATAAGGAAGTTGAGTTAGGACTGCCATGTCTTAGACCAGCCTAAGCTACATATTGAGATCCTAACTCACATACACACACACATATACACATACAAGTAATAATCTTTAAAATGATTTTAAAAAATCTTTTAGTAGGCAATAAATCGCCTCTAGATTGAATTCAAATCTATCTACTGTGGTGGTGCATGCCTTTAATCCCAGCACTTAGGAGGCAAAGGCAGGTGGCTATGTCTCAGTTCAAGGCTAGCCTGGTCTACATAGCAAGTACAGGACAGCCAGGGCTACACAGAAAAACCCTGTCTTGAGAAAAAGAAAAGGGAAAACAAAATAAAACAAACAAAAAAGGTCACCAAATCTATATACTATTGTAACTAACCACCATCTTGGGTAGTCTCCAATGTCACTCACCATCTATACAAACATAAAAGACAGAAAAGGAGGTAGGATTCTTTATTCTTTAATGTAGCTGGAATATTTTAATATAGCTGGAATCTTTAGATAATGGGTAAATGTGAAGAACGATTTGATGCTTAGTAAGACCACCTTCCCTCTCTCTTCTAATTATCTGCTCAGTAGAGCCACTGAGTCACTTACCCAGGTTTTACTAGGATTTGAAAATTATATTCTTTAATAACCTCACTGGACCAAAAGAGCTCAATTTCTCTCTTCATAAGCAGCATAATTTCTGATAGTATCATCTGGAGATGGAGAAAAGAAACAAATTAAAAAGTAATACTCAGTGTTGGAATTACAGCTTTACTTTTACTTTTTCCTCCTTTGGCATCTATGTAGTAAAACCACAGACTTCCTACGCCTTCCCCTGCCTCCTTCCCTTCTTAAAGGTAGTCTGAAACCTTGGTTTATTCTCTGGCACAAGTAAATGAATCAATAAATTTAATGTTTATAACTAGAAGTAGCATTTTTTACTCTTAACCATAACCATTTTTGCTTTTTCAAGGCAGGGTTTCTCTGTGACTTTCCTGTCCAGGAACTCACTCTGTAGACCAGGCTGGCCTTGAACTCAGAGATTCTCCTGCCTCTGCCTCAAGAGTGCTGGGATTAAAGGCATAAACCACCAAGGCTTGGCCTAGAAAATATACATGTTCTTTGATATTTTCATGCATGTATAGAATATATTTTGGTCACATTATCCAATTATCTTTTCTTCTCCAATCTATGCTCCCTGTAGTCCTTCCTAGAAAAGCCCCATTCTTTTGAGGGGAATGATTTTTAGTAAGCCAGTCTGACTCTGTGACCAGTTTCAAAACTGGTTTCAGACTGAACAGACCTGAGTTTCTACAGTCCATGGAACCAGATACAATAACACAATAACCTCCCTGAAAACCAGAAACAATAACTTAGTACAGTCCTCAAGCACTTGACCAATCAAATTAAAGGTCAGTTAGAAACACTTTGTCTAGCTAGTCAAAATGATACTTTGTTACCTGTACACTCCATGAACTCCCCCAACTACAGAAACAATCTTGAGTTCTGCCATATCCCCTAGATCAGCACCAACCAATCAACGTAAAGATTACCTAATCACACTGGGACATCCTCTAACTGTTTTTAAATTGAGCCTGCATGCTCAATTCATGGTCACCGTTCTATGGAATGGTAGCTCCTGCATGCAATTTCTGCAGAGTAAACGCTGTTTGCTCTTGCATACTACCTGAATCTGAGGTCTTCAGTGATTCCCAGACCTAACATTTTCATGTTTGTTTGTTTTTAATGTGTAAAGTTAATTTTGAATAGGCAAGGTAGCATAGGCCTGCAATCCCAGCACTCTGGAGACTGAGGTAGGAGAATTGTATAGGGTAGGATGACCTACAAAACTATCCTGTCTCAAAAAAACAAAAACAAAAACAAAACAAAAAAACCCCAAAACTCCTAAAGGGTAGAAGACTGAGAGGAGGGACAGACTGCTTACCAAACACACATAAGACTTACTTCTAGCATTGTAAAATAATAAGAAAATAATTTGGGTAGAGAATTACCAGGTGTAGGGGACAAATTAAATAATGACGATTAGGCGCACAACAGATTTTATACGAAAGAGGTTTATTAGATGGAGATAGTCCTGGGTACCAAGTTACACTTTGAATAACAGAAATATTTAAAAAGTCTCTACTGAAAATTCAGTCTGGCCACTTCAGCAGAAGGGAGATTTACACAGCAAAGAAAGTACTGGAATTATTATTTTGGTTTGGTTCTGGCTATCCTGTAACTCAGAAATCTGTCTGCCTCTGCCTCCTGATATCTGGGAATAAAGGCATGCACCACCACTGCCCGGATGGCCAGAATTATTTAGTACACCACTGTTGTTCTTTTCAAATAGTTGTTGTTGGGGCGGGGGCGGGGGATCTTCCCATCTGGCAGAATTTTGCTTTTCGACTGAAGTGGGGGAGGGTGTTGCTCTATGGCAAGTCTGGAGTGAACACTGGCTGTGATCCTGCACTGGCCCCTTGTGCTGCTAGTTAGAAGGCCTGCTCACTGGGAATGGGCCTAAGGGCTGATTTTAAAAACCAGGGTTGTCTCTTGTTACGGAAATAGAGCTAATGGCTGGTCATTCCTGGTGAATAAACATTTACACCCTGCCTTCAGAAATACTTCCCTCTAACAGTCCTGGTTATCTAACTACTCATCTTTGCGGAATTTTAGAGGCAGACCTCCTTTAGCTAATTCTACTTTGCAGGACTGAATGTGCCCTCAGCAAATCTGTTAGCAAATCCCTTATAACATTAATTTTATTACTTTGAGTCCAGACTGGCCTCACACACCTAAAAGACCTGCCTGCCTCTGCAGGAATATTTCTATTTTTAGTGGCTTTGTTATGCTACACAAATACAACAAATTCCATTTAATAGACTTCATACTCATGAATGGATTTTCCCATTATTTACTGCTATCAAAGCTGTAAATGTGCCCTCGCTCTCTCTCTCTCTCTCTCTCATATATATATAAATATATATATATTTATATATACACACCTTTTTATATATCCTTAAGTACATACTTGGATATATACCTAACAATGAATATAAACCTAAGAGAAATAAAAAGGTGAAAAAAGGTGACTGTGAATTGTTTTCTGCCCTTCCATTTAGATTAAGGTGACAAACACAGGGGTTAACCAGAGTTCAAGATAAAAACAAACAGCATTCTTGCTTGTGCTCTTTTGTCCTTCAGTTTCGTTTTTCAGCACAGGCCCAGCCTTTCTTGGTCTGTATACCTGACTGGCCCTAAATTTAGAGACCTACATCCCTCCGCCTACCTGGGAGTAAAGGAGCTACCAACCTGACTTCGAAATTCTTTAATAGCGTTTCAAAGGTGTGCTAATGTTTTTCAATGTTTGCTGTTGTAGACTTGTTACCCAGCAGAAAGTAAGTAGGAACCATTTGCCCTGGAGGCAGAGAAGGAATAAAGCCTGGATTCACACCTTTCTTTCTTACTATTTCAACAAACAAGGAGCGGAAGCCATTCTTTCAAAAGCAAAATGGTTGCTTATCAAGCTACTGTAATCCTTCCTGAGTTAATTTGCACTTAGGTTTTCTGTTAGGTTGTGCATCTCAGTTTGGAAAATACAAGTAAGCATCAAAAGAAGATATTTTTCTGCACTTTGACAAATCAGATTAAAACGGAAATATTTTTAGCTGGCCGTGGATAGGGCAGACCCTAAAAAGCCACTGTGCCTCTTCCTCCCTCCATTCTAAAGCTGCCTTAGACTTTTATAAGCTATGAACTTTTTATATACTAAGGCTACACTATAGATTACATATTTTAACCTTTTTGATAGTGAAGGTACAGCACATTGATAGTTTTAACATAAATAAATGCCTCTAAAATAGAACTTAATTTAGAGAATTGTTAAAAAAACTTGTTCGTAATAACCCTTGAGTTATGAGTTTTAAAACCAACAATATAGTAGAAGAGTATAAAGCAATTTTAAAATTACGTTTGAATTTATTAGATCAAAGCCTATTAGCCATAAAGCCTAGTGGTGAATCTGGGTCATAGGCAGTGCATGGCAGGGAAAACGGCATTTATTAATTCAGGAATTGATAAAGACATAGGCAGTTGGACATACTTTTTAAATTAGTTAATTTGAATAGACCTTTATAACTTTGAAATTTTAGCATTTTACTTATTTATTATTTTACAGTATTCTGAATGTAGGCAAGAAGACTGCATCAGATCTCTTTATAGATGGTTATGAACCACCATACAGTTTTTGGGAATTGACTCTGGTAGTGGTTCATGAACCAAATAGCATGGCAGGCACAGCTAAGTTCTCATAGAGGCAATCTCATCTGCGGGAAAGGATAGGGGCATACAGGCAGCTTTAGAATGGAGGGAGGAAGAGGCACAGTGGCTTTTTAGGGTCTGCCCTATCCACGGCCAGCTAAAAATATTTCCGTTTTAATTTGATTTGTCAAAGTGCAGAAAAATATCTTCTTTTGATGCTTACTTGTATTTTCCAAACTGAGATGCACAACCTAACAGAAAACCTAAGTGCAAATTAACTCAGGAAGGATTACAGTAGCTTGATAAGCAACCATTTTGCTTTTGAAAGAATGGCTTCCGCTCCTTGTTTGTTGAAATAGTAAGAAAGGTGTGAATCCAGGCTTTATTCCTTCTCTGCCTCCAGGGCAAATGGTTCCTACTTACTTTCTGCTGGGTAACAAGTCTACAACAGCAAACATTGAAAAACATTAGCACACCTTTGAAACGCTATTAAAGAATTTCGAAGTCAGGTTGGTAGCTCCTTTACTCCCAGGTAGGCGGAGGGATGTAGGTCTCTAAATTTAGGGCCAGTCAGGTATACAGACCAAGAAAGGCTGGGCCTGTGCTGAAAAACGAAACTGAAGGACAAAAGAGCACAAGCAAGAATGCTGTTTGTTTTTATCTTGAACTCTGGTTAACCCCTGTGTTTGTCACCTTAATCTAAATGGAAGGGCAGAAAACAATTCACAGTCACCTTTTTTCACCTTTTTATTTCTCTTAGGTTTATATTCATTGTTAGGTATATATCCAAGTATGTACTTAAGGATATATAAAAAGGTGTGTATATATAAATATATATATATTTATATATATATGAGAGAGAGAGAGAGAGAGAGCGAGGGCACATTTACAGCTTTGATAGCAGTAAATAATGGGAAAATCCATTCATGAGTATGAAGTCTATTAAATGGAATTTGTTGTATTTGTGTAGCATAACAAAGCCACTAAAAATAGAAATATTCCTGCAGAGGCAGGCAGGTCTTTTAGGTGTGTGAGGCCAGTCTGGACTCAAAGTAATAAAATTAATGTTATAAGGGATTTGCTAACAGATTTGCTGAGGGCACATTCAGTCCTGCAAAGTAGAATTAGCTAAAGGAGGTCTGCCTCTAAAATTCCGCAAAGATGAGTAGTTAGATAACCAGGACTGTTAGAGGGAAGTATTTCTGAAGGCAGGGTGTAAATGTTTATTCACCAGGAATGACCAGCCATTAGCTCTATTTCCGTAACAAGAGACAACCCTGGTTTTTAAAATCAGCCCTTAGGCCCATTCCCAGTGAGCAGGCCTTCTAACTAGCAGCACAAGGGGCCAGTGCAGGATCACAGCCAGTGTTCACTCCAGACTTGCCATAGAGCAACACCCTCCCCCACTTCAGTCGAAAAGCAAAATTCTGCCAGATGGGAAGATCCCCCGCCCCCGCCCCAACAACAACTATTTGAAAAGAACAACAGTGGTGTACTAAATAATTCTGGCCATCCGGGCAGTGGTGGTGCATGCCTTTATTCCCAGATATCAGGAGGCAGAGGCAGACAGATTTCTGAGTTACAGGATAGCCAGAACCAAACCAAAATAATAATTCCAGTACTTTCTTTGCTGTGTAAATCTCCCTTCTGCTGAAGTGGCCAGACTGAATTTTCAGTAGAGACTTTTTAAATATTTCTGTTATTCAAAGTGTAACTTGGTACCCAGGACTATCTCCATCTAATAAACCTCTTTCGTATAAAATCTGTTGTGCGCCTAATCGTCATTATTTAATTTGTCCCCTACACCTGGTAATTCTCTACCCAAATTATTTTCTTATTATTTTACAATGCTAGAAGTAAGTCTTATGTGTGTTTGGTAAGCAGTCTGTCCCTCCTCTCAGTCTTCTACCCTTTAGGAGTTTTGGGGTTTTTTTGTTTTGTTTTTGTTTTTGTTTTTTTGAGACAGGATAGTTTTGTAGGTCATCCTACCCTATACAATTCTCCTACCTCAGTCTCCAGAGTGCTGGGATTGCAGGCCTATGCTACCTTGCCTATTCAAAATTAACTTTACACATTAAAAACAAACAAACATGAAAATGTTAGGTCTGGGAATCACTGAAGACCTCAGATTCAGGTAGTATGCAAGAGCAAACAGCGTTTACTCTGCAGAAATTGCATGCAGGAGCTACCATTCCATAGAACGGTGACCATGAATTGAGCATGCAGGCTCAATTTAAAAACAGTTAGAGGATGTCCCAGTGTGATTAGGTAATCTTTAAGTTGATTGGTTGGTGCTGATCTAGGGGATATGGCAGAACTCAAGATTGTTTCTGTAGTTGGGGGAGTTCATGGAGTGTACAGGTAACAAAGTATCATTTTGACTAGCTAGACAAAGTGTTTCTAACTGACCTTTAATTTGATTGGTCAAGTGCTTGAGGACTGTACTAAGTTATTGTTTCTGGTTTTCAGGGAGGTTATTGTGTTATTGTATCTGGTTCCATGGACTGTAGAAACTCAGGTCTGTTCAGTCTGAAACCAGTTTTGAAACTGGTCACAGAGTCAGACTGGCTTACTAAAAATCATTCCCCTCAAAAGAATGGGGCTTTTCTAGGAAGGACTACAGGGAGCATAGATTGGAGAAGAAAAGATAATTGGATAATGTGACCAAAATATATTCTATACATGCATGAAAATATCAAAGAACATGTATATTTTCTAGGCCAAGCCTTGGTGGTTTATGCCTTTAATCCCAGCACTCTTGAGGCAGAGGCAGGAGAATCTCTGAGTTCAAGGCCAGCCTGGTCTACAGAGTGAGTTCCTGGACAGGAAAGTCACAGAGAAACCCTGCCTTGAAAAAGCAAAAATGGTTATGGTTAAGAGTAAAAAATGCTACTTCTAGTTATAAACATTAAATTTATTGATTCATTTACTTGTGCCAGAGAATAAACCAAGGTTTCAGACTACCTTTAAGAAGGGAAGGAGGCAGGGGAAGGCGTAGGAAGTCTGTGGTTTTACTACATAGATGCCAAAGGAGGAAAAAGTAAAAGTAAAGCTGTAATTCCAACACTGAGTATTACTTTTTAATTTGTTTCTTTTCTCCATCTCCAGATGATACTATCAGAAATTATGCTGCTTATGAAGAGAGAAATTGAGCTCTTTTGGTCCAGTGAGGTTATTAAAGAATATAATTTTCAAATCCTAGTAAAACCTGGGTAAGTGACTCAGTGGCTCTACTGAGCAGATAATTAGAAGAGAGAGGGAAGGTGGTCTTACTAAGCATCAAATCGTTCTTCACATTTACCCATTATCTAAAGATTCCAGCTATATTAAAATATTCCAGCTACATTAAAGAATAAAGAATCCTACCTCCTTTTCTGTCTTTTATGTTTGTATAGATGGTGAGTGACATTGGAGACTACCCAAGATGGTGGTTAGTTACAATAGTATATAGATTTGGTGACCTTTTTTGTTTGTTTTATTTTGTTTTCCCTTTTCTTTTTCTCAAGACAGGGTTTTTCTGTGTAGCCCTGGCTGTCCTGTACTTGCTATGTAGACCAGGCTAGCCTTGAACTGAGACATAGCCACCTGCCTTTGCCTCCTAAGTGCTGGGATTAAAGGCATGCACCACCACAGTAGATAGATTTGAATTCAATCTAGAGGCGATTTATTGCCTACTAAAAGATTTTTTAAAATCATTTTAAAGATTATTACTTGTATGTGTATATGTGTGTGTGTATGTGAGTTAGGATCTCAATATGTAGCTTAGGCTGGTCTAAGACATGGCAGTCCTAACTCAACTTCCTTATCCTTGGTAAAGTCATAAGCCACCACACCTGGGCTATAATAGTTTTGAGATCATATTTTCCTGAATGATGCTAATTACCATGATATAAAATATTAGTACATATCATCACCTGGGATGCTTGTTGAACATACAGATTGCTGGGAAATCAGAATTTTGTAATTGGTCTGTTGTTTTCCTCCTGCCTGGTGGCTGCCTTGCAGAAGCCCACAAAGTCAGGAGGAGCTGGAGACAAGAAGCATGACTGGAATGGCCAGGAAGAACAGGGAACAGCTGATTGCTCGTTCAACTTTACTTCCAGAGAACAAAGAATATATACCCCTAGGGGAGTTCTTAGGGGGTTCCAAGAATAGGTGAACATAAGTGGCTGAAACTAAGCACTTCAAGGATGCTTGATTTGCATTTTACAGCAAGCTCCAATCGTAAAAGTAGAAGTCAGTGCTTGATTAACATAGGTGCAGGGAGGGGAGAACTAGCAGGGAGCTGTGTCAGAGGCCATATATCAAGTGTGGCTAGGGTAATCTGTAATCTAAAGGCACTCGCCAGATGAAGTCAGGCAGAGAGCAGGGACCCCACCTAGGGGAGGAAGTTCTGCCTTTAGCTCCAATCTTGTAATGGATATCTGGTACAGGCAGGAACCACAACCTCAACCAGCAGGGTACTTCCAACATTGGTCTAGACTGACATTTAAGATCTGTCCCTTTTACTAAGGTTTCCTCCTCAGGTTCACCAGCCCACCAGGATGAATCACTTGGCATGGATGCCTTTGGGAGGCAGGTAAGTTGTCACTACTTTTATTTGGTAACAAAAGGAAAGTGTCGCATGTGGCATTTCCAGCCTTCAGTGGTAGTATGTTTTAGCTAACTTCATTTAATGTAATTTTTTTATATCATAAAGGGACAACTCCAGTATAAAATGTATGAGACATTATACATTTAGTATTTATTCCTTTGTCCTACCTCACAAAAAAGTCTGATAAGGGCAGGGCTTCGTTAATGCCTGAAATCTCAGGTCCTTTGTAAGCACACACTACCTATTGAAGAACAAAGGATGACTGGATTAAGCCAAGCAATGTCTTCTGTTTTCCTCCTCCTTGCCACTGGTTTTTCTGTTTAACTTTTCTTTTTCTTTTTGATAGGATCCCTGCAGTCGGAAGCATGGTCTCAAAGTTGGTAATCCCCTGTTAGAACCTCCTGAGTGCTGAGATTACAGGTGTCAGCATGCCCATCTCTGTCACTGTCAACACCTGCCATTGCCTCTTTGTGAAATGATGGCTAACCAGGTGATTGTGGGAAGATCACAAATGGTGCAATCTTTTTGTTGCCCCTCTTTGACTAGACTGTAAATGGCTTTGTGGGGGAGGGGGCGTGGTACTAGAACTCAAACCTAGGTTTTGAACATACTAAACAATTCTACCACTGAACTATATCTGGCTCTGAGGAAGATAAGTTTGAAAAATGGTTTAGAATTTGCCAAATCCTATGAGTGAGTGACCTCAAAAAAGATGGGAGTCCCCGCAGTGATAAAGGTAACACGGTAAGTAAGATAAATAAATGCATAGAGGCGGACGTTGCCCTCACTTCCTGTCAGACTCTTAGAGATGCCATTTCTAATCATTCTCAAATGGTTTGGGTAGACCAGATACATCCCATTCTGATCCCCACTGCTGAGAGCCAGAAGAGCCGAAATGGCTCCAAGGAAAGTAAGCTCCTGTTTCTCTTTTGTTTTGTGTTGAGGCTATACCTAATGCTCAGGTCTGTGCCCTGCTTCTGAGTTAGACTTCTAGCCCCCAAGCTTCTGCTTGGTAGACAGCTTTGTTGGAATGTAGTTGTCATTTAGTAATGTCTGTGGTCTTTACGGCTACGTCAGAGTTGAGCAGGCTGTGTGCTCTGCAGACCCTCAAATGTTACCATTTGGCCTTTTCAGGAAGTTTGGCTATTGCCACTGGAGGTTAAATCTTCTTCCTACTTTCTTTATATGGTATTGCCTTTACAACTGATCCTACAAATTGAAATCAGTTTGCTTCTGAATTTCTTCCCTGGAAAATGAAAGTCACAAATATACACTGACACAGCAGGGCATAGTAGTTCCCTCCTGTAATCTCAACATTCTGGATATGGATTTAGGACAATCAGGATAACAAGGCCAGCATTAGTAACAGGAGACCCATCTCAAAAAAAAAAAAAAACAAAAAAAACAAAAGCATTTTCAAACTATATATATATATAATATATATATATAATTTTTTTTTTTTTGGAATTTTGAGGCAGAGGTTTCTCTTTAGCCTTGGCTGTTATGGGCTCACTTTGTAGACCAGGTTGCCCTGGAACTCACAGAGATCCACCTGCCTCTGCCTCCCAAATGCTGGCATTGAAGACGTGCTCAACCATGCCAGGAAAGAACTCTTTTTATATGCCTCATTTTAGCCAACTACTTTATTCTATATGGCTCCCCCTTTCTTCCATCTTTTCATGGATGCCTTTTAAGATCCAGTTATTCATAAGTTTCCAGAAAGTTGTAACTTAGGGTTTTCTTGTTTTTCTGTCTTGTTTTTGTTTTTGAGACACTGTTACACTACAAAACCCTGGCTGACTTGGTACTTGCTGTGTAGACCACCTGGTCTCATCTTAAAGATTCATCTGCCTCTTGCCTCCTGAGTGCTGTGATTAAAGGTATATACCACCACACACCCAGCCTTACCTGGCTTTTAAAAACATTTAGGAATTATTATAACATGTATGTACATGGAATATGTGGTAATTGAATTTTTATTCCTTGATGCCGTTTATTGAGCTTGTACTCTGAGAGACTTAGACATGCTCCCATTTGAATTTTTACTAAGAACCGGAAGAGTGTTACTTAGCTGCCACTTCCATCTCAAAGGTAAGTTTTCCAAGCATACATAACTTTATCAAGACCACTGCTATAAGGTTTGGATTTGGGGTTTTTGTTGTTTTGTTTGTTTGCTTGCTTGCTTGCTTTTCTCTCTCTTTTTTATCCTCCAATGGTATTGTGCTGTGTTGCCCAGACTGGTCTTAAATTCTTGAGTTCAAATGATTGTATTACCTTAGCTTTACTAGTGCTAGGACTACATACAGTGCCCAACACTGGGTCTATAGGATTGGAATAGTTCTGGTTGTCTTAGAACTCACATGTAGAACTAACCACAGGCTGGCCTTGAGTTCACAAAGACCTGCCTACCTCTGCCCCTTGAGTGCTAAAATTAAAGGGTTATGCCACTATGCCCGGCTTAGGATTGGATTTTGAAGTGTCCTGTGATGCAGGGATCCTTTGGAGTTGAGTTTTATTGCCAGGAAGTAGAGGATGTATCCTTGACGGAGCCATTGTGGCTAGGACCCCTTCTCTCTCTTTTCATGAGCAGCATTCTATCTTGTTCTCTTTGCCATGATGGTCTTCCTTGTCACAGGCTGAAAGGGACAGGGCCAGTTGGCCGTGGACTGAAACTTGGAACTGTAAGCCAAAATAAACCTTCCCTCCTTTTAAGTTGTTGGTTTCTTGTTGTTTGTGGTAGAAACGGTAAGGTTACTAACCACAGTCAGCTTTCTAATGAGTGGTAGAATTAGACCTTAAAAGCATAATTAAAACTGCCATTTTCTTTTCGAATCCCCCTCACCCCCATGCTGAAAGTCAGGTGTATGTCCATGTGTATGCTTTACCAGTGAGCTACACCTGCACCCCTCTTATTTTCTTTAAAAACATTTTTATTATTATTTTATGTGTATGTTTGTTTTGCCTACAGGAACGTATGCACTACCATACATGTATGATAGAGTCCAGAAGAGGGGGCTGGATGCCCCATTCTTAGCCATCACATGAGTGCTGGGAACAAAACCCCAGGAAGAACAACCAGTACTTTTAACCACTGAGCCCTCTTTTCAGCCCCCCCCCCATACCCCTTGTCATATTTTCTACTTAAGTATTTGAAATGTTTGGTTTTTTTTTTCTCTGCTATTTTTTTTAAAGGGGTGTTTGCTTGAGACTGACCCTAGAGCCTTATGCATGGTAGACAAGTACTCTATTGGTGAGTCCACCACCCCCTCCCTTAATTTCAGACAGGGATCCAACTTAATTGCCCAGGCTGATATATGCACAGATATAAATTGGCCTTTAATGAACATGGACTAGCGAAATAGAATTGAATTATTTAGAAATACATAGCTGCTAACTGGAATCAGGAGTCAGAAAGCCAGTTTTGATATGTTCCTATATAATTGCGTTTATCCTTCCCTGGCATGTATCACGTTGTCTGTGGCTCAGTAAGCAACAGAGGAGTGAACTGGTGATGTTCTTCGAGCTAACACCCTTCATTGCAGTTTTTCTTCTATATTACCTCTATCAAGGGCAGCTATGTACACACTTTCCAACACTTTTCTTCCTATCTTTATCTTTTCTCTCTCTTTTTAAAGACATGTATTTATTTGTCTTTATGAGCATGAGTGTTTCACCTGCATGTAGGTATGTATACTGTGTATGGTCCTGATCTCTATGAAGGTTATAAGAGGGTATCAGATTCCCGGGAACTAGAGTTGCAGATTCTAGTAGGTGTGTCTGTATAGGTGCTGGAAATTGAACCTGAATGCCCCATAAGAGCAGCAAGTGGCTCTATTAGCTGAGCCAGCTTTCCAGACTTCTAACCTAATCTTTTCAAGATAGATAACAGGTTTATGTAGCAATAGGTATTTATGTTCAAGCAGAAAAATTAAGACTATTTCCCCCTTACCCAGTTTTGTTTTGTCTTAATAGCTAATAGGATTAAGGTAACAGGACTCTTGTGAGGTGTAGGAAACTGCTCACTTTTTAGAGTTTTGTTTTTTGTTTCTTATGCAGGATCTAACCTATATTGCATAGTTTAGTCTAGAATCATTGGCTTGAAACAATCCTATTGCCTTAGTCATCCATTCAATTGGGTCTACAGGTACATGACTGTGGCTAGCTCTGTAGACTTTTTAATTTCAGGTGAGAACTAATAAATGGCTACTGTTTTCGTAGAGATAGAATCCACTACTTTTACAATCTAGGCAAACACACTTCCACTGAGCTACAATCCTAGCCCAAACTGTTCCCTTACAGTTTACATAAATGAATATATAGTTTCCTAAGATTAGATGTAGTGTACAGTCCCTCTAGTGAATATGAAGATAGCCGTTTTTCCACAGTGATACCAGCATAATACATTAAGTTTTTTTTTTAATTTTAATTCACCAATTGTAAGCTGAATGTAGTGGCTTATATCTGTAATCTCAGCATTTGAAGGCTGAGGCTGGAATATCGCTGCATATACTGGTTTGTGTGATCCTGTTATCCAAAATACAAAAAAAAAAAAAAAAGGAAAGAAATTTTTTTTTTTTTGTAAAAACAAAACATAATCTCCTCTAACGTTTTACTTTGTGTTTCCTTGATTGCTAACAAAATAAAATAGGTAAAAGTGTTTCTTGGCTCTTATTTTGTTTTTTTTTCCATTTTATTTTTTAAAAGTTATTTCATTTATTTGTCTTTGTGAATGAATGAGTACAGGTGCTCACGTGTATGCAACGTGTGTAGAGAGCAGAGAGTAAATGATACTTGATTCTTGTTCTGTCTCATTGAGGCAGTTTCTCTTGTTTCTCCAGCTATACTGTTTATACTCCAACCTTGCTTGTCTTCATTTTCACTGCTGTGCACTTCAGTATAGTTTTACTGTCTCTACTTACTAGCTCACTGTAGGAATGCTAGGGCTAAAGATTGGTCCCCCAAATCCATCTTTTAACATAGTTATCACCTTTGCTTGCTGAGCCATCTCTCCAGCTCTGGGAATGGAACCCATGGTCTCAACCATAAGGCAATTTGGGTTTCTTACCCTGAGTTGTAATTCAGTTTGTTTGGTTGGTTGGTTTTGTGAATTTGACTTTTATTGGGGTTTAGTGGAATGTAAAGTATCACCTTGGGAGATAATTTTTCCTTTTTGGTTTGTTTTTGAGATAGGGTGTCATTGCCTAGGGTGTCTTGGATCTTACTATGTAGTCCACACTGGTTAAAAACTCAGGGCAATTCTCCTGTCTTACTCTCCTACATGCTGGGATTAAGGTTTGAGTTACTTGTTCTTGGCGCCATACTGCAGTTTATTATATCATGTTTCAGATATTTTGTCTAGCCTATCCTCCAGCTTCAATGTGAGTGCTGGGAACCAACTCAAGTCCTCTGCAAGAGCATCCAGTGCTCTCAGCCACTGAACCATCTTTCCTCCACACTATAATTAATATTTTTCATATCCAGCACATTCACACCTGGGAGTATACTAAGGGTATCTGAAGATCTTATGACTACTGAGTTTCAGAATCTTTTTCCAGTGGTTTGCTTCTAACATAATATACTGTTCTCCCAGTTCTGTCAGGTCAGCATTGCTACCACTGGCTTATGTTCGCATGCGTTTTTTGTAAAATTTTCATGTTGGGTCTGATAGTAGTTTAGGTTTTATGGGCTATATGTGTTCTGCTGCCGTAGCATGAAAACAAATATAGGCAATACATAAACATGAGTGCATTTATGTTCCATCAAAACTATTTCAGAAAAAGCAAGTGAGCTGTATTTGTGTGAGACCTTTCTCTCTCTCTTTTTGCTATAACCTTTCTTAAATGATTTATTTATTTTCTGTGTATGAATGTTTTGGCTGAGTATATGTAGTACATCACATGTGGATAGTGCCCACAGAGGTCAGAAGATGGATGTTAGATACCTAGAACTGGAGTTATGGAACCTGGGTCCTCTGCATGAACAGAAAGCGCTCTTAACTGCTGAGCCATCTCTCCAGCCCTTTCCTTGTAAAATGTTGGAAGTTTTTCTCTTTTAATTGTTGTTTGATTTCTTTTCTGAGGCTCTGGCCTGAAACTCACTATGTAGTTCAGTTTCACTTCCAACCTGAAATGGTTCTCATGACTCAACTAGAATGAGAGGTGTTACTATGCTTAACTGGAATGGTTTTATCAATTCAAATTTTTTGCTACTGATGACCGGTTTCCACATCAGTTTTTTTATTTCAAAGGACATAGGTATTACCTAACCTAGATGCTTCCTGTTTCATTAGTATCATGTGTTAGGCTGTGAAAATAATTTGTTACTTCAGTATAATTCTAAGTAGCTGCATTCTTTTTGCTTATTGTTACCGTGATAAAACACTGGCAAAACAAGCAAACAAATAAAAACAAAACAAAACAAAACTTAAGGAACAAACATGCCATCTAGGGAAGCCCATACAACCCAGTCTCTGCTGAGAAGTAACACTTCCCACTGGCCAATCTAGTGCAGAAAATCTAATGGAAACAACTCCTCCTCCATTAAGGGTCCCTTTTCCCAATGTGGTAAAAACCAAAATTAGAAGCTGGAGAGATAGCTCAGTGGTTAACAGCACTGATTGCTCTTCGAGAGGTACTGGGTTCAATTCCCAGCAACCACATTTTGGCTCACAACTGTCTATGGTGGGATCTGATGCCCTCTTCTGGCATGTAGGTGTGCATGTAGACAGAACATTCATATATAAATAAATTAAAAAAAAATAGCTAGTACACCATTTGAGACGGTGCTCTTCTCAATCCACATTTCATTGTAGGAATGGGCTTAAGTTTTTGGACCTTATCTCTAATGTAGTATCATGGTTGTTTTACCTCATCTCTCCTTCCCTGTGCATGTCAACTTGCTTCCCTACAGAGAGGTATCCTCATTCTGTGTCCTTTACCTCCTAACACCTTATTAAGGCTTTTTCTTCACTCTTCACTTTTGTGGTCTGGGCATGGCCTTCTTGCTAACCTGAACCTTTCTCTGTATAGACTATGTGCTTTCGTTTTCATTGCTCTCCAGTGTCTTTAGTTGTTAAATGTTTCCTCATGGATTATGACTTTCCTGAGACTGGAGGTATAGCAGTTCCTACTTGAGGCCTAGGACATTTTCTACTATTTTATGTGAATTCCTTTTCTCACTATGTATATGTCAAAATTACCTCAGAGTAAAACAATCCAGCTATTGTAAATAGAACCAGTATTATTTGATTACTTTAAACCCCAAAAGGCAACCCAGACTTGGAGCGGTATCATATCTGACTGTCTTTGGACCTTGACAGTCTTATAGATAACTCTGCAATCTACTCTCTTAGCATTTTCTTGCTTTCTCCCTGCTACTAATTACTTCCCAATCCTGTTTACTCATTGTGGATGTATGGTTTCTGCTTATTTATAGCTCTTGAGTCATTTTTTTGCAAATTGGTTCATAACTCAATCTTAGCTCTTTCATGATTCTTCCATGGGCTAGTATTTTCTTTCATATATCCATTTACTCCATTAGCTGACTTTTGTTTCTTTGTTTTTGCCTTTTTATTTTTGAAATAGCATCTTGTAGCCCAACTGCAACAAAGTTGCTATGGTAGCTGAGGCTAGCCTTCCATTTCTAATCCTCATGTCTCTGCCTCCTAAATATGAGATTGTAAGTATACACTACCATACCTAACTTGTGTATGTATTTATTTATTTAATGGTGCTGGAGATTGACCCTAGGGTCTCACACATGCTACAGAAGTGTTCTACCACTGAGCTATATTCCAAGTACTTGTTTTTCATAATTTTAAATTATATAGAATTTTGTTGCCTTGTCTTTGTTTGAGAAAATATTTCTTGGAATGATAAGAATTAGGCTGTTGTTACATGTCCTTGATTTTTATTTTTATTTTTTTATCTGACCAGTGTGAGTTTGAAAGATGCATAGTTAGATACAATAATAGTTTCTTAGCCACCCTTGTTTGATTGTTTTTCAAGTTTCTTTAGAAAGACTTTTGGGGCCTGGTGGTATCAGCACATGCCTTTAATCCCAGCACTTTCAAAGCAGAGGTAGGTGGATCTCTATGAGTTGGAGGAGAGCCTGGTCTATCAAGTGAGTCCAGGACAGCCAAGACTGGCTGCACAGAGAATCCCTGTCTTGAGAAACAAAGCCACACAAAATAAATAACAACAACAACAAAAAAAAAACAGACAAATTTTGGGGCATCAGTGCCAGTGATATTGTTTACTGAATTCTGTATTGATTTAAATCTGATCGATTGGACCAATTTAAAACTTTTGTTGTAGCAACTTCCTAGTCTCTCAAAGACTCACTTTCTTATGACAGAAATTGTTATTTGATGGTTTTGAGTATGTTCCCCCTGTTTCCCCTCCCCAAGGCTATTTTTATATTCTTTAACCCTAAGCTGACTTAGGCTCCTGAGTGCTGGAGTGCTGACGTTAAGACATGCACCACCATATGTGACAGGGCAGTACAGTGCAGAGCTTACTACATTTTGTATTCTTACTGACGCCATTTTATGTTTAACTAGAATTTGGTTTCTTTGGAGAAGCCCCTGGAAAATTACCAAACTATTCTTGGAACCCAAGGTTGGGATGTCCTAGCTAACTTATCTTACCTTGAGTTAACTTATCTTACCTTCAGTTAAACTGCCTATTTGTGCAGGAAGCCCTCGAGCTTCTCGCTTATCTCAGCTTCCATTAAATTGCCTGCTATGCAGAACCTCCTCCAGGTAACTGATTATCTTAGTGACTGTTAAAGTGCTTGCCTGAAGGCCCCTTTTCCCCATTCCCCAACTGAGATGCCAAGACACCAGGACATGTTCTTTGCCTTCAAAAACTTTGGGCTCTTAACACTCAGCTATTTATAGGTACCCAAATACTTGGGCAGGTCTTAGCCAGATAGAATAAAGATCTCCAGTAGGCTATGAACTGCCTGAATGAAGTCATCTCTAGGCTACCAATAGGACCTGCTCACCCAATTTCTTGGCTCCTATTCTTCCTCTTTCTCTTCCTCCTTCCTTTCCTGGCAAAAATCCAGGTTTTTTTTTTGTTTGTTTGTTTGTTTTTAATATTTTTCAGAAATATCAGAAAATGAGTCTAAATTCACACTCAGATGGACGGTAGCTCAATTTCCCAGCATCCATGCAGACCTGGGTTCAATCCAACCTTGTGGAAGCAGGGCGCCAAAAAGAAATACAGGAAGCCAGGTGGCGGTGTGAATACATTTAATCCCAGCACTTAGGCAGGCAGAGGTAGGTAGAGCACCAGCGCGCCCCGCCCTTGTGCTACACACGCGCGCGCGCGCACACACACACACACACACACACACACACACACACACGGGGATTGAGAGAGTAAAAATTTCATTTCTGTTGCTTAAGTTTGTACTTTTCCATTGTTTTTTTGTAATATGCTAATTTCGCAATGAGATAGTTGTCTTGGGACCCCTGATCGTGGTGAATCACGCCATTAATTCCACTACTCAGGGAGGCAGAGCAGGCAAATCTTTGTGAGTCTGAGGCTAGCCCGGTCTACAAGGCAAGACCAGGATATCCAAGGCTACACAGAGAGACCCTGTCTCAAAAAACTGAAAAAGGGCGGGGAGAGCAAGGATGACTTTGAACTTCTGATCTTGCTTCTCCTTCCCATGTGCTTTGATTACAGTCTTACACTATGTTTTCAATTGCCACACTATTGTCAGAAGTCAATGTATTGAAAATGATGTCCTCCTGAGCCTCTTATCACCTGTAGTCCCTGTTATTCTAGATGTTTTAAAATGGGTTTGGAGTTGGGTTAATAGGGTAGGGGGATAGGTGATACTATATCTCAGCAGGTAAGGCCATTGCTATTTAACATTCAAGCCTAATGTTTACCAGCCTTTTAGCCTGAGAAACCAGGTAAAGGACAAAGGAGAGAAATGACTCCACAAAGGTGGTCTCTGACCTCCATATATGTTTCTTGGCACATACTTCCCCCACCCAAATAAATTTTTATTTTATTTTTGTGTTTGTATGTATGTGTTTGTGGGTGTGCAAGTACCATAAATTTAGGTATGCTGTACCTTCATTTTCATTGAATTCTAAGAACTCTTTAATTTATTTATTTCTTCCTTGACCTAGGTGTCATTGAGTATCAAATTGTTTAGTTTTCATATGCGTGTAGGCTTTTTAATATTTCCGTTGTTGTTAAGGTCCAGCTTTAATCCATGGTGGTCAGTTAGAATATAGGGGATTATTTCAATCTTCTTGTATCTGTTGACGCTTGCTTGGTGACCAACTCTATCGTCTATTTTGAAGAAGGTTCCATGAGGTGCTGAAAAGAAGGCATACTCTTCTGAGTTTGGGTGAAAAGATCTGTAGACATCTATTAGGTCCATTTGATTTAGGGCCTCTGTAAGTGCCCTTGTTTCCCTGTTTTGCTTCTGACCAGATGAGAGTGGTGAGAGTGGGGTGTTGAAGTCTCCCACTATTAAGGTGTTGGGATCTATGTGTGGTTTAAGTTTTATTAATGTGATTTAAACTTTAATGTTTCATTTATGAATGTAGGTAGGCGCTCTTGTGTTTGGAGCATAGATGTTCAGAATTGTGAAGTCCTCTTGGTGGATTTTTTCCTTTGATGAGAATTTAGTACTCCTCCTCATCATTTTTGATTAATTTTGGTTGAAAGTCTATTTTATTAGATATTAGGATAGCTACCCCTGCTTTTTTTCTGGATCCATTTGCTTGAAAACATTTTTCCAGCCCTTTACTCTGAGGTAGTGTTTATCTTTGTTGCAGAGGTGTGTTTCTTGGATGCAGCAGAATGTTGGATCCTGTTTCCACACCCATTGTGTTAGTCTGTGTCTTTTTGGAGAGTTGAGTCCATTGAGGTTGATAGGGAATAGTGACCAATGAACGTTAGTTCCTTTTATTGTGGACTTGGTGGTCTTACTGTGATTCATTGCTTGTTTTCTTTTAATTTTTGTAGGGAAATTATCTGTATCCTCTGTTTTCATGGATGTAGTTGTTTTCGTTGGATTAGAGTTTTCCTTCTAGTAACTTCTGTAGGGCTGGTTTGCTCTGTAGATATTTATTAAATTTAGTTTTTTCATTGAATATTTTGTTTTCTCCATCTATGTTGATTGAAAGCTTTGCTGGATATAGTAGTCTGGGAGTCTGGGTTGGCATCTGTGGTCCCTTAAAGTCTGCATGATGTCTGCCCAGGCCCTTCTGGCCTTCGTTGTTTCTGATAAGAAGTCTGGTGTGATTCTGATAGGTCTACCTTTATGTGTTACTTGGCCTTTTTCCCTTGCTGCTTTTAATATCTTTTCTTTGTTCTGTAGATTTAGTGTTTTGACTATGATGTGATGTGAGGAGTTTATTTTCTGGTCTAGTCTATTTGCTCTTCTGTAGGCCTCTTGTATGTTGTATGTTTATGGATATCTCTTTAAGTTGGGAAAATTTTCTTCTATGATTTTCTTGAAGATATTTTCTGGACCTTGGAGCCTGGAATCTTCCTTTTCATCAATTCCTATTATTCTTAGCTTTTGCCTTTTCATGGCATCTTTGATTTCTTGGGTGTTTTGTGTTTGGGACTTTTCTGATTTACTTTTTCTTTGAGAGAAGTATCATTTTCTGCAAGTGTATCTTCAGCACCAGAGATTCTCTCTTCTACCTCTTGTATTCTGTTGATGATGCTTACCTTTGTGATTCCTGATCTTTTCTCTAAGTTCTCCAGCTCCAGCGTTTTTCCTGTTTTTGTTTTCTATACTGATTCTAATTCTGTTTTTATGCCTTGCACCATTTCCTTCATCTGTTTGAATGTGGCTTCTTGTCTCTGTATGATGGCCTCTATTTTTTTGTTCGTTTCTTCTCTATATGCCTCTACTTGTGTCTCTATTTGTTTGGCTATATTTGCCTGTGTTTCTTTGAGAGCTTTGTTCATTTCCTCTTTATTTGCTTCCATCTGTGTGGAAATTTCTTTGAGAGATTTGTTTGTTTCCTCTTTATGTGTCTTTAATAACTAGCTAAATGTCCCGGCCTACATGACTTAGTCAGTGTTGACCCTGGATAGGGTCATGGGAGTGGGGATGGGATGGAACAAGAAACGGGAAGAATGGAGACAAGACAGTATTCTGATCAAGTCTTGTTTATTGTCCTATAGGTTATAGCTTATAAGGGGTAAGAATGGACAATTGGAGGGGAGGAACTAGTTTCAGTGAAAATCGCAAAGCAGGAAATTCCCAGAAGAGGGAGGAAAGTTTTCATGTTATAACCACCCAATCGAAATGGTCGAGCAAACCTCTAAAACACAAAAAACACCTGCAGACCAGGGATGAAAAATCATCTTACTGTGATAGGCACAATGTGTATCGTGGATTCCAAGCAGGCAAGAGTCAAGCAGCCATTTTATGGCTCCACACAACCCCCCTCCCCTTTTTTAAAAATTTTTTTTCAAGGCTGTGATCCCAAGGGAACCATGTCTGTCTTAGATTGGAATCCCAGATCTTTTACCCTCTCTTGCCCATCATTGGATACATTGGCAGCTATTGGCTGACTTCCCGTCTTAGGATGCAAGGGCGGCAAAAGAGACCACTGTGTATTCTCTATCTCATCATTGGCTAGCTGGTTCAGCTCACTGGGATAGTTAGTATTATGTAAGGGAGGTCTCGGGGAGATCTGCATCTGCCATTTCCAGCCTGTGGTAATGGACCTGTGCGGGTTTTGCCTTGATGGCGTCAATTTGTTGCTTACGGAAAGCCATGGGCTTATTAAACAGTATTGGACCAAGGGAAAGCAAAATAAGCAAGCCTAATAGGGGTCCTAAAATGGACAGTAAAAGGATAGTAAGCCAAAGGGAAGTTCTAAGCCAAGTGTGAAACTAACCCTGCTCTTGTTCTCTTAAGTGTTTTCTTTGCTCCAAGCCTTCTCTGACCTTTTTCATGGAATCCTTTACTACTTCTGAGTGATCCACATAGAAACAGCATTCCTCTTTTAGGGCAGTACAGAGCCCTCCCCACTCAGCAAACAGAAGGTCTAATCCTCTTCTATTTTGTAAGACTACTTCTGAAAGAGAGGTTAAAGATTTTTGTAAGTGGGAGATAACAAGCAGTTTCCATTCTTTCAATATCTTGGTTAATTGATGATCTTAGCTGACTATAATATTTGTCCCATAAAACTAGATAAGAGATTCCTGTTCTGCCTACAGCCAGGCCCAAGCCTAGGAGAACAGCCACTGTAACTGCTGTAACTGGCTCCCTTTTAGGGTGAAGCAGAGCTTGATCTTGCTTTGGGTCCCAAAGATGAAAGAACTGGTCAGAGGAATAATATTTTAATCTTGGCACTAATTGTACCAGAACACAGTAAGAGTCATAAAACAAATGCTCACAAAAGCAGGGGGTGAGGCCATCAGAGTAAGCCCACCAAGTATTCTTTGGAGGAATAACATATTGTCCTGTTCCTGAGGCGTTTATGCTCATAAAGGTTTCATTGCAGAGATGTTTATGTGAAGCAGGAATTTTGCCAATACATGTCCCCTGCCCTTGGATGGACTGTAGGGTTAGGTAAACTTGAGTGGTCTGTAGTCACCTACATGAGTTGTGGTCTAATGAAATAAAAAAACTACCTAAAACAGCAATTCCTTCATAATAGGGAGGTTTTGCATTGTAGCAAAGCCAAGAGGAGTTGGTTAACTGGGGTCTGGATTCATTTAGAGTAAGAAAGGTATGCTGTACAAGCTCTAGGAGAGAATCCTCAGTAGATTTATCTGATATAGGAGTTACTATAGGAACAGGTGTTAAACTGGGGAAAGCATGCCCTGTGGTAGGGTGGTAGGTTCTGGTAGAGGTTTCAGGACTGGGGCCCAAACCAGATTTGGTCCTATTCCCACTGTTTGAACTGATGGAAATTGACTAAGCAATCTTATAGAAAAAAATGGTACCAGAATCCTTCCAACATTTTTTTATAAATTCTAATTCCCCAGGTTAGTCCTGAATCCCAATTTTTCTCTTTGCCTGTATCCGTAAAGGAAATGATCGAGGTGGGTGTGCCCTGGAGACAATTGTAGGCATCACCCTGTTTAGTATCTTTTATTCTTATTTTTCTGGAGTCTGTTTTTATGGGAAGGTCCCACCATACACAGCCTATGGACACGCATCCCCATCTAGCACAACGGGTAACTCCTGGTCCACCACATTTTCTTTTTCTACTATTTTCAGCCGGACAAGCATAGAATCTACCCCTACTGCCTGCCCAGTCCCCACAATGTGAGAATAATTTGGAAGATGGAAGTTCTATATCAGGGAACCAGGTCCCTTTTAGAGTGATTTTGGACATACTAAAGATGGTTTCTCCTTCTGGCTCCAAGATTGCCCAAGTGAGATTGAATGGCATGTGCCGTTTGGAATGGGGATTTTCCAATCCCCATCCTGAAGTGGTGATGGTCAGTGTCATCTAGACAATGATCCAATTCGTTTTTATTTTTCTGTAAAACAAGAAGAGGAAGTGTTCTCAGGGTTTCTGTTTCCCTGGATACATTGTTGTTATCTATTTGTTTTACAAATCTTTCAGGCAACCATCCTGCTGCATCCATTTGTTTGGAATAAATACAGACTGCACCTCTGCCCCTTATTCGGACTGGTTCTGAGCCATGTCATTTATTATCCAAAGGATCTTTCCAGAGAACAGTATGCCAAAACCGTTCAGCTGCTGAATGACCATCTTTGTCCAAATTTTAAAAATTTTAAATAGAGAATGTGATAAAAGATTTTATGGTAATCCTTTTGTTGGGTACCATTTCTCCCCCCCTTTTTTAAATTTTTTTAAGTGTGTTTCTGATAGATAAATGAGCTTATTCTACCATGCCCTGTCCTCGTGGATTATATGGAATTCCAGTGGTATGTTTAATAGTAAGTTTAATACAAAATTGTTGAAAAGTTCTTCCGGTATAAGCAGGGCCATTGTCAGTTTTAATTTGTTGAGGGGATCCCATCACTGCAAATGCTGAAAGTAAATGGGCAATAACATGTTTACCTGTTTCCCCAGATTGTAAGGTGGCAAATATGAAACCACTAAAAGGTATCAATATTACCATGAACATGTTTTAGATTGCCAAATTCATTTATATGTGTAACATCCATCTGCCAAATAGCATTTGATATTAATCCTCTAGGGTTTACTCCTAGGTGAGGTGTGGGCAAAAATGTCACACAGGACGTTGTTTAACAATTTGTCCAGCTTGTTCTTTAGAAATTTTAGACATTAATCGTAAGGTATGAGAATTAAGATGATGAGTTTTATGAGTTTCAATAGCCTGTGAAAGACTGTCTGTTATATGTTCCATATTAAAGCCAATAATCCTAGTTGCTAAACCAGCCTTAAAATTTCCTTCGGCTAATGGACCAGGCAATACCAAATGAGCTCGAATATGACCAACATAAAAAGGCTGGGAATGTTTTTTAATTAGGGACTAACATTGTTGAAATAATTTTGCTGTGCAAGAAGCATGTTTTTATTTGTGCGGAAGTTGCCAAAATAGGGATCAAATGAGCCAAATAAGCACTATCTGTATATTTAAAGCTTTATTAGGAAAGGCTGAAAATACGGCAATAATGGTTTGCAACTCTACAAGCTGAGCTGACCTTAATGACGTTTGAAAATTTATAGTTTGTTTATTAAAAACATGCCGCCTGACCATTAGAAGATCCATCTGTAAATACAGTCAGGGTGTTTGCAACAGGTTGTAATGAGGTTTTTCAGGGAAACACAAAAGCATGCAAATTGCATATTTGAATTAATTTATCTGATGGTTAATGCTTATCAATTTGTCCTGGAAATGAGGCACAAGCGATTGGCCAACAATTTATATTTAGAAATAACCAATCTACCTGCGCCTTAGAGTAAGGATGAAGAATTACACTAGGTTCTATACCAAAATATTTTTTGCTACTATCTCTTCCTAATAAAATATCTGCAATTGCATTGTAATATGGATGTATTACCTTGCAGGGGGAAGAGGGAAGGTGCACCCACATAATTGGTGCCCCTTGCCAGAACACTGCAGTGGGAGTAATGGTGTGTTAATACTATAAACAAAAATGGTTGTGAATGATTAACATAAGTGACAAATTGTGAGGCAATAGCACTTTCAACCTTTTGAAGGGCCAGGCATCCCTCTGTAGAGAGAGCACTAGGGGATTTGGGATAAGTGTTTCCTTTTAGGATGTCAAATAATGGTTTTAATTCACCTGTGGTTAATTTTAAGTAAGGTCACAGCCAATTAATTTCTCCTAATAGCTTTTGAAAATCATTAAGGGTTTTTAAATTATCCAGTCTAAAAGTTGCCTTATTATTTATTACCTTAGGCCCATTAATTTGAAATCCCAAATATGTACAAGGATCTTGAAGCTGAACCTTTTCAGATGCAGTTTGAAATCTTGAATTTTTTAGAGTTATTTTTAAATTTGAAAAACATTTTAGAACTGTATTTTGTTCATTTCCTGCTAAGAGTATATCATCCATATAATGAACAATATAGATTTCCCTCCATGTTTTCCTAACTCCTTGTATAGCAGAGGCAACAAATTTTTGACACAGAGTAGGGCTACTTGCCATACCTTGAGGCAATACTCTCCAGAAGTATCTTTTCATGGCTCTCTAAAATTAACTGATGGTATGCTAAAGGGCAACACGCTTTTGGTCTTTGGGATGCAGAGGAATTGTGAAAAACAACCTTTTAAATCTATAATTACTCTGTAATATCCTTGAGAAATGGCTACAGGCATTGGAAGTCCAGGCTGTAAGGTACCCCTAAGTACGAAGGTGGCGTCAACTGCATGCAAGTCTTATAACAATCTCCATTTACCTGATTTTTTTTGATAACAAACATGAGTGTTCCATGGAGAATCATTCCCGCATTAAATTGTTCCTGCACTAGCACTTGAAGTCAATTTCTCAGTAGTTAAAGGCCACTGATCAACCCATACAGGGGAGTCAGATTTCCAGGTTATCGAATCTACACATTCTGTGTGGGGTACAGGTATGTCAATGGGCCTCCATTATAAATTTATCTGTCTGTCCTGGGATGTTAAGAGGTTTGGAAGTACTATCTTCCTTTTTTTCCAGGACCTTTGCCAGGAATGAATCCCTGGGCCAACATTTGTGCTGTAACAACATCGTTGGGACTGCACATTATCATTCCCAGTTGAGACAACAAATCTCGTCCCCACAGGTTAATGGGGGTCGCAGGTGCTAAAGGTATCTATCGTAAGTGCTGATGATGATTGTGGGCACAAATTCCCTAGTATGTCAGTGGCCTACAGGCTACTGGTGTTCATCTCTAAGTGAGCTCCAGGAGTTATTTGCCTAAACTCCAGTGGTAGATCCTCAGAGCAGGGGCTTCAATGTCCCAAGAAACCCTCTGTTTCCCACAGCAGATGTGGGGGTGGGAGGTTTCTGATGTCTGGCTGCTAGCTTAGAAGTACCCTGGATCTGGAGCTCTGTAGGCACTTGAGGGTACACTCACTCTCTAGCAGGTCAAATCGTAAAGCACAGGCATTCTTCCTGTTCTCTACTGGCTGGTTTGTACCTGCTGAGTCAAATGTGGCAGAATGAGCTCAGTCAGCCCAGTGGTGCTGCAGCTGCTACACTAGGGAGTCTAGCTGCAGCTGCAGAACTGGGGTGTAAAGGTGCCTTCTGGGAAGTCCTGGGGAGCCACAGAAGTGGACCACAGACTTAGGTGGCCTGGTGCCTGGTGTACCGGGGTGGTTTTGCATGTCTGCTGGACTTTGGTGGCTGTATCGCTGGCTATCTGCCACTAAGGGATTGGGCCGCCTGTACAGTCACTGGCTAGAAGGGCCTGTGGAGTTGGTACTGCTGCTCATAGATGTGGGAACCGGGAAGGATTGTGCCACAGATCAGGGACTTGGCCGGCAGGTACTTGGCAGGCTTGTACAGCTGGCAGATGCGGCTGAAGAGCTAGGAGCCCTGCCTCTGCTATCTTGGTCCCCATGCAGTTAGTTCTGTGCTCAGTGTCACTGGAGCTGTGGGTCAACTCCCCCGAGGAGGAAGGCCCAAACAAGGGAAGTGCCCCTTTCCTTTCCCAGAGAAGCCCATGCCTGACCTGAATCTAAATGTTCTCCGATTCTCTTTCAGAAAGCCACAAGATCGATTTCCTGTCTTCAGTTGGTCCTCCACTCAACAATTTCGGTGTTTCAAATCCTCTGCCTTGCAGAAATGGTGTGTGCTGGTCGCTGCCATCTTGGTTTGTTCAATAGCTTTTTTTTTTTTTTATGAGACTCTATATTAATCAATTGGAAGGCTTAAAGGTGAGAATTGGGAAAGGAAGCCCTGAGCTGTGCAGGAAAAGAGTCACTCTACAGTTTGGACCTTGAAATTCACTAACCTGTTCTTAGACTGCTTCCATATTTTCTAATGTAATTTCTTTTTAATAGTTGAGACTGGTTATGTTGGACTCCCGAGGTGGGGAGTCCATTCCTTAGGATAGACGCCAGACCCCAATAACCAATGAAGACGAGAGCTTGCTCCAACAGCAAGAGGCTTTACTCAGTAGCCTGCGCAACAGGGCTCTGCACACAGCTCCCACGCAAGGGGGGGATGTAGAGCCCTCAGCAGCAGAATCACAGAGTTTATAAAGGCAAAAACTGCAAAACAGGAGGGGGTCTACGGGTAAGGGACTTTTCTAACGGGGTGGTCAGTGGTTGGCTGTGCCCGGGTGTGGTGACTAGGGGACAGTTAGGGACTGTTCGCACTTCTCCATCAAGGAACAAAGAAGGGGGTTTCTTAGAAACATAAAGCTCACAAGTTTAAGTTCCCATGGTTAGGGCCAAGTTAAAATTTTCTACCCTTACGGTTACAATATAAGTGTTTATGTAAAGGCTTTTAGAACAAGGCAGGAATACATGAATTCCTATCTTTGTGAGGTTTGCTGTTAATAATGGTATTGACAACGACAGGGATTAAAAGAGAGTTAACTACTATATCTTTTAAATCATCAGTGGTGTTGGGGGCAGGGTTGAAACTGTTTTCAATGATGCACTAGGGTGACATCACTTTAGATATTTTTCTTCCTCTAGTCCATGTAGGAAACTACATGATTCTTCCACCCATGCTCTGATTAGTAATCTGCATCTGTGTTACCACTAAATAAAGTTTTTGTATAAACACAGAAAAACCTGTTTTGGAAATGATCGCAGGTTACCTGAAACCTAATTCTATCTGCTAACTACCTATGCTATTTTATGACTAGTAACATAATAGGAAAAACCTTGATTTCATCATACCATGCTTAATTTTCAGGTTTTTCAAGAAGATATTCATAAAGAATAGTACAGGCGCTCTAAAATTATACCATTAATTGCTAGTTCTTGATATAGTCAACTCATGAGAGGAAGAAACAGCAGGCTTTGGTGATCATGAGGACTTCATGTATCCAGCAGCAACTTAGAGTGGTGCTCCTGTGAAGAATTCCTACTCAGATGGATATAATACAACCTGATAAATGTTCTAGGCCTTAGCAGGTTGTAGTATCATTGTCCGTGGCTATGGTACTCTTCTATCAGACTAAATCCTTAAGGGCAAGGAGGTGCCTTTTTCATCTTTGTATTCACAATGCCTAATCTGGTGATCATTGTAGGCCTCATTAAATGTTGTTGCATGCAAAAATGAACCATCAACAAACATTAATTGGGTGCCTGCTCTATGATCTCTATGGCTTGTTCCTGTCAGTTGCCTATAATGTCCAACCTCTCCTTAGGATGTTTACTTCTGAAGCTTATTCCTATCTTATCAGACTCTTGTGTAATGAGAGTGAATATATTTGATCTAATGGACCGTTTCCAAATAATTGATGATGTGTGCCTTGATTGTCTTTTATAAAAAGGGAAAATAGCAGTCCAAGTATCTTAGATGTCATATTTGAAAATATGTCTTTAATGAAGTACTCCATTTGTATCCCTGTGTTTTGAAATTGCCAGTTTGAAGATGTTGCAAGACTGCTGTTACTATAATTTCTGCCAATTACTCCTTAGGTTGGAGCAGAGTGTTCACTGATTAAGAACTTCATTCTCAATCTGGAGTGGGCCATTATATTTGGAATTCAATTTGCCCAGGTTTACTCTTACCTGCAGCTATAAATTTTATTTTTGTTATATCTCCCAAAGGATACAGTTCCTCATAGTCATGGCAGGGAATATGCCGGAAAAGACAGGGAAGGCATGGCACAGTTGTGTCAAGCTGAGCGAGAACAAGAAGAGAGTACAGGGTAGAAAACCTCAATCTTATCCATAGTGACATACCTCTACCAAGGTTCTACCTCTGAAAGGTTTCATAACATTCTTTGGTACGACTAGTGTTAAAAATAAACATATAGGGACATTGCTCCTCAGAAAGTAAAACCTGCATCCTTGTAGAACACAGGTTCAGATGAGAAGAGCTATCTCTTAACAGGTACAGACAAAGCAAGAAAAAAGACAATCATGGAGTGATCTTAGACGGATTTGAGGTCAGGAGTAGGCTCTGTCTAAGAACAATTAGTATGAATAAGATTCGTGGTTTTCCTTTTTGTTTCTTTTTATTTGAAACAAAAACCTGTTATTCTTGGCTGTGTAGAATCTCCCCACACAGATTTAGCAGTCCCCAAACTTGGATCAATCCTTCTTCTGCCTCCCAATTGTTAGGATTATGTGCAACTAAACATGACACAAAATGAATGTTGAGTGCTGGCGACATAGGTGAATGATAGACGTGGTCAGTTTCAGCCACCAGTATGAAGATAGGAGGATATATGGTACATTGAAAGTACAGGTGCTTATTTTTTTTAATTAATTTACTTTTTGTTATCAATCACAGGCTAGGTACTTTGCATCCCAAGCATAGCCCCCTCCCTCATACCCTCCCACCCTCCCTCATTTTCTCCCCGCCCCCTCCAAGAACACCAACGGGGGAGGACCTCCTCCCCTTCCATCCAACCCCAGCTCATCCTGTCCCCTCAGGGCTGGCTGCAATGTCCTCCTCTGGGATCTAGCCAGTCTGTCACTCCCCGGCATATATGGGGGAGGGTCAAAGAGTCAGCCATCAAGTTCAAGACTGAAACAGTCCCTGTTTCCCTCACTAGGGTCTTCAGTCTGACACCGAGCTTTCATGGGCCCCATCTGTAGGTTTAGTGTTTTAGCTATGATGTGACGAGAGGTATTTCTTTTCTGATCTAGTCTATTTGGTGTTCTGTAGGCTTCTTGTATGTTTATGGACATTTCTTTCTTTAAGTTGGGAAAATTTTCTTCTATGATTTTCTTAAAAATAGTTTCCGTTCCTTGGAGCCTGGAGTCTTCTTTTTCATCCATTCTAATTATTCTTAGGTTTCGTCTTTTCATGGCATCCTTGATTTCTTGGATGTTTTGTGTTTGGGAATTTTCTGATTTTATTTTTTACTTGATTGAGGGATTCATTTCAGCCAGCGTACCTTCAGCTCCCAAGATTCTCTCTTCCATGTGTTGTATTCTATTGGTGATGCTTACCTTTGTGGTTCCTGATCTTTTCTCTAAGTTCTCCAGTTCCAGGATCTTCTCCGTTTGTGTCTTCTTTATAGATTCTAATTCTGTTTTCATGCTTTGTATCATTTCCTTCATCTGATTGACTGTGTCTCCTATTTTGGTTGTTTCCTCTCTGTCTATCTTTAATTGTTCCTGTATGTGGGAGGTTAAATCCTTCTTAATTTCTTTGAGGGCCTTGTTCATTTCCTCTTTTTGTGCCTCCTTTTGTTCCTCTAATAACTGCATAATTATAGCTTTAATATAATTTTCCTGTGTCTCCGCTGAATTAAAATCTCTATTGCTTTTGGGTGTTTCTGGTGGGGCCATGGTGTCCTGATTATTGTTGGGTGAGTTCCTATGCCGATTTCTGGGCATTTGTTTATATATAATCAAGGAGCTGTTTGTGCTTCAAGGCTGAACTTCAGACTGGAACTGTCAATCCCTTGTGTTCGGAGTATTCTTCAAGAAGATCAGGGAGATCTAGTCATTTGATAGTGTGTGTTGTGGCCTCAGTCGAACTCTGTTGTGGGATCTGTGTGCCTGGCTTCATGCTCTGTGCTAGAGGCTGTATGTCCCCCTTTGATATGTCCGCTGAGGGCGCTGCTCTGGTCAGGAGGCTCTGAGCTCTGCCCTGGGCTTACTTACTGCTAAGGGCTCTCTTCTGGACTGGAGCCTTGGCGCCTCCTTCTGGGTCAGGGGCTATGCAACACAGTCTGAGATGGTATTTGGGGCACCTCGGTCTGGACCTGATACTATGAGTCCCAATCAGGGTTGGTGACTGGGTGTGCCTGGCAGTGTGGGTCTGACCAGTGTAGCCCACAGTATCTGAGTGAAACTCAGTCCGTCCGGGGTACTGTGTGCCCCAGACCAAAATGGTGGCTTAGGCGCCCAGCCCAGCTGTGCGAAGCCTGTCTCCCTCCGGAGTTTTTCCTGGGAATAGCTGGGTGTCCCTTGGAGTTTTCCACTTGATTTCCCCACCATAGGAATTCCGTTACCTGGCAGTCGCAAACACTGGTGTTTTTAATTCCAGATCTCAGTCTCCTGGTCGCTGTGCCTATACTACTGTCCTGCTCCTCAACTCATTTTCTATTGCTGAGGTCACTGTTCCTTATAGAAATCCCATCCTCCTATTGCCTTGCAGTTTTTGCTGAAACCTGAAACTTTTAGGTAATTTGTTGTAGTCTTTCTGAGACAGGGTCTTACTCTGTAGTACAGCCTAGAAATCACCGGTAGCCTAGGCCTGACTCAAAGTTACACTAATCCTCTTGTTTGGCATCCAAATTGCTGAGATGGAGGCTACATGAACCATACCCAGCTCATGGCAGTAAGTTTTAGTGATTTTAGTGATTTGAGAGGACTTCATCTAGTATGGGATCTTTGGTTTGTCTGTTACTTTCACTTATACCACATTGTCAATGTCACTCTTAGGAGGGGGCAGCATTGAACTTACACTTAATCTCTGGCTTGAGTACATGTGGAGGTCAGAGATTGAATGCAGGTTTCTTCCTATATTGCTCTACACATTGTTTTTTAATTTAGTTTAATAATTCTTTTTGAGACAGGGTGTCTCTGTGTATCTTGGCTATCCTGGATCTAACTCTCTAGACCAGGCTTCCCTCAAACTCACAGAGATCTGCTTGACTCTCCATCTAGAGTGTTGGGATTAAAAGCATAAACCATCACTGCCCAGCAATCTTTAAAGTTATTTTATTTGAGGTATATAATTGCTTTGCCTTCATGTATGTCTGCATACCAACTTGTGTGCTAGGTGTTAGTATATTGGCAGTCTGCTACAGGGTTGCCTAGCAATCTATGGTGTCATCATGTGTCACCAGACAGATGTGGTTATGTTGCTCCTGAAAAGGATCAACTTCTCCCACACACACTTTTTCTCTCTCTTCCCCTCTTGGCTCTCTTGGTACTTGACCTCTCCTATCTCTCTTTTGGGGTTCCCCTTCTCTCTTCCCCCTATCATGTCTCACTCTCTCCTTCTCCCCCTGTCTTCATCTTCATCTAATAAAACTCTGTCATAAAAAATCTGTTCTGTGCTTCATCATTGTCTTATTTGGTCATAATATTGGTGCTCTGAAAGGGAAGGGGCTCTCCTGGTACCAGGTGGTGTAGTCACACCAGGACCCCGTTAATCAATCAGACCCCTTTTGGACCATGGATGCTTGCAACAGATTTATTCTGCTCTATCTATCCCTAACCATCAATGCCTGGAAATCTTTACTTTCTCTCAATTGCCCTTAGTGGGCACACCTGTCCTGCTGGAGCACATCTATCCCACTGCCTGCAGCTGCTCAGACTCCACATCCCTGATCCCTGGGTACACAGCATATGCTGTGCCAAAATCGGCTTGGGGAGACTAAAAC
>JAQQSO010000268.1:0-57599 GCA_028658305.1 Pachyuromys duprasi | reverse complement strand
TTAGTATTCCTCACCACTTTGTAACACTCAGAATCACTTGGAAAAAATTTGAAAATAGTTATACCTGTGTCCTAACCCTAGAAATAGAAGACTTAATTGGTTTGTGCTGGGGCATCACATTTTTAGAATGTTCTTCAAATGACTCTAAGAACCACTGACCTAATTCATTGGTACCTGCTATTGTACAATTAAGCCTAACTTGTTATACCTCATTTGTTCATTTAACAAACACCCATTAAAGTTCTACTCTGTGTAGATCGTTGTATAAGGTTTGAAGAGCCAAGGCCGTTGTCATCAAGAATCTAATAATAGACTGGAGCTTTCAGTTCATCCGTGCATCTATTCGAAAGCTCTCTAATCAATCCATCTGTGCGCCTATCTACAGACTCTAAGACTGTCTTGGTGTCTTTCATTTCTCTCTCCTTCCTGAACCTTTAGAATCATCCCAGGCCTTTCTGAACTTGGAAACTGTGAAGACTTTAAACAATATCATATTTGTTTTTCTTATGAGGACATTTAAGCTTTGGGAAGGTCTCTGTTGTCAGGCCCTAACCTATCATAGAATTGCATATATACTTATAAAGGCCCATTGCAGAAATGCACTTAATTTTTCAACCAGCCGTTCTGGTGTCTGTAGACATGTCTGGAAGCAATGCTTACATATTCCATTTTCCAGAAGATTCCATTCTCACCATCACCTGGGTTGTTACCTGCATTTCGGGTGTTCCTTACAATCATGTTATCCAGGGTGTGAAACCAGCAGAACCCATTCTGCTGTCTCAGAAGCGAGCTGTGCAGGTGTGACCAGCCCCTCTCTTACATCCCCAAGGGCATGCTTATTGCTAATGTTTAGCAGGATGGGGAACAGGAATTAGTTCTTAATATTTCTTTCCTAGGGATTTTCTTGGCTACGGGATCCATGAGCAGTTTTTTATTATGATAAACAGAACAAAATCTAGGGGGAAATCTCTTTAGGATTCCATCATTCATGTGTTCATGTCTCCCAAGTCACTGAAGACCCCAGCTTGCTCAGGAGCAGTTCCTGCCCCTTCTAGGTCCCCTAGCAAGTGGTGGAAATTTCACAGACTCTTTATGAAGAACAGTCAGAACTGGAAAGGATTCTTACGTTACTCTTGTTCCATGTGAGGAAAGGACCACAGGAGGCCGGCTTTGGAAGAAGAGCCTGCTGGACGATGGGGCCCTCCCCGCAGCTCCCACCTTCTTTCTACTTAGCATTTTTGAAACTCTCATTTGTGATAGGGTTACTCCACATCCTCTCTTATGCCTGACAGCAGAAGAAAGCTGTGCTGCATTGTCTCTCCTAACTCAGCACAGCTGCCAGAGAGGGGTCTGGGCTTCCAACCTGCTAGTGAGAGCCCAGCGTTGGTGCTATGTGTAGCACATGGAATTTTAAGCTTCCTATTTGTTTCTTTTTATTAATTTATTTGTTCATTTTACATCTGAATCAGGCCCCTCCCTCCTCTCCTGCTCCTATGATCCCTCCCTCTCCCTTCTTGCCCCTCTCCCCTACTCCTCAGAAAAGAGGAGTCTTCCCCCCAAACCCACCTCAAACAGCCAGTCACATCAGAACTGAGTACATCCTCTACCACAGTGGCCTGGCAAGGTGACCCCACCATGGGGAAGTGATCAGAAAGCATGTTACAGAGTCCTTGTCACAAACAGCAGTACCTGCTCCTTTTACCAGCAGATCAACCCTGCCCATTGGGGACGTATGTATAGGGAGCCTAGGTCCAGTGCCATGCATGGTCCTTGGTTGGTGCTTTAGTCTCTTCAAGGCTGCTGGGCCCATGTTAGTTGGTTCTGTTGGTCTTCATGTGGAGTTCCTGTCTTCTCCAGGTCCTTCTAGCCTTTCCCCAACTTTTCCATAAGGCTTCTTGCGCTCTGCCGAATGTTTGGCTTTGGGTTTCAGCATGTTTAGATCTGCTGCTGGGTAGAGTCTCTCAGAGGATAGCTATGCTAGGCTCTGTCTAAAAGCAGAGCAGAGCACCTTTAATAGTGTCAGGGTTTGACTCTCTCCCGTGGAGTGGGGCTCCGGTTGGACCAGGCATTGGTTGGACATTCCCTCAGGCTCTGCTCTATGCCTGCACATCTTGTAGACAGGGTACGTTTTGGGTTGAAGTTTTTGTGGGTGAGTTGGTATTCTCCCTCCACGAGGAGTCCTGTCTGTCTAGGAGGTGTCTTCTTCAATCTCCATGACCCCCACTACTGGATGTCTCAGCTAGAGCCCCTCCGTGTCCTCCCAGGAGCCTCTCCTGTCACAGTTCTCCAGCTTGAGCCAGAGGTGCCACCCGCCCCTGCCCATGTTTTCTCTTCTCTCTGCAAGCCCTCTGTCCTCCCTCCCTGCTGTCCCCACATCTGAACCTCCCCCTCATTTCCCTTAGCACTCCCTCTCCCACCCTGTGCCCCCTCTTCAACCGCTTCTGCTGACTATTCCATCTCCCCTTCTGAGTGAGACTCAAACATCCTCCTTTGGACCCTCTTTTTACTCGGCTTCTTTGGGCCTGCAAATTGTAGTATGGCCATCATGTACCATATGACTAATATGCTTCCTTTTTTGTTTTGTTTTGTTTTGTTTTTCGAGACAGGATTTTTCTGTGTAGCCTTGGCTGTCCTGGAGCTCATCCTGTAGAGCAAGCTGGTCTCAAACTCAGAGATCCATCTGCCTCTGCCTCCCAAGTGCTGGGATTAAAGGCATGAGCCTCCACTGTCTGGCCTTTTTTTTTTTTTTCTTTTTGGACAAATAAGATGGAGTTTTAAATTAAAAATTAGATGAATTATTAAATGGGAAAACTACAATGACTAGTCTTGGGGATCTAGTATTCAATTACATCTTTACGAGGAACTTATTAGAACCGCTTATTCACCAGCTTCCTGACTTCTCCTCCCCACCTGGCATATTCCGTATACCCAGAAGTCCTGGTGCTCATGGAACCCGGCTAGACAGTAGGACTGGAGGCAGATGCTTGCATTACTTCAGGGCAAGAGTTCTAATGCCACTCTGTTCTCATTAGCTGGTGCCAAGGGATGGACTCTGAGTTATTTACAAGTCAGTACTTCTCAATTGGAGGAGGTTTATTCCTGGCTAGAGTATTCTTAATGGAACTCCGATCTACCAGTTCTAAGTGCAAGTATTATTCTGTTCCTTTCTGATGTGGCACCGACTACAAGAACTTTGATTAACTATAAACGACTCTTGCATCTCTGTACAGAAAGGAATTCAAATCCTTGCTTCCAAATTTAGCTCTTATAAAAATATTTTGTTTTGTTTTTCTGACACGTATGCTCCCAGTTGAGAAAACGAGTACGTAGGAGAGAGAGGTTGTGTTTACACATCCAGATGTCCTCTGATTGGCTTGTGCACCCTCAGCGCCCTAATAGCTCGCACCAGCACACATGCTCTCTGTGTGCTCTGAAATGCCTTAGTGAGGATAGACAGACCTTGCTGTGTGCTGAGTGAGGGAAATGCCATTGTTCCTTCGCAAACGTCAGGGGATTGGTGAGGATCCTGATCTTCTTTTGAGACATAGTCTGCTCAGCATTTGTGTGGATGTTGTCTTGATTAAAACGAAAACAAAAACAAACAACAACAACAACAACAACAACAAAACCTTTTTGAAAAGAAAAAAAAAGAGGGAATATCCAAAATACACCAGAAAGTATTCTGTAAAATGAAATACATTAAGATAAGTACAAACAATCCGAAAAGGAATAATTTGAATTAAGAAATGAAAGCATAATTTGTTTGTAAACATTTTACTCTGTGTGTGTATGTGTGTGTGTATTAGAGCACCTGCACAGATCAGAGGGCCCTATGGTTACTAGCAGTGTGAGCTAGCTAACATGGGTACTGGGCACAGAACTGGTGTCCTATGTGAGACCATGCTCTCAATCACTGCGCCATCTCTTCAGCCCACTGTTTGTTTTAAGGAAGAACTGCCCTTCATGCTCTCCATACGGTGCTGTGAGTCCTGCCCAGCACAAACAGGTCTCTGACATAGATGATGTTCTGCAATTCATGACCATGTGGTACCTTATAATGTGACCTTTGTACACCAAGTGGTTCTCTCTGTAGATGTGACCACTTAAGCTGAGGCCAGTGTGCTGGGTCGGACCCTAACTCAATGAAGAAGATGGAAATTTGGACGAGGAGACAGCAAGGAAAAGAGAGCAAGAAAGCCATGCAGACGTAGAGACAAATTGGGCTCATGTGTGTGTGAGCCTAGGAATGAGGATGGCCCAGGTTTGCTGGCTGAAGCCTGAAGAGGCAAGGAAGAGTTCTCTCCTGTAAACTTCTGCACTACAGCCCTGGAAATGGATTAATTTCCATTTTGACTTCTGGCCTCTAGATCTTTGACAGAGTAAATTAAGTTTTGATTGATGCATTTCCACACTAACTTGTTAGGGTATAGGGAAGACAATACGCTTGAAGAAACTGCTCTGGAGGCCTTGCTGAAGCTTCCTGTGAGGAGGCCATGTAAGCAGGTGATGGGTATGAATACTGTCCCAAGCAAGGCAGCTGTACCCTGGGCATCCAGTGCCAGTCACTCATGTTGATGGGCTTGGTATAGTCTCTCTAGATAAACCTGTAGGATTCCAGAGAGAGATTAAGAATGGAAAGTATAAAGAAGGACCATAAAACACAAGAGCAAAATTTATATACCTATTTATTTTTATTCGCACTTCCTCCTAAAGAGGATTTAGAGTCCCTTTCATGGAAGCACACAATAGAAGAAGGGGAAATAAATTAAGAAATAAGAAAGATGAAACAAAGGTAGGAAAAAAATCCTGGTAGAAAACACCAAGCAATAAACCCACAGAACAGTGCCCTGGCCATCCCATCCCAGGCTGAGCAGACAGATCCCCTAAGAGCAAGGCTCCGGAATGAGATAATGCCAAATCTGATTTTTTTTCTAATTTGTGTAAATTCAATGGAAATTCCAGGCTGTTGCTCCGAGTAGAAATGAGCTCTAATTATCTCTCCGATTTTCATATGATTTTCAATAAGTCAGCATTGCTGCTGTAGTTGATGAACTGGAAATCCGGAAAAGCAAGCTTGAATTTTCTGTGCCCTTTGCAGCCTTTGAAATGTTTCAAAATCATTGTCTTTGGAGCATTTTTTGAGCAGAGAGAAAGAAAAGGAGAGGATGTGAATTGGTTTCACACACACACACACACACACACACACACACACGCGCGTGCACACACACACACACACACACACACACACACACACACACACACATATATATATGTGTCAAACCCCGTGTGCAGGCTTGCCATCAGGGCTCAGACAATGCCACCAAACCAGCATAGGGGTACTATTTGATTTGATACTGAGTTTCTTGGGGGGACACCTTTGGCCTCACCTGATGATTGTATCCTGCCACATGGGACAATGTGAAAACACACAGAAAATGCCTTTATGAGGCAGTCTTCTCTAAATGGTCTCTGTCTGTGGGGCGTCACCTGGTGAATGAAGACATCATTTGGGAACCAGCTCTATGCAAAATATCTTGTAATAACCTGTTATGCGGAGATAGGACCCTCTAATCATATTTCAGCTGTGAGATACACAAGTGTGTTTTGTCACATCAAGGGAATTCTATGTAGGCAGCTCTACGTGTTCTTAGAAGAAAACTATTTGGAAACCGTTTTAGAAACTAGCATCAAGGAAAACTTTCTGCTCCCAGACAAGTGTCCTCTACTGTGTAATTGTGTGTTGAAAGCAAAGGACAGTATAGCGCATGATTTAAGTATTTATTAATTTTTTTTTTTGCAGGAACCTTGAGAGGGGGTGTTTAAAAGTAAATTTCCTACAGCAAGGAAAGGAAGCCCTTAAGGTTATTCAGTTCATTTATCGTTGGAGTTAATTAAGCAATGACCTGGACTTTTCACACAGTAATTACTCTTGATGAAAAATTAACTACAGTCCTCCAGTGAAGAAAGCACACGCAGCAAGTCGTTAGAGGGTGGCGGGGTCTGGCCCAGGCTGCGGGCTCGGCTCGCATGGCTCCTGCAGGGGGCAGTGCTGCACTGCTCAATGCAGCCGGGGGCCAGGCTGCGGAGGAGCAACGCGGAGTGTAGGAGCTGCAGGGAGAGCGCGCTTCGCCCTCCAGCCAGCAATTTAACTAAGTTATTGGTTCACTACTCGATTTCATAGCCGCCCTCTAAATGAATCTTCTCTGAGCTCAGCAGAAGGGTAAACTGTTCCTTAATACACCCCAAATCGTCCTTTTGGTGAAGCCCGCTTCTGTTTTTTATTTGTTTGTTCGTTTTTTTCAAATGCCTTCCATTTTTTGAATTTCAGCCTTATCTGGAGATGGAGGAGCCTGTGTTAAACACCCCTCTTGAATTTTGCGAAATCAATTGGCTTAGTCCCCTAGCCTGCTTGGGGTGGGGGTTGGGGCGCTAAGGGAAGAAGGTAAGTCCAGGAACCCAGCTGATCACAGCCCTGATTTATCAGGAGTCAACGCTGCCCTATCCAAAAACGGAAGCTCTGTCCCCCGAAGCAGGAAGCACACGACTAGGTTACTGATATCTCATCACTGTTTTTCATTATTCTGTTATTTTCCTTCTTTTATTTCAAAACAAAACAAAACCGAAACCCCTACTATTCCCAAAAGACCAGAATGACTAGAATTTACTCAGCAAACAAGCCACGAAACCTCTAGGTGGCTTACAACTCTCATTTGACAGTGGTTGGAGGCTAATTTTTTTTATTTTTTGACTTGTTTTCTTGTTTGACATGATAGTGTAGGGTGATGAGGATTCTGAAAGCGTATGGGAATGCGCTTTTCAGGCACAGCTCCTCTCTCCCGCTCCCCCTCCAACTCTGCATTCTGTCAGTAGAGAGAAGTACAGTGTCACCCACATGTCTGCAATACCTACAGTAAATGCGAGAAGAGGTTTCCCTCCTGTAGCCTGTACCCTGTACACAGATGCGTCCAGAATGATTTGTGGGACTCTGTTGATATAATTTGTATTAAATTTTTATAAGCAAGATCCTGCAGAAAATGGGCAGTCAAAGCAATGTATGGACTAAGAAAGAACTAAACTGGAGGTAAAATTGAAGTTTAAAGATGAAGAAACTGGGGAAAGAAAAGACAATAGTCTAACAGCCCAGGAAAGTATCAAAAGGGTTTAAGAAAAAAAAGAAAAGAAAACAAACAAACAAACAAAAAACCGTCTCTGACATCTGGGGCTGAAGTAGGTAGGAAGAGGGGCAACTGATGCCCTGGGCTTATGCCTCTCAGAACTGGGAGAATGTCAAATCAAAGAGTCTGGGAAGAGGAAGGAGGGGTCTGCCATTCTGCACCAGGGAATCAGCAGCGTGGATGGCTGGTGTTGCTGGGCGTGGTAAAAGATGAGGGAACCTGGAAAGGATGGCAGAGTGCATACCTTTACAGGGCTGAGGAGTGGAGTGAGATCTCCCACAGAAGGGCCAGCGCTTCTGTTTTCTCTACAGCTTTAGATAAAGGGGCTCACAAGAGGAAATACTATACGAAGAAATTTCCACAATAACAAAAACCAAAAAATGCTCACATCTACTAAAGTAGATGATACCTCCATGAGTCAGAGACCTGATAAAATTAACATGAGACTAGAACTCCTGCTAACTGAGAGGAAGGGGCTTAAAATGCCGGGGCTTCATTCAAACCGCACTGCAAGACAGTATTAGTTCTTTGTTTGATGTTGTTGATGGAAGCACAAACCACTAGACAGCAAGAGCCCCTCCACAGCACATTCATAACACTGGGACTTAGTAATGCTACCGTCCTGAGGAAGGATCACTCTGGTGCAAACGTCATTTAGACTTTTTTTAGACCCCTTTAAGACATTTGAACTTCTAAACGGTGGACTCAGTGGGCATTCTAACTATAATGAACCACCTCCGTATTTACATAAGGATCAGAGATGAGGGGAATCTTAAGAATTGAAGGAGCTTTAAGCATTGGGCAAGTAGAACCCAATGAGGGAATGGTGAAAGAGAGAAAAATCAGTGTGGAGCAGGGTGAGAGAAAGGAATCATGGGTTAAAGCTCAGGGATGGGAAGGTACAAGCAATGCTCATTGCATTCGTAAATGGAGATACGAGAAATGACTGACTCAGAAGGCGCATATCTGATTATCTTGCTTTGATTCTAGATTCTTTGAGATTGCCTTCAATGGGCAAATCTGTGTGTATTAGGGGATTTTATACTTGGCTTTGGCTGTCAAGATCAATATATTCAGGTTGGATTTTTTTTGGTCATTTTATGTGATGCAAATTTTCTTTTACCTTTCTTTTCTTTGTCTCCTTTCTCTTTCCTCTTCCTTCCCTCTTCTCCCTCCCTCCTTTCCTTCTACCTTTTTTGTCTCTTTTCCTTCTTCCTACCTCTTTTCTCCCTCCCTTCCTTTAGTATGTTTTCCTGTCCACCTTTGTTTTTCCTTCTGTTCAATGTTACTTAGCCACACACTTTGTACTAAACACTCATTAATCACACTGCATGTGCAGAGTGCTTTGTTAAGCACCTAAGAAAATTTTAGGTGAAATCTCCAAAAAGTGGAGATTTTTCTAAAGATGATTAAAATAATTCATTTCCAATCCATCAGATAATATTCTTCTCCAACACATTTTAAAAATAGCAATCATCTGCTTATATAAAAGAAATAGAACAAATGTTTGCATTTAGTGTTATAAAATCTTGGGCTCTCTCTTCCATTTGTCCCCAAGAGTTCAATATTTAGTGAGAAATAATGAAAAATAAAGTCACTAGTAAAAAGAGCCTCCCCCCACCCCAGCCAGGAGCATTTGTGCTTGACTTGGTGGCTTAAGGCAGAACAATGGGCTGTTTTAAGCACAGATTTGCTGACAAGTTAAGTGAAAAATAAGTTAATCCCATCAGCTTTGGAAGCTGGTTCATTACGCAACCTGAAAATAACAGAACTCAAACATGAAAGCCAATTCTCAGACATCTCTTGGCCAGCACTGCATTTGAAGAGCGAGATCAGATTCCTTCTTATACTACCAGCTAGACCAAGCTGCCCTCAGATCATATATCTCAATTTGAAATGAAGCAACCTCCATTCACATAGTCCTACCTGAACGTCTCTCAAGTAGGTTAACCATGTAATATCTAAAAGAAATGTTGTGAAGCCATGATGTGAGGATTACTACAGACAGCTATGTAACAATCTGAAGCTCACACAGTTACACAGTTATGTAACAATCCAAAGCCCACACAGGCAGACGTAGGCATGGGACCTTGAACTCTAACTTACTTTAATTCAGTGTGGTATTCTTGCCCAGTGCCAGCTCCAACGATTCGCTGGTATTTGATGCCAGTCTATTAAACACATTACAAAATTGTGCTGATGTTGTATTACACCTGTTTTGTATTGAGGTCCATCTTGGGAGCCACAATAATCAGTAGTCGCACATGGCCATCAATAGTCTTACATAACCCAGACTTTGTCATTGGACCAGTGATATGGAGTCATTTTCTGCTTCAGAGTCTTCCATTACTTACTTGCTTCCTTACAACTCAAAGACTCTGTGAAGACCGTCAGCTACTTTTGTTATGGTGTGGGGGTAGGAAAGCTCTACAGTACATGATGACCATCATCCATCTGTTCTGAAGACGATCACTAAGCAGAAACTAAATCTGGAGATGTTCAGGCCTGATTGGGAAGCAAGGATCAAATCTGAGGGCTGGATGGTGAAGAGGTCTGATTTTTTCCTTCAGCTCTGTATTTCTAAGTAATCACTTTAAGTAGTTTCCCCAAGCCATATAAAAGTTACTCAATTTAACTTCCCACTGTTAAGAGGATCCTATAAATACTGAAAGGAGGCTCAGGCCAATGAACTATTTCAGCTACTTTCACAGCATACTAATTAGCCATTTTGCCTGACAAACCCCCTATTCTAAGACATAGCCATAAAATACCTTTTAAGCACATTTTAGTGAAAATTTTCATCTAGAGCTTTTAGTACCCATGAGCTCTTCTATCTATTAAGAATCAGCTTATTTGTGAATATAATAATACATGAACATTAAAATTAGCATTTCCCTCATGAGGCATGTTTTGCATCTGTACACAGATCATAAAGTTAATTTTGCTGTGCGGCTCCAACAATTTTCTCATTTGCTGTATAACTACCACCTACCTACTATAAGGTTCCAGGTTGAACCCTGGAGGTGAAGATCTATATCACCTCTTTTTTCTAGAAGTTCATAGTTTCACAGGCAGGGCATGGGTAATTAGGGGAAACATAGGTGCTGTCACTCACTGATATGTAAAGTGGGACAGACTTTAAGGAAACATTTCATAATATCCTCCGTATTGGGGGATGGCTGTTCATAGAGCTCTCTGAATGTCTTGTTAGTAAAGATACTGGCGACCTTTTGTCTGAATTAACTCACCTAGAATTGTTTTAGAGAGTGGACTTGGAAGATAAGAGTAATATTCTGTTGCAAAGCAGGAAGCAGGTTCCTGTCTTCCTAAGCAGAAGGTCAGAGTAGGTTTTCCGGCAGGGTGATTTTTACATTTAGGATTCCTTAGCTGTGTGATATGAACCTAAACACACTTAGCATCTGCCTCATTGTTCCCACAAAGTGAGGGTTGCTACGGCTTGAATCTGACAGGGGACCCACAGGTTCATGTTTTGAATACATGGTGTCCAGCTGTTGGTGGTATTGTGGGAGGTGGGCTTAGCCGGAAGACATGTGTCTTTATGAACTGATCTCTCTCTTCTCTCTGCTTTCCATTGTCTCTTTCTCTCTTTCTGTCTTTCTCTCTGCTTTACACCCTCTCTCTCTGCTTCCCCTCCCCCCTGCTTCCCATTCACCAAGAAGAGAGGAATAGTCTTAGCCACACAAACCTGAAGCTTATGCTGCCTACTTCACTGTGAGCTAGAAAGTTCTTTCATCTCTGACTCAGAAATCTCACACCTTCTGCTGGAGTCTACAAAATCATGTTGAGCTAACTTGCTACTTTAATGTGTAGGCAGTGTTTTCAGACCTTTCATAGTTCCTGGCACTTGAGTCCCTAAATTTACAGTGCCTGTGAACACTGCACTATGACAGGCAAGGACCTGCTTGAGAATTACATCTTTCATTTGTTTGTCACTTGGGGCCTCGAGTATTTTCATTTTTGCCCATATACAATGAAGGTATATGTAGCTGAACATATCTAAATGCCCTCTGTGCTCTTTGTGCAAAGAGCTGGGTTATGAAGCAAACATTTGGAGAAGAAATAAAATGTCATTATCGTGAAGTACCTGCGGTGTTCTTGCTTGTTAATGTTCCCATTCATTTGTAGTGTCATCTGAGGTACCATGAGAAACATTTGCCTTTATTCTACTTGGAGGTGGATGCTGACAAATTAAGTAAATTAAACATGGATTTGTGAATGAAAAGGCACACAGAAGATATCAACATATTGCTTTCCCCCTATTACTAATGTACAATCAAGGGAAATAATCTGTGGTAGTTTTAAATTATGACTGGATTAAGTTACCTATTGGACAGTCTGGACCAAGAAAAGAAAGAGAAGCAGTCAGAGGACTGACAATGGCTGCTCTTCTGTGGTTCCATTTGTATATATATTCATATGTGTGTGTATGTGTGTGTGTGTATATGTGTGTGTGTGTGAATTGCCCATTACCTACCAGTCACTAAATTACTAACCCGATCTTAAATGAAAAGGACTATGCCTTCAGCTTTTCATATTCTAGAAAGTTACAAGAGCCCCAGTGACTAAGGAGTCTCAGGCCCCAGGCCAATTTGAACAGCCTACCCTCCATGCTTCTTCCCTTACTACAGAAGGAAAAAAAGAAAACAAAAACCCAACTGAGGCAGAATTGAGTAGTCAATGGAATATGTTAGAAAACCTTGTCAGGTGAACAAAAGATCACCATCTTACTTTCCCTAAAAGTTTACCTTTAAAGTTAAGAAGGTTTCGTGCTTAAAGAAAATGTCTGTCCCATCCCATGAATTGAGATGAGTAACAGTTCACTTTAGAACCTCGCGTCATCCCTTAGAAGAGCCAGGACATTACTCTCATTTGTACCAACAGAGCAATGTTCTGGTGGGCTTCACTTCTCTCCTATGCTGGAAAGAAAATAATTCAGACCCTGTTCTCCATCTCAGGTCCCCCAAGCCGGCCCTCTCCACCACAAAGCCTGTGCACAGATTTCAAGTGACCCACTGTGACGCTGTCAACATGACCCTTTCATAAGTTAGAAGCCCCTTCTACTTGTGGAAAAGATGGCAGCCATTTCTCACCCTTCCTTTCCAAGACAAATAGCCTAGCAGCTGCAAAACTCCTGCCTCTGCCACTGCAGGCTTGAGATGCTCCTGCGTAGCCTGGCAGGCTTAGCTGCTACAGGCCATAATTGGGGAAAACATTGATTAATTGATCTGTGACTAGCTCGTGAGGCAGTCGGTGGCAATGGGGAATATGTGCTATGCAGACCAGCTTTTAATTATTGTTATTTAGGTCCCTGTCAGATGGAATAAGTGACGAGGCAGTATTATCATTGATCTGCAACATAAAAAGAAACAGTTCACATTTCATGCTGCAGATTTATAAATAGTTAAAATGTTCATGCTGGAGGCTCAGAATGAATCTCTGCCTGGTGAGGCTTTGACCTATGCACAATGCAAATCACGCTAATAGCTTGAATTTGTGCAAAGCATTGCAGTTTGCCAACCATTTCTTATGCATTGTCTCATTTGACCCTCACAACAAATCAGGAAGGCTAGGGATGTGTTATGATTCCCCCTTTACAAGCAATAACACTAAGAGGTTTTTTTCCCCCCTCTTCAAGTAATATGCTCGATTCTAGCTTGCAGAGTATGGAAAACAAAGGAGACCTCAAAATTGTTCAGTGAATTCTGGCTAGTCAAGCATCTTTAAGGCATTAATCACCACCCTGTGCCACATCGTACACCAGCAACTCTGGTTCTTACCGTTAAATGTGCTGAAATAGAACCCCCTATTAAAATGGGAAATACTACAAGGATTTGAGTGTGCTAAAAGGCCTTATCACCTTCAGTTTGATTACTGTGCACAGGAAAACCTCAACATAATAACCCATTTGCCAGCATTATCAAGCTTTTCCCAAATATTACATGTTTACAAAACTCAGGGGAAAAAATACTGCCATTGACACAGAACCAGAACAAAATGAATGCAGATTCTTGACACTCAGGGATATAGAGATTGAGTACAGAGTACTAATATCAAAACAGTATATGCTATGCAATAAAGGAAGAATTGCTGCATCTTTGAGCCCGGAAGTGTGCCAAGTGCTCAGCCACATACTTTATAATCCATTTAGGGGTCAGGGCTTTGCAGATTGTTCAATAGTGAACAACCTATAGCTACTCTTGCTGATGGTGAAGATGATGGCCAGCAGAAACAGACACAGCCTTTCCTTGTCCTGTTTTCCTGGGCTAATGTGTCAGGGTGTCATGGGCTGAACAAAAGCTGTATCAATAGGAATGAGTGCTAAGAAAGCAATATTTTCATCCCCTTTAAAGTCACTCTGATAGCCAAAGTGACAACTGCCATCCTTCAATGAAAGGTCAGAGAGAAAAGCACGCAACTGGATTTGTTTAGGGCTTACCTTATCTTTCCCTGATAAAGGAGACAATTGACCCAAGTCTCATAACCTGAGGTGCTTCACGGCTTTCTAAATTGCAGCCACAGCATGGAAGATGATTATAATGATTTGTTTCTGTCTGTGCCCTTCCCATTGAAGTAGCTGCAGAATTTTACAGACAAGCTCACTTTCTGAAGGAGAATCAGTGTCTTCTACATTAGAAAATATGTGGGGTTACTTTTGTAGAAATTGAAAAGGACAAATGATAGGGACCCTTCAGAGATAGAGTAGGAGGATAGACAAAAGACTCTGAAGCAAGGAAGTGAGATTTGACAGAACTGGGATGTCCAGGCCTCCCAGCGAGTCAAAGGTAGATAGCAGGATAATTATAGTTTATATTCCCTGGAGAAATTAGTGGTCCCAGGGTGGATAGAGAAAGTGTCACTAGAGTCAGGAAACTGTCAATACCAACAAGTATTGTCTAATAGCTCTGCAATACGAGATTCTGTTTAAAATGTTTGCATCCCTCTGTCCAGCACCTCTGCCTCATCACCCAAGGAAATCTTGACATTATTACTAGAAATGCTGGGGAGTCCTGGTAGAAACACTACAAATTACCAGAGTAATCATGTCCCTTTTTGGGTTCTTAGTCTCATATAAAATAAAATTAAGGGACAGGCTCTGGTAGAAGCTTGAGGACAATTTTATTAGTGTTTAATAGGAAAGAATCCCAGGGCGGGCAAGCTATAAATTCCAAAAGCTTCCTACAAGAAGAGAATGGAGAAGAGAAGAACAAAACTGGTTTGAGTGAAGCTGGTATGGAAGTCAGCTGTTTTGTGGAGAGCAGCTGCATGGTGGAAAGGGAGCCTTAGAGAAAGAGAGAAGGCCAATGTGTTAGGGAATGCATGCTTAGGAGAGAGAGAGAGAGAGAGAGAGAGAGAGAGAGAGAGAGAGAGAGAGAGAGAGAGAGAGAGAGAGAGAGAGAAGAGGAGAGGAGAGGAGAAGCTGGAATAATTCAGAACAGCATACCTGTGCTCTGTAGGAGACAGCAGCAGGTTGGGGATTCTGGGAAAGATAGGTGCACTATCTCATTAAAGGGGTACATATTTTCCTCGTCTCTTTAGCCTGCCTCTCTAGGGGTGATCTTGCTTTTCTGAGGCATGGTCCCTTTTAGGCAGGTTATTGATATGCCAAACTAAGGTATTAGGTTTCATCCATACCCTGAGATTTCATTTTCTTGAGCAAAAGGATTAAGTTTTCCTGAAATGAGCTTTTTTTATAGTCTCTGTAATGGTAGGTATGGTGAGAGTCCTCTCCTTTCCTCACCCCCAGGGATCTTTCATCTTTCCTCAGGGTGTTTGTAAGTTTTTCCTGCTCTTTAGCCTCACTTCCTGTTTGTGCTAAATGATATGTGTAGTGTAGTCAGGGCAGGAATTAGATAGTCAGCTGGAAATACAGTGGCATCCCAGAATAGTCGATACATCAGAGATGAAGCTGGGAAGAACATGAAAAGCTGTGGGAAAGCAGCAAATGGTATCTACAGCATTCCAACAGGAGGCTCCAGATTGGTGTCATGAGAGCCATTACTATGGACCCAAAATTCCATGGTGGAGAAACCATGTGAAAATGGAAAGGCTCCTAGTATAGTCTGATAATCTTTCCTGATGGCAACCGTAATAAATGATGGAGTGAGACCAAGAGCTAGCAAGGGCTCAGGAGGTGGGGTGGGGTGGGCCAGCCTTTAAGAAGAAAGCAGGGCTACTCTCCACACATGAGGCTGTCCTCCAGAGTATATATTTTGTCCACATGAGGCTCATGAGAAGGTCACACTCTTACACATAACTGGAGTTAGGGGACAAAGCTTAGGGTGCTGGGTAGCTGAAAAGTCCAGGCAAAATACCTCCAAAAGGAAAAAAAGCCATTGACTTTAAAATAACTTATTTGACTTTAGAACTATCCATTTAACCACATCAATTAAGATACATGTATTTACATGTAGAGAGAGTGAAAGAAAAACAAAAGAATTGAAAGTTGATATATATATATGTCATTGCATATAATTCAAGTATAAATACATGCTCGTGACATTGATATTTCAAGAAGAACTAAAATAAGTTAATGGACAGAAGAGAAAGTATTTTTCCTAATAAATGGACTAGAAAATCTAGATGAACATATGGGGAAAATCTCCTTAGTCTTTACTACATATTATAAAAAAATGAATTTCAGATGGATTCATGTAGCTCAAATGTAGCTCAAAATGTAAGTTCTCAAACTCTTGTACTTTAAGGAGAAAAGATACGAGAATATTTCCATTAACTTTGGATCAAGGAAAGTTAGTTGAGTCGCTTATTTATTTATTGGTATTGATCTCTGTATTTTAATTTTTACCCAGTGATTCAGAATGCCCTGGTTTTCTGCTTGATTTGGTGCTGAATGAGCAGATTTGTCTAGTATCTCCCTTTTAAACTGGGTCTTGTGTTCTTTTGACTTTGGGTACCTCTTCAGTTTCTGAAATGGAGAGATGTTTCAGATTTGTTTCATGCTTGCTATCTTTAGCTCCCCTTTTGTATGAAGCTATATATGCTTCCTTTTGGTGAAAGAAACTAAGTAGGAAAAATTCTGGTGTCTTAGTTTGCCTGGAATGTCCTTGATGTGTGCTCTGTGGAACACGGGATGATGGTACTTAATGGGGGTCCACTGGGCAACGCTCGGCTGTCTCCAGGTTCACTCCAAACACAACTCTCTCCCTTGAAAGAGCTGAGCGATATAAGAGAGGCAAAGAAATCTGAAAATCAGAAAAGACTATAGAATAAACACATTTCAGTACTTAACGTACAAGCTTCTAGTTGCCATGTGATTCCAGAGGCTAGAACTGCAGGACGCACCATGGTTAAGGAAGAAACCTTGAGAATGAAAGGCATGTTGTGGTTAGAGGTCGAGGGAGTGTGACACCCTCTGGACACAGGAAGGCGATTAGACTGGTGGACAAATGATACAGAAGGTTAGACAAGGTGATGAAAGTAATTTCAACGAAAAGCTATGAGAACTTTTGTTGTTGAGCAGCCAGTTCATTTTGCCCTGTCATCCTGTCCATCACCTGAAGGAAGGATGGCCACTGAAAGAGTAGCCAATAGAGAGATAGGCAGTTCTGAGGCACAATGAGGAAAAAAAAAAACTAAGAAACTCCCTACTTCATTTCCCTCCCCCCCGCCCCAAATACAAGTTCATGGTTTCCAGATTAGAAACTGACTGCTGGGAATTGAACATTCATTTCCTCAAGGTCAAGAGTAGACTTCCAAGTTTCCATTTCAAATGAAGGAGAGCTGGAGGGGCATAAGAGGCAAGGAAAGTGAAAGTGAGATGGCCTTATGAAGAGAAGACCTTGAAAAGACCTCATGAGGAGATCCTGCAGGAAGGCATGGGAGTGGCTGAACAAACAGGATTAAGGAGGGAAAGGGGGAGACAGGTGCCCCAGGTCAGAGCCCATCCATCACTATAAGCCTTGGGGCCATTCCCAGCCCATCTCTTTCTCCCCAGCTCATTTTTCTAAATTCCTCAGACATTCATCCTTTGTCCAACCCAGGGAACCCAGCATGAGCTTGGCAATCTCTTAGACAATCGCCAGCACCCTGTAACAAAAGTAGCTGTTTGGAAAAAAAACCTTACCTTTTTAACCTAATGCTCACTCTAGACTTCCTGCACGCTTAGCCTATGCCTCTGGCAGACCATGATGCTTACCAGGTAAGGCAATCCAGTTCTTCATCCTTGAGAGTTCTTCCCTCCAATCCTTCCTCAAGTCATGCTCCTGTGCTCCATTTTCCATCCAAACTATGCTGGACAGTTAGCAAGAGAGGCACAGTGGGTAATCTGGGGCCAGCCATTTTCTTCCCTCTCCTCATTGTATAAGAGGAGCTTGTATGTTCAAGATTAGTTGATCTTGTCAATTCAAGGACCCCTTTTTTTTTCTTTGGAAAATTTCCTTTCCTCTTGGCAAAGGGACTTTATGTTGCCTGGCAGCACATCTGGAGATATAATCATTCTCTCCCTGGGAAATGGAACTTCCAGATGTAGAGCCTAAAAATGTAGGGGAGGAAGCACAGGACAAACTGAGTCTTTGAGAATGACAGCAAGAGGGCCATTTCCTCTTGGCTTCCTGGACCAATAGAGTCTACCTATTAAGACTCAGTGCCCTGTGATGGACATCACTTGGAGGTATAAATTGCATCTAGGAAGCATCCCCTTCTCATGGAGTATCATGCCCAACATGGTGTCTAAGCAGTGCCTTCAGGAAGCCACTGAAGGAGAAGCCACTTCTTGTTCAGATCTGCAGCTGCTGTAACAGGGGTCCCCTCGCTCTGAAACCAGGTTTGCAGTATCCTGTAATAACAGGATGAATAGTTAAAAGCCCTCAGCAGTGCTTGGCAGGATTGCATGGTCATGGAAAAGCAAGCCTATGGTCTGAAGCAAGGCAAGCATCTAGGTGCCAGGGGGTCATTTCACTCACTCAGTGAGGGAGTAGAGCTGTGTGGGGAGAGAGGATAGGATGGCAGCCATCTTGAGGTAGAGTCTGGAGTAGCTGCAGCTGAAGCTGGAGCACCTTGGATGTTATCACTTGGGCAGCTCAATGGAAGACCCCAGGACTGAGGTTGCAAGTCTGAGTGACAGGCTCCAAAAACCAGTAAGCAAGGGGAGGAATCTGAATGTCCTATCTGCCCTGGAAAGAGGGAAAGAACCCAGCTCGGCCTTCCAGCCCGAGAAGGCCTATTTCTGGCAGTGTGTTTCATTGCTGTTAGTCATATCCTTGATTTTTTTATTTTTGTCTTGGGTTTTTTTCTCTCATGGCTTTGGAAATATGGGTCGCATAAGGTTTATTGCACAAACCATAGCCTTGGTAGTACTGGTGGGGGCAGGAATGAAGAGAGGGCAGGCCTTTGGATCTGGGCTGCAACTCACAGACACTTGGCTCATTTCACATGCATTTAGTTTCCAGAGTTTGAAAACTCACACAGAAAGCAATCCGAGGCTATATGGTATGTTGAAAGGTCTGATTCTAATACAAATATTTTCTGAAAGAACATGGGAAATGTCAAAGTTGTCAGCTCAGGGACTATCTTTGGGTGATAATGCTTTGCAGCAATGACTTCTCTCTCTTTCTCTCTCTCAGCTGAACAAGGCACTTGTATGCTTTGCTGCTTTCTAACTAATGAGTTGGCTCAGCTCTTTTAAAGCAGTAATCTACAGTATCTGCAGTCAATAAGTCTTTAGTCGGCAGTGTCCTAATGATATGTGGCACAGCATCACAGGAAGGAAGGTTAGAGGCTTGTAAACTCAATCCCATGTCCAGCGGCATACAATAATAACAGAAGGGAGCATGCTGCCTTTGCTGTACCGAGGATTGCACACTGGTGTTCACTCAGTGCTTCCTTCTCTTTAGAATGGTAAAGTAAAATGACTTGAAATTGTGTGTCGTTGTACATGTGCATGCACATGCATGCACATTGTAATAAAAGCCTTGGATCGTACGATTTTCAATACTGAAAATGATGGGATCGAAGTGCAAATATTAAAAAAAAAGACCATTAAAATAATTCTTAACTTCTTGTATGGGCTTTTTGACTTGTTTTTAAAATTTTTTGTTGTTGTTTGAGAATTTAATATATGCATATAATATGTTTCGGTCAAGTCCACCCCGTTAGTCCCCTGTTTCTCCCTCACTCTTTCCTCCCAATTTTCTATATTTTTAAGCCTGTGGAATCCATTTGTGTGTGAGTGCAGAGCCCTCTACTGGAGCACGCGCAGCCTCTCTGGGGTGGCATCCTTGAAGAACACTGACACCCCACCCCAGCAGCCATCCGTTGCCACAGCTTCTCAGCCAGGGGTGGGACTGCGCAATCACCTCTCTCTTCTGTGCTGGGATTTTTCATTCATTTGTTTTGGGTCAGAGTCTCACTGTGTAGTCCTGGCTTATTTGGAACTCTTTATGTAGACCAGGCTGGCCTTGAACTCACAGTGATCCATCAGCTTCTATCTCCCAAGGGCTGGGATTAAAGGCCGGCGGCATCCTGTCCCGCCCATGCTGGGACTTTGTCCAGCTTGGTCTTGCACAGGTCTTGTGCGTGCTGTCATAACGGCTGTGTGCTGACATGCGCATAAGAACAGCACTCTCTTGTGTAACATAAGTTTTTACTTAGAGTCTGAAGCGTTTTCTATTTTCATAAATGTTTGATATTGCTAAGCTAAGTGTTTTACCTTCCTTAGTCAGGCCCTCACTCCATGGGGATATGTAGGCTTTAAAAAGCCTGCTGTGTAGCATGGCATTGTACTATTGTGAACCACCTAGAGAGTTGATATTTTGAGTGATGCTTAGCTAATGTGTTAACATCAAAGTCTTGTGTTGTCATAGCCCCCCAATGACACTCTGTTCCATCTTTTTCAGACAGATACTATTTTCCTAGGAGTCTCTTCTTGCCTAAACCACTCACTGATTCGTTTCCTTTGTATGTAGGAAAGCTGCCCACGTGAGAGCAGCAAGCTGAGCAGAAGCCCCAGTGACTGCCTCCTCTTCTCCAATCTCCCCTCAGTTCATAAAATTTCTTCTAATCTTGAAATGGCTGTGGGACCAGTCTCTTCTCTCATCTCCCTCCCATGCTTTATTCTCTGTATTTGCCACTATAAGGTCCTAATTTCTGAAATGCCAGTCTAATCCCAAATCTTCAATGCCTCTGAGAAAAATGCTTTACCATTGCTGCATTTTCAAATGCATTTTGACACTGTTTGCATGGTGTTTTCCTGGGAGAAGGCTAATTGGACGATCTAAATAAGCAGAGGCACGAACAGCATTTTGTAGTTTCTAAACACTATTATTTGATAAACTAGTTGGGGACTACCTGCCATAGGCAGCCCATGGGGAGTCAGGGCTGTGTGCTGTTCTTGGTCAGTACAAGAGGATGATGGAATGAGTTTAGGTTGCTTGGTGGACATGCCTCAAATAAATAAAACCGATAGAGAAACGGGGTAGTGACTAGATACCAGCTTCCCTTGGTACATCCAGAAATCACTATTAGTGGTGAAGGCAGACCCTACAGTAGAGCAATGTGATGGCAAAGTACCTGCTGATCTTAAAAGAGAGCAGCAGGATGGGGAGGGGTCCAGGGCTGCTGCAGAGCTGGGTGCCAAATTTGTCTTATATCTTAGCATAAAGCTTGAAAGAGAATTAAGTGAGGCTGCAATCTCTAGAGTGTGACTGCGTTTGGAATAAGGGTCTTTTCAGGCATAATTAAGAGGCATACTAGAGTAGGATTAATCTCAAGACCACCTTTACAGAGGTGTCCAGGCATGCTGGGATGACAACACACGCGTAAAGCTCGCGTGTGGACGGAGATGGGAGTGAAAGACCAGGGGCACCACAGAGAGTCAGCAAACGCTAGCATAGACTTCTCCTTGGAGTCTTCAGAGAGTATGGTTCTAAAGGTACCTTCACTTTGCATTCTGGTCTCTTGAGTTGTGGAAGGACAAAAGTGTGAGGTAAAAATCCCCCTTTAACATAGTCCATCCTTTCCATAATTTGAAAGCAGTACTTTAATTAGTTATTATCATCATCATCATCATCATTATCATCATCATCATTACTATTATGTGTGTTGGAGAGTACATGTGAAGGTCAGCTCTTTCCTTCTCCCTTTTACATGAGTTCTGGGGATCAAACTCAGTCTCCATGCTTGGGCAGTAAGAACCTTTTCTCACTGAGCCATGTCTCCATCCTTTTTAATAGTTTTTGAGCATATGGCTGCGCTCTGAAGCCTAGTCTAGGTGAGGCTTTGATAACCTTAAGCACTGAGTTGTCCAGGGAGCCTTTAAAACTTTTTTGCCTTATGTGATTGAATTGCCCGTTGCGATTTCTTACCCTTCTCCCACCAGCCTAGTGCCTTGGTTTCTATCAGCTTGACTATTTTCAGTGCCGCTTAAAAGCAGAATCTTGTTGTATTTGTCTTTCTGTTCCTGGCTTATTTTATTTAACACAGTAATACCTGGTTTTATCCCAATTGCTGCATATAGCTGGATTTCCCCTTTTAAGGCTGGGAAATAAATATCCCGTCTTATATATCGTACGTATCTTTTTAAAATCATTTTTTTAAGATTTTGAGATGATAATATAAAACATACCATTTCTCCCTTTTTCTTTTCTCTCTCTAACCCCTCCCATATATTCTTTCTGTCTTTCACATTCATGCCTCTCTTTTTCATTAATTGTTTTTGAATGCATGTTTATGCATATATATATTACGTATGCACATATATTTCTAAATATAACCTGCCCAGTCTATATAATGTTATTGTTTATGCATGTCTTCAGGGCTGAGCGTTTGGTACTGGATAATCACTTGCTGTTCTCTGCTGTGGGGAAAACGATTTCCCCCTCTTAGCTCACCTTAGTTGCCTGTGGTCCCTGTGGTGCCTCAGGTTCACTTTGCCACATCTATTGTTCTTTTTCAGTTCAGGTTTACGCGGCTACGCTGGTGAAACTTCATGGATGAAGCTTCTCTGACATTATTTAGGAGACATAAATTCACTACAAACTACCTGGTCCTCTGGTTCTTAAAGTCTTTCTGCTGTTCTTCCAAAATGATCCCTGAGCTGTAGGTGCGCGAATTGTTTTGTATACAAACCTGTTGGGACCGGGCTCCACAACCTTGCATTTTGATTGCCTGCGGTTTTCTGTAATAGTCCCTGTCTGTGGCAAAGAGAAGCTTCCTGAGGGGTGAGGACCGCACTCTTTTGGAGGGTAGGAGGATGGGTATTCAGAGTATAGTTAAGGATTTTCCTGGTTTAGTAGAGGGGAGCTGTAAGTTCTTCTTCACAGTCCACAGCTTCACTAGCCCTGCGTAGTTGGCTATGTTTTCAGTACCAGACATAGTTGCCCTCTTGTTGAGTGGGTGTTAAGACCAATTAGAGAGCTGTTGGTTACCACGAAGGTTTATATGTGTACTGCCACTGTACCCTTAGGCAATGTATATATATATGACATATATATGCACACACACACAAACACACATTATCTTTCTAAGGGACACCAGGGAAAGTCAGCAAACACCAGAATCTAAGAAGATGCCAGAGAGGACTTCTCCTTAGAGCCTTCAGAGAAGGTTATCCTAACCTCACCTTCATTTTGAAATAAACAAATGCAACCCCCTTTTCGATTTAATACCAATTCTTTTAGATTAGTACCCAAAAGGTGAGATTTAGAAATTATATGGTATGGTCCTGTCCAGGGAAAAGGGCTGGAGAGGCGTGGCTGGCAGGCAGAGAGGGGCAGACAAAGCAGGCTAGCTTTGAAAGGCAGCAGAGGCTCTCCACCGTCAAAGAGCAGAAAGCGGTGATTTCTCTGAAGGGTCCCCTTGAAAGGGTTGCCATCAAGGTGTTTGCATTAGCGGTCTCGCTCTGGCTAATGTGTAGAAGAGTGCATTTTGTGTTTCTCTGTGGAGGGCTCTATTGACCGAGGCTTTCCCTGAAGTCCTGATGTGTAGAAGGAGACATAGTTCCTTCTCTAAAGCTGGGAAAGTGCTTGTCAGAGTCAGTAATGGCCCCCAGAGCCAGAGCCTTCAGGAGCTGTGGCTTTTCATCCTGAGAACCCAACTTTTCTCACTCTCAGGGACTATCTTCTCAGGGCCCCAGCCACTGAGTTTCTCACATCCTTGAGCTATCCTATGATGCCCTGGTGCAACGTTGTTTGCATCAGCTTCCCATTGACCTTGTCTCATTGTATGATACTCTGTTTTGCTGACATTGTACCGCTTCTTTCATATAACTGCATATAAGATGCTGTACTTCTTCATAAAGTTGCTTGACATAAGTCATAGTGTGCGTAAGACCTCCAGACCCCAAAGTCCATTTTCTCTATTTCCCCTTCTGATCTCTAGGTCCCCTCTCTCAGGAAACCTGTCACTGAAGAATGACTTGCTTGTCCAGGTCATTTCTTTCTGCAGATATTGAAAGAATAAGGCTGCCTAGAAAATTTACACAGAAAAGAGATGTAGTAATAAATCTCAGGGAACCCCCCAAAACTGTAGGGGTACTAGGAAGTGAGATTTAGAGGGTAAAGAGCCAGACCACTTGTGGGGATGGTGCCGCCCACTCCATGGGGCCTCCTGTTAGATCTCAGGACACCAGGTCCCAGAGTCTACACCGAGATTCTGTGCTCAGACTTGAGAAGCGGTATATAAGTTTATCATTAGAAACAAAACTTTGTGACCAAAGATATTGAATTTGATGAGTAAAGACATTCATACTATTGAAGATTGCATCTGCTGGTTTAAAAAAATCTGAAGTAAATTATTTTTAATTTGTAAAAAAATTATTTTAGAGAACTCTTCAGTTGCTTCAATTGTTTTTTCATAAGCATTTATAGATTCTTGCACTTAGAACCAACTTTGATTTTGAAGTGTTTGCCATTTTCCCCTCAGACTTCTTGCTTCTGCATGTCACTTAGAAAGAAAAAGTATGTGAATTCACTTCTGCATTTATTTTTTTTCTTGGCAGAAATCTTCAGGCAAAACTTAGTTTTGATTTTTAAGAAACCTCAAGAAGTAATCCACCATATTTACTATTAATCAGATCAACAAATCTACCATTTGTATGGTGCCACATTTTTTAAAAATACATGAGATGTCAATCATACAGCTGTTCTGCTTGTCCTGTGGATGAGAAGGCATACATTTCATATGTTGAATATAAAAGTACCCTCATACCCGCCCCTCACCATGCATGTATGCAAGCATATGAAAATAAGTGCCTAAAATTGTGGGTCCCTTCTGTAGAAAACTGTAGGATTCAGAATGGCTTCGATGCTTACTCTACCATATGCTCCTCTAAAATGGTCTTTGATGCCTGGGATGGAACCCAGAGGCTGAGACATGCCAGCCAAGCTCCGTATCACTGTGCTACTTCTTAGTCCTTTAACAGTCATTGTTAAAGTACAGGGTCTTTCTTTGTTAAACTGTGGACCCTCGGTCACTTGCCACAGCATGTCCTGTGTCTGTTTTGTGATTTTTCCTGGTGCAGCATGAACAAACATTTACTTACCCCAGGTAGGGCCTCCATGACAGACCGAAGAAACTACTATGCCTACGTCTAGCTATTATAGTTACTTACACCGGTGTGGGTGAAGGGTTACTTACAGACGTGTTTGTGTTGGGTCTGAGGCTTGGGCATATAATGAGGAAAAGCCCACCGAAGTCTAAATAAAGCAGAAAGCAACTTTACTCACGGTGGGGAAGAACGCTTCTAACCAGCTAGGGTCTCAGCCCAGACTTGGGAACGGGAACTGTGGCATCGGCAGGATAGATCAGGCTCCTTTTAAAACAACAACAACAACGTGAATCAGATCCTTGAGTACTGGCCTGCTCAGGATGTGTGTCCTTGGGTGCTTATGGGAAGGGACTCTGTGTGGCCCTTAGTGAGAGCAGAGGGGGGCGTGCGGGGAAGGGGGGGAGGGCAGTGAGTGCATAGGGGTTTGTGCTGGCTGAGTGTATAGGAAAGACTTGTACCAGCTCAAGGCTATGTCTTTTATCCTGACTTTATGGGTCAGCAGTCTTTTCCTGTAACTGGAAAGAATCTAGGGTAGGGGGCTCCCAGCCGATTGGGGTGGCATAGGGATGCTCTGGTGGTTGACCCGAAGGCACCAAAATGTGAAAACTTCCAGCATGGTCTATAACACAACAGCGGCATCCCCTGGAGCTCTCTGCATGACTTGCAAGCAGCGGGCAGCTTGGCTGGGTGGCTGGAATATGGTTCATGTAACTTTGGGGAGGGGCTTTACAAAGTTCAGGGGACTTCCTAAGACTCGTGAGTTGTTTCCTTCCTGACCCTTGTTTAGTTTCACTTCCCTTCTGAGTATTAATGAGCTTCCATCCAGGATGGAATGTTTCAGTGGGAGTGTACTAGATTTAGCCTGGCTCTTCTTGTGCAGAGTTTTGCCTTCTTGTAGGACCTAGAACTGTTATGGACATAAGGGGATGCTTCTTAATGTGAGAATCCCAGGGCCCAGCCCATCAGGGCACTGGTTTGCCTCATTTGAAATTGTCAGAAGTAACTTGTCCACTTTCTGTCCTTGTTGTTCCCCCATAACGAAGCGATGAGTTATCACTTATTTATTGCGCTCAATTAGAAGCAGTCTACCAGCTCAGAAAGAAACATTTGCCTTAGAAAGAAGTGCTTAGTGGCAGTTAGTATGAGAATGAAGGTGGAACAAGGTTTGAAGACATTGCTATTTTTTGCTGTTCACTTTGAAGTTACCCAAATCATCTGAATGGGTGAGTATTTAATGTCGCCATATCACATATGTAATTTGAACTATCTGCTTTTAATCTTTGCACAAGTTTTATAATCTTAATAAAATTTAATTAAAAATAAATGAACTGAATACACCAACAGAATATTTTTGATGCAGACTATCAGGCTAGCCAAGCTTAGCTAGAATTGCAAACAAAACTAATATAGCGTTTTGCCTGGAGAGCATTGCATTTCAAGATGATCTAAGAATGTGAAAGTTGTTCTGGACTCTCAGGCAGACAGAGCCAGACCCCCCTGAGTGGGTCAAATGCTTATTCAGAGCACAGAGCCTTCTGTGTCTCTCTGGTGTTCACTCTCTGTGGGTGACTGCTCACTGGACAGTCTCTCTGTCCTACACAGCTCTATGAGGCATCAGACAGACTCATGCTTTCTCTGGAGCCCGTGAACTGCTTAAATCATATGATCCTATCTGACTGAGTTCATGTTAGTGTGAATGACGGCTCATACCTTTCAGTGGAGTTTAAAAAACTCCACTGTGGTTTCAAGGACAGGTCTAATGAACTCTCAGGTGCTCTTATGAGGCAAAGTATAAAACTGAGAAATAGAAGTATTTTTAGAAGGATAACCAGATGGCCTAGATTTCTCAGGGGCAATAATGGTTTCAAATAGGTCATGCCTATGTCCACAGAATGTCCGAAGGGTGTCCAACCCTTATACGTCATAGTTTGTAACATTACTCTGGTATGGAAGGGGATGTACCTGCATCGGTAGAGAGTGTGTGCAGCATGCACAAAGCTGTGAGTTCTGCTTTGGCACTGTGTAAACAGCCATGATGGTTCACACCTACAATCCTAGCCCTAGAGAGGTAAAGGTAGGGAGATCAAATGTTAATTCTTGGCTATGTATGGAGTTCGAGGCCAGCCTGGGGTACATGAGACCTAGTTTCAAACAAAAAGAAAGCATACAACCACACACACACACACACACACACACACACACACACACACACAATAAAACTGCTCTTTGTATGCAGTTTGGAGAAAGAGCATCAAGTTTCTGAATCTCATTTGTAATGGGCTTGGGTTTTGCTTATCTGTCATTTCTCCAGATTTTTAATGTATTGAAAATGGCTAAGCATTGAGAAACAAATAATGCCAAACTGAGGGAAAACAAAACAAAATAACAACAAAACCTGAACTTATTGCATGCCTGGTGAAGAAAGGCCTGCCAGTCAGTCAGAAAGCCAGTGGGCCCTTCCAAATAGACACTAGAAGGAACAGAAAGAAGACACACACTAAATAGAGGCGAATCTAGGCTCAGGGATTTACTTGACTCACCAGGCAGGAACGAACTCACTTGATGAGTGATCGCTTATGGTTCACAGAGCTGATACATCCAGGTTGGTTATGTAAGGCTTCAGGGGCCTCAGGTCTTTGGCTTCTGCATTCCTGTTTGAAGCTTAGTGTGGTTGCTTTGCTTCCCCCTTTCCTGATTTTCTTCCCCCCAACTACTTTTATTTATTCAATAAAATGCATTATGTTGAGATAAGTTATTATGACAGCCAGACATGACGGCACACACCTGTAATCACAGCACTCAGGGAGGCAGAGGTAGGCAGATCTGGATCTCAGTGAGTTTGAAGTCAGCCTGGTCTACAAAGCTAGTCCAGGACAGCCAAAGCTATGCATTGAGACCCTGCTTGACACCCCCCCCCAAAAAAAACCCCAAAACAAAACAACAACAACAAAAAGAAGTGATTATTGATACTGGTGTTGAAATACCAGGTCTCTTGGGCTTCAATTAGACAATATTGGCATGTCAGTTCTAATCACATATTTGCTTCTTTAGTCATATATGCATATTCATATATATGCATATATATACATACACATATACATACATGTATATACATGTATATATACATGTACATATGTATTTACATACATATATATGTATATACATATATATATGTGTTCTGTTCAAGAAGTTGTCTCCTGTGCCAGTGAAGTCAAGGCTCTTCCCCACTTTTTCTTCTAACAGGCTTAGTGTGTCTGGTTTTATGTTGAGGTCTTTGATCCACTTGGACTTTACTTTTGCTCAGGGTGATAAATATGGATCTATTTGCATTTTCTACATATAAACATCCAGTTAGACCAGCACCATTTGTTGAAGATGCTATCTTTTTTTCTGTTGTATGGTTTTGGCTTCTCTGTCAAAAATTAAATTTCGGTAGATATGTCAGTTTATTTCTGGGTCTTCTATTCAATTCCATTGATCCACCATTCTGTTTCAATGCCAGTACCATGCAGTTTGTGTTACTATTGCTCAGTAGTACAGCTTGAGATCAGGATGGAGATGCCTCCAGAAGATCTTTTATTATAGAAGATTGTTTTAGCTATTCTGGGTTTTTTGTTTTTCCATATGAAAAAGAGAATTTTTCTGTCAAGGTCTATAAAAAATTATGTTGGTATTTTGATGAAAATTGCATTGAATATGTAGATTGCTTTTGGCAGAAGGACCATTTTCACTGTTAATCCCACCGATCCATAAGCATGGGAGATCTTTCCATCTTCTGATATCTTCTTCAATTTCTTTCTTCAGAGAGCTGAAGATTTTTGCATATACACATATATGTATGTATATATACACATATACATATATGTACACATATATGTATACAGATATATACATATATACACATATACACATGGATATACATATATACACACATATATGTATATCCATGTATATATACATATATGTATACATGTATATATACATATATGTGTATATATCCATGTACATATATGCATACATATATGTACATACATATACCTGTATATATACATACATGTATGCATATATATACATACGTATATAGGTATATACATATATGCACCTATATATGTATGTATATATATAACTCATATGTATATGTATATAGATATATACATATGTATGTACATATACATACACATATATGTATATATGTATGTACATATATATGTATATATATGTATACATATATGTATATATGCATATATTTATAAAACTCAAAAAAATCTCTGAAGCCCTCATGTATACAAAAGACAAATGGGCTGAAAGAGAAATTAGGGAAACAACACCCTTCACAATAGCCACAAATAACATTAATTACCTTGGTGTGACTCTAACCAAGCAAGTGAAAGACCTGTATGAAAAAACAAAAAACAAAAACAAAAATCTTCAGCTCTCTGAAGAAAGAAATTGAAGAAGATATCAGAAGATGGAAAGATCTCCCATGCTTATGGATCGGTGGGATTAACAGTGAAAATGGTCCTTCTGCCAAAAGCAATCTACATATTCAATGCAATTTTCATCAAAATACCAACATAATTTTTTATAGACCTTGACAGAAAAATTCTCTTTTTCATATGGAAAAACAAAAAACCCAGAATAGCTAAAACAATCTTCTATAATAAAAGATCTTCTGGAGGCATCTCCATCCTGATCTCAAGCTGTACTACTGAGCAATAGTAACACAAACTGCATGGTACTGGCATTGAAACAGAATGGTGGATCAATGGAATTGAATAGAAGACCCAGAAATAAACTGACATATCTACCGAAATTTAATTTTTGACAGAGAAGCCAAAACCATACAACAGAAAAAAAGATAGCATCTTCAACAAATGGTGCTGGTCTAACTGGATGTTTATATGTAGAAAATGCAAATAGATCCATATTTATCACCCTGAGCAAAAGTAAAGTCCAAGTGGATCAAAGACCTCAACATAAAACCAGACACACTAAGCCTGTTAGAAGAAAAAGTGGGGAAGAGCCTTGACTTCACTGGCACAGGAGACAACTTCTTGAACAGAACACATATATATATGTATATACATATATATGTATGTAAATACATATGTACATGTATATATACATGTATATACATGTATGTATATGTGTATGTATATATATGCATATATATGAATATGCATATATGACTAAAGAAGCAAATATGTGATTAGAACTGACATGCCAATATTGTCTAATTGAAGCCCAAGAGACCTGGTATTTCAACACCAGTATCAATAATCACTTCTTTTTGTTGTTGTTGTTTTGTTTTGGGGTTTTTTTTGGGGGGGGGGTGTCAAGCAGGGTCTCAATGCATAGCTTTGGCTGTCCTGGACTAGCTTTGTAGACCAGGCTGACTTCAAACTCACTGAGATCCAGATCTGCCTACCTCTGCCTCCCTGAGTGCTGTGATTACAGGTGTGTGCCGTCATGTCTGGCTGTCATAATAACTTATCTCAACATAATGCATTTTATTGAATAAATAAAAGTAGTTGGGGGGAAGAAAATCAGGAAAGGGGGAAGCAAAGCAACCACACTAAGCTTCAAACAGGAATGCAGAAGCCAAAGACCTGAGGCCCCTGAAGCCTTACATAACCAACCTGGATGTATCAGCTCTGTGAACCATAAGCGATCACTCATCAAGTGAGTTCGTTCCTGCCTGGTGAGTCAAGTAAATCCCTGAGCCTAGATTCGCCTCTATTTAGTGTGTGTCTTCTTTCTGTTCCTTCTAGTGTCTATTTGGAAGGGCCCACTGGCTTTCTGACTGACTGGCAGGCCTTTCTTCACCAGGCATGCAATAAGTTCAGGTTTTGTTGTTATTTTGTTTTGTTTTCCCTCAGTTTGGCATTATTTGTTTCTCAATGCTTAGCCATTTTCAATACATTAAAAATCTGGAGAAATGACAGATAAGCAAAACCCAAGCCCATTACAAATGAGATTCAGAAACTTGATGCTCTTTCTCCAAACTGCATACAAAGAGCAGTTTTATTGTGTGTGTGTGTGTGTGTGTGGTTGTATGCTTTCTTTTTGTTTGAAACTAGGTCTCATGTACCCCAGGCTGGCCTCGAACTCCATACATAGCCAAGAATTAACATTTGATCTCCCTACCTTTACCTCTCTAGGGCTAGGATTGTAGGTGTGAACCATCATGGCTGTTTACACAGTGCCAAAGCAGAACTCACAGCTTTGTGCATGCTGCACACACTCTCTACCGATGCAGGTACATCCCCTTCCATACCAGAGTAATGTTACAAACTATGACGTATAAGGGTTGGACACCCTTCGGACATTCTGTGGACATAGGCATGACCTATTTGAAACCATTATTGCCCCTGGGAAATCTAGGCCATCTGGTTATCCTTCTAAAAATACTTCTATTTCTCAGTTTTATACTTTGCCTCATAAGAGCACCTGAGAGTTCATTAGACCTGTCCTTGAAACCACAGTGGAGTTTTTTAAACTCCACTGAAAGGTATGAGCCGTCATTCACACTAACATGAACTCAGTCAGATAGGATCATATGATTTAAGCAGTTCACGGGCTCCAGAGAAAGCATGAGTCTGTCTGATGCCTCATAGAGCTGTGTAGGACAGAGAGACTGTCCAGTGAGCAGTCACCCACAGAGAGTGAACACCAGAGAGACACAGAAGGCTCTGTGCTCTGAATAAGCATTTGACCCACTCAGGGGGGTCTGGCTCTGTCTGCCTGAGAGTCCAGAACAACTTTCACATTCTTAGATCATCTTGAAATGCAATGCTCTCCAGGCAAAACGCTATATTAGTTTTGTTTGCAATTCTAGCTAAGCTTGGCTAGCCTGATAGTCTGCATCAAAAATATTCTGTTGGTGTATTCAGTTCATTTATTTTTAATTAAATTTTATTAAGATTATAAAACTTGTGCAAAGATTAAAAGCAGATAGTTCAAATTACATATGTGATATGGCGACATTAAATACTCACCCATTCAGATGATTTGGGTAACTTCAAAGTGAACAGCAAAAAATAGCAATGTCTTCAAACCTTGTTCCACCTTCATTCTCATACTAACTGCCACTAAGCACTTCTTTCTAAGGCAAATGTTTCTTTCTGAGCTGGTAGACTGCTTCTAATTGAGCGCAATAAATAAGTGATAACTCATCGCTTCGTTATGGGGGAACAACAAGGACAGAAAGTGGACAAGTTACTTCTGACAATTTCAAATGAGGCAAACCAGTGCCCTGATGGGCTGGGCCCTGGGATTCTCACATTAAGAAGCATCCCCTTATGTCCATAACAGTTCTAGGTCCTACAAGAAGGCAAAACTCTGCACAAGAAGAGCCAGGCTAAATCTAGTACACTCCCACTGAAACATTCCATCCTGGATGGAAGCTCATTAATACTCAGAAGGGAAGTGAAACTAAACAAGGGTCAGGAAGGAAACAACTCACGAGTCTTAGGAAGTCCCCTGAACTTTGTAAAGCCCCTCCCCAAAGTTACATGAACCATATTCCAGCCACCCAGCCAAGCTGCCCGCTGCTTGCAAGTCATGCAGAGAGCTCCAGGGGATGCCGCTGTTGTGTTATAGACCATGCTGGAAGTTTTCACATTTTGGTGCCTTCGGGTCAACCACCAGAGCATCCCTATGCCACCCCAATCGGCTGGGAGCCCCCTACCCTAGATTCTTTCCAGTTACAGGAAAAGACTGCTGACCCATAAAGTCAGGATAAAAGACATAGCCTTGAGCTGGTACAAGTCTTTCCTATACACTCAGCCAGCACAAACCCCTATGCACTCACTGCCCTCCCCCCCTTCCCCGCACGCCCCCCTCTGCTCTCACTAAGGGCCACACAGAGTCCCTTCCCATAAGCACCCAAGGACACACATCCTGAGCAGGCCAGTATTCAAGGATCTGATTCACGTTGTTGTTGTTGTTTTAAAAGGAGCCTGATCTATCCTGCCGATGCCACAGTTCCCGTTCCCAAGTCTGGGCTGAGACCCTAGCTGGTTAGAAGCGTTCTTCCCCACCGTGAGTAAAGTTGCTTTCTGCTTTATTTAGACTTCGGTGGGCTTTTCCTCATTATATGCCCAAGCCTCAGACCCAACACAAACACGTCTGTAAGTAACCCTTCACCCACACCGGTGTAAGTAACTATAATAGCTAGACGTAGGCATAGTAGTTTCTTCGGTCTGTCATGGAGGCCCTACCTGGGGTAAGTAAATGTTTGTTCATGCTGCACCAGGAAAAATCACAAAACAGACACAGGACATGCTGTGGCAAGTGACCGAGGGTCCACAGTTTAACAAAGAAAGACCCTGTACTTTAACAATGACTGTTAAAGGACTAAGAAGTAGCACAGTGATACGGAGCTTGGCTGGCATGTCTCAGCCTCTGGGTTCCATCCCAGGCATCAAAGACCATTTTAGAGGAGCATATGGTAGAGTAAGCATCGAAGCCATTCTGAATCCTACAGTTTTCTACAGAAGGGACCCACAATTTTAGGCACTTATTTTCATATGCTTGCATACATGCATGGTGAGGGGCGGGTATGAGGGTACTTTTATATTCAACATATGAAATGTATGCCTTCTCATCCACAGGACAAGCAGAACAGCTGTATGATTGACATCTCATGTATTTTTAAAAAATGTGGCACCATACAAATGGTAGATTTGTTGATCTGATTAATAGTAAATATGGTGGATTACTTCTTGAGGTTTCTTAAAAATCAAAACTAAGTTTTGCCTGAAGATTTCTGCCAAGAAAAAAAATAAATGCAGAAGTGAATTCACATACTTTTTCTTTCTAAGTGACATGCAGAAGCAAGAAGTCTGAGGGGAAAATGGCAAACACTTCAAAATCAAAGTTGGTTCTAAGTGCAAGAATCTATAAATGCTTATGAAAAAACAATTGAAGCAACTGAAGAGTTCTCTAAAATAATTTTTTTACAAATTAAAAATAATTTACTTCAGATTTTTTTAAACCAGCAGATGCAATCTTCAATAGTATGAATGTCTTTACTCATCAAATTCAATATCTTTGGTCACAAAGTTTTGTTTCTAATGATAAACTTATATACCGCTTCTCAAGTCTGAGCACAGAATCTCGGTGTAGACTCTGGGACCTGGTGTCCTGAGATCTAACAGGAGGCCCCATGGAGTGGGCGGCACCATCCCCACAAGTGGTCTGGCTCTTTACCCTCTAAATCTCACTTCCTAGTACCCCTACAGTTTTGGGGGGTTCCCTGAGATTTATTACTACATCTCTTTTCTGTGTAAATTTTCTAGGCAGCCTTATTCTTTCAATATCTGCAGAAAGAAATGACCTGGACAAGCAAGTCATTCTTCAGTGACAGGTTTCCTGAGAGAGGGGACCTAGAGATCAGAAGGGGAAATAGAGAAAATGGACTTTGGGGTCTGGAGGTCTTACGCACACTATGACTTATGTCAAGCAACTTTATGAAGAAGTACAGCATCTTATATGCAGTTATATGAAAGAAGCGGTACAATGTCAGCAAAACAGAGTATCATACAATGAGACAAGGTCAATGGGAAGCTGATGCAAACAACGTTGCACCAGGGCATCATAGGATAGCTCAAGGATGTGAGAAACTCAGTGGCTGGGGCCCTGAGAAGATAGTCCCTGAGAGTGAGAAAAGTTGGGTTCTCAGGATGAAAAGCCACAGCTCCTGAAGGCTCTGGCTCTGGGGGCCATTACTGACTCTGACAAGCACTTTCCCAGCTTTAGAGAAGGAACTATGTCTCCTTCTACACATCAGGACTTCAGGGAAAGCCTCGGTCAATAGAGCCCTCCACAGAGAAACACAAAATGCACTCTTCTACACATTAGCCAGAGCGAGACCGCTAATGCAAACACCTTGATGGCAACCCTTTCAAGGGGACCCTTCAGAGAAATCACCGCTTTCTGCTCTTTGACGGTGGAGAGCCTCTGCTGCCTTTCAAAGCTAGCCTGCTTTGTCTGCCCCTCTCTGCCTGCCAGCCACGCCTCTCCAGCCCTTTTCCCTGGACAGGACCATACCATATAATTTCTAAATCTCACCTTTTGGGTACTAATCTAAAAGAATTGGTATTAAATCGAAAAGGGGGTTGCATGTGTTTATTTCAAAATGAAGGTGAGGTTAGGATAACCTTCTCTGAAGGCTCTAAGGAGAAGTCCTCTCTGGCATCTTCTTAGATTCTGGTGTTTGCTGACTTTCCCTGGTGTCCCTTAGAAAGATAATGTGTGTTTGTGTGTGTGTGCATATATATGTCATATATATATACATTGCCTAAGGGTACAGTGGCAGTACACATATAAACCTTCGTGGTAACCAACAGCTCTCTAATTGGTCTTAACACCCACTCAACAAGAGGGCAACTATGTCTGGTACTGAAAACATAGCCAACTACGCAGGGCTAGTGAAGCTGTGGACTGTGAAGAAGAACTTACAGCTCCCCTCTACTAAACCAGGAAAATCCTTAACTATACTCTGAATACCCATCCTCCTACCCTCCAAAAGAGTGCGGTCCTCACCCCTCAGGAAGCTTCTCTTTGCCACAGACAGGGACTATTACAGAAAACCGCAGGCAATCAAAATGCAAGGTTGTGGAGCCCGGTCCCAACAGGTTTGTATACAAAACAATTCGCGCACCTACAGCTCAGGGATCATTTTGGAAGAACAGCAGAAAGACTTTAAGAACCAGAGGACCAGGTAGTTTGTAGTGAATTTATGTCTCCTAAATAATGTCAGAGAAGCTTCATCCATGAAGTTTCACCAGCGTAGCCGCGTAAACCTGAACTGAAAAAGAACAATAGATGTGGCAAAGTGAACCTGAGGCACCACAGGGACCACAGGCAACTAAGGTGAGCTAAGAGGGGGAAATCGTTTTCCCCACAGCAGAGAACAGCAAGTGATTATCCAGTACCAAACGCTCAGCCCTGAAGACATGCATAAACAATAACATTATATAGACTGGGCAGGTTATATTTAGAAATATATGTGCATACGTAATATATATATGCATAAACATGCATTCAAAAACAATTAATGAAAAAGAGAGGCATGAATGTGAAAGACAGAAAGAATATATGGGAGGGGTTAGAGAGAGAAAAGAAAAAGGGAGAAATGGTATGTTTTATATTATCATCTCAAAATCTTAAAAAAATGATTTTAAAAAGATACGTACGATATATAAGACGGGATATTTATTTCCCAGCCTTAAAAGGGGAAATCCAGCTATATGCAGCAATTGGGATAAAACCAGGTATTACTGTGTTAAATAAAATAAGCCAGGAACAGAAAGACAAATACAACAAGATTCTGCTTTTAAGCGGCACTGAAAATAGTCAAGCTGATAGAAACCAAGGCACTAGGCTGGTGGGAGAAGGGTAAGAAATCGCAACGGGCAATTCAATCACATAAGGCAAAAAAGTTTTAAAGGCTCCCTGGACAACTCAGTGCTTAAGGTTATCAAAGCCTCACCTAGACTAGGCTTCAGAGCGCAGCCATATGCTCAAAAACTATTAAAAAGGATGGAGACATGGCTCAGTGAGAAAAGGTTCTTACTGCCCAAGCATGGAGACTGAGTTTGATCCCCAGAACTCATGTAAAAGGGAGAAGGAAAGAGCTGACCTTCACATGTACTCTCCAACACACATAATAGTAATGATGATGATGATAATGATGATGATGATGATGATAATAACTAATTAAAGTACTGCTTTCAAATTATGGAAAGGATGGACTATGTTAAAGGGGGATTTTTACCTCACACTTTTGTCCTTCCACAACTCAAGAGACCAGAATGCAAAGTGAAGGTACCTTTAGAACCATACTCTCTGAAGACTCCAAGGAGAAGTCTATGCTAGCGTTTGCTGACTCTCTGTGGTGCCCCTGGTCTTTCACTCCCATCTCCGTCCACACGCGAGCTTTACGCATGTGTTGTCATCCCAGCATGCCTGGACACCTCTGTAAAGGTGGTCTTGAGATTAATCCTACTCTAGTATGCCTCTTAATTATGCCTGAAAAGACCCTTATTCCAAACGCAGTCACACTCTAGAGATTGCAGCCTCACTTAATTCTCTTTCAAGCTTTATGCTAAGATATAAGACAAATTTGGCACCCAGCTCTGCAGCAGCCCTGGACCCCTCCCCATCCTGCTGCTCTCTTTTAAGATCAGCAGGTACTTTGCCATCACATTGCTCTACTGTAGGGTCTGCCTTCACCACTAATAGTGATTTCTGGATGTACCAAGGGAAGCTGGTATCTAGTCACTACCCCGTTTCTCTATCGGTTTTATTTATTTGAGGCATGTCCACCAAGCAACCTAAACTCATTCCATCATCCTCTTGTACTGACCAAGAACAGCACACAGCCCTGACTCCCCATGGGCTGCCTATGGCAGGTAGTCCCCAACTAGTTTATCAAATAATAGTGTTTAGAAACTACAAAATGCTGTTCGTGCCTCTGCTTATTTAGATCGTCCAATTAGCCTTCTCCCAGGAAAACACCATGCAAACAGTGTCAAAATGCATTTGAAAATGCAGCAATGGTAAAGCATTTTTCTCAGAGGCATTGAAGATTTGGGATTAGACTGGCATTTCAGAAATTAGGACCTTATAGTGGCAAATACAGAGAATAAAGCATGGGAGGGAGATGAGAGAAGAGACTGGTCCCACAGCCATTTCAAGATTAGAAGAAATTTTATGAACTGAGGGGAGATTGGAGAAGAGGAGGCAGTCACTGGGGCTTCTGCTCAGCTTGCTGCTCTCACGTGGGCAGCTTTCCTACATACAAAGGAAACGAATCAGTGAGTGGTTTAGGCAAGAAGAGACTCCTAGGAAAATAGTATCTGTCTGAAAAAGATGGAACAGAGTGTCATTGGGGGGCTATGACAACACAAGACTTTGATGTTAACACATTAGCTAAGCATCACTCAAAATATCAACTCTCTAGGTGGTTCACAATAGTACAATGCCATGCTACACAGCAGGCTTTTTAAAGCCTACATATCCCCATGGAGTGAGGGCCTGACTAAGGAAGGTAAAACACTTAGCTTAGCAATATCAAACATTTATGAAAATAGAAAACGCTTCAGACTCTAAGTAAAAACTTATGTTACACAAGAGAGTGCTGTTCTTATGCGCATGTCAGCACACAGCCGTTATGACAGCACGCACAAGACCTGTGCAAGACCAAGCTGGACAAAGTCCCAGCATGGGCGGGACAGGATGCCGCCGGCCTTTAATCCCAGCCCTTGGGAGATAGAAGCTGATGGATCACTGTGAGTTCAAGGCCAGCCTGGTCTACATAAAGAGTTCCAAATAAGCCAGGACTACACAGTGAGACTCTGACCCAAAACAAATGAATGAAAAATCCCAGCACAGAAGAGAGAGGTGATTGCGCAGTCCCACCCCTGGCTGAGAAGCTGTGGCAACGGATGGCTGCTGGGGTGGGGTGTCAGTGTTCTTCAAGGATGCCACCCCAGAGAGGCTGCGCGTGCTCCAGTAGAGGGCTCTGCACTCACACACAAATGGATTCCACAGGCTTAAAAATATAGAAAATTGGGAGGAAAGAGTGAGGGAGAAACAGGGGACTAACGGGGTGGACTTGACCGAAACATATTATATGCATATATTAAATTCTCAAACAACAACAAAAAATTTTAAAAACAAGTCAAAAAGCCCATACAAGAAGTTAAGAATTATTTTAATGGTCTTTTTTTTTAATATTTGCACTTCGATCCCATCATTTTCAGTATTGAAAATCGTACGATCCAAGGCTTTTATTACAATGTGCATGCATGTGCATGCACATGTACAACGACACACAATTTCAAGTCATTTTACTTTACCATTCTAAAGAGAAGGAAGCACTGAGTGAACACCAGTGTGCAATCCTCGGTACAGCAAAGGCAGCATGCTCCCTTCTGTTATTATTGTATGCCGCTGGACATGGGATTGAGTTTACAAGCCTCTAACCTTCCTTCCTGTGATGCTGTGCCACATATCATTAGGACACTGCCGACTAAAGACTTATTGACTGCAGATACTGTAGATTACTGCTTTAAAAGAGCTGAGCCAACTCATTAGTTAGAAAGCAGCAAAGCATACAAGTGCCTTGTTCAGCTGAGAGAGAGAAAGAGAGAGAAGTCATTGCTGCAAAGCATTATCACCCAAAGATAGTCCCTGAGCTGACAACTTTGACATTTCCCATGTTCTTTCAGAAAATATTTGTATTAGAATCAGACCTTTCAACATACCATATAGCCTCGGATTGCTTTCTGTGTGAGTTTTCAAACTCTGGAAACTAAATGCATGTGAAATGAGCCAAGTGTCTGTGAGTTGCAGCCCAGATCCAAAGGCCTGCCCTCTCTTCATTCCTGCCCCCACCAGTACTACCAAGGCTATGGTTTGTGCAATAAACCTTATGCGACCCATATTTCCAAAGCCATGAGAGAAAAAAACCCAAGACAAAAATAAAAAAATCAAGGATATGACTAACAGCAATGAAACACACTGCCAGAAATAGGCCTTCTCGGGCTGGAAGGCCGAGCTGGGTTCTTTCCCTCTTTCCAGGGCAGATAGGACATTCAGATTCCTCCCCTTGCTTACTGGTTTTTGGAGCCTGTCACTCAGACTTGCAACCTCAGTCCTGGGGTCTTCCATTGAGCTGCCCAAGTGATAACATCCAAGGTGCTCCAGCTTCAGCTGCAGCTACTCCAGACTCTACCTCAAGATGGCTGCCATCCTATCCTCTCTCCCCACACAGCTCTACTCCCTCACTGAGTGAGTGAAATGACCCCCTGGCACCTAGATGCTTGCCTTGCTTCAGACCATAGGCTTGCTTTTCCATGACCATGCAATCCTGCCAAGCACTGCTGAGGGCTTTTAACTATTCATCCTGTTATTACAGGATACTGCAAACCTGGTTTCAGAGCGAGGGGACCCCTGTTACAGCAGCTGCAGATCTGAACAAGAAGTGGCTTCTCCTTCAGTGGCTTCCTGAAGGCACTGCTTAGACACCATGTTGGGCATGATACTCCATGAGAAGGGGATGCTTCCTAGATGCAATTTATACCTCCAAGTGATGTCCATCACAGGGCACTGAGTCTTAATAGGTAGACTCTATTGGTCCAGGAAGCCAAGAGGAAATGGCCCTCTTGCTGTCATTCTCAAAGACTCAGTTTGTCCTGTGCTTCCTCCCCTACATTTTTAGGCTCTACATCTGGAAGTTCCATTTCCCAGGGAGAGAATGATTATATCTCCAGATGTGCTGCCAGGCAACATAAAGTCCCTTTGCCAAGAGGAAAGGAACTTTTCCAAAGAAAAAAAAAGGGGTCCTTGAATTGACAAGATCAACTAATCTTGAACATACAAGCTCCTCTTATACAATGAGGAGAGGGAAGAAAATGGCTGGCCCCAGATTACCCACTGTGCCTCTCTTGCTAACTGTCCAGCATAGTTTGGATGGAAAATGGAGCACAGGAGCATGACTTGAGGAAGGATTGGAGGGAAGAACTCTCAAGGATGAAGAACTGGATTGCCTTACCTGGTAAGCATCATGGTCTGCCAGAGGCATAGGCTAAGCGTGCAGGAAGTCTAGAGTGAGCATTAGGTTAAAAAGGTAAGGTTTTTTTTCCAAACAGCTACTTTTGTTACAGGGTGCTGGCGATTGTCTAAGAGATTGCCAAGCTCATGCTGGGTTCCCTGGGTTGGACAAAGGATGAATGTCTGAGGAATTTAGAAAAATGAGCTGGGGAGAAAGAGATGGGATGGGAATGGCCCCAAGGCTTATAGTGATGGATGGGCTCTGACCTGGGGCACCTGTCTCCCCCTTTCCCTCCTTAATCCTGTTTGTTCAGCCACTCCCATGCCTTCCTGCAGGATCTCCTCATGAGGTCTTTTCAAGGTCTTCTCTTCATAAGGCCATCTCACTTTCACTTTCCTTGCCTCTTATGCCCCTCCAGCTCTCCTTCATTTGAAATGGAAACTTGGAAGTCTACTCTTGACCTTGAGGAAATGAATGTTCAATTCCCAGCAGTCAGTTTCTAATCTGGAAACCATGAACTTGTATTTGGGGCGGGGGGGAGGGAAATGAAGTAGGGAGTTTCTTAGTTTTTTTTTTTCCTCATTGTGCCTCAGAACTGCCTATCTCTCTATTGGCTACTCTTTCAGTGGCCATCCTTCCTTCAGGTGATGGACAGGATGACAGGGCAAAATGAACTGGCTGCTCAACAACAAAAGTTCTCATAGCTTTTCGTTGAAATTACTTTCATCACCTTGTCTAACCTTCTGTATCATTTGTCCACCAGTCTAATCGCCTTCCTGTGTCCAGAGGGTGTCACACTCCCTCGACCTCTAACCACAACATGCCTTTCATTCTCAAGGTTTCTTCCTTAACCATGGTGCGTCCTGCAGTTCTAGCCTCTGGAATCACATGGCAACTAGAAGCTTGTACGTTAAGTACTGAAATGTGTTTATTCTATAGTCTTTTCTGATTTTCAGATTTCTTTGCCTCTCTTATATCGCTCAGCTCTTTCAAGGGAGAGAGTTGTGTTTGGAGTGAACCTGGAGACAGCCGAGCGTTGCCCAGTGGACCCCCATTAAGTACCATCATCCCGTGTTCCACAGAGCACACATCAAGGACATTCCAGGCAAACTAAGACACCAGAATTTTTCCTACTTAGTTTCTTTCACCAAAAGGAAGCATATATAGCTTCATACAAAAGGGGAGCTAAAGATAGCAAGCATGAAACAAATCTGAAACATCTCTCCATTTCAGAAACTGAAGAGGTACCCAAAGTCAAAAGAACACAAGACCCAGTTTAAAAGGGAGATACTAGACAAATCTGCTCATTCAGCACCAAATCAAGCAGAAAACCAGGGCATTCTGAATCACTGGGTAAAAATTAAAATACAGAGATCAATACCAATAAATAAATAAGCGACTCAACTAACTTTCCTTGATCCAAAGTTAATGGAAATATTCTCGTATCTTTTCTCCTTAAAGTACAAGAGTTTGAGAACTTACATTTTGAGCTACATTTGAGCTACATGAATCCATCTGAAATTCATTTTTTTATAATATGTAGTAAAGACTAAGGAGATTTTCCCCATATGTTCATCTAGATTTTCTAGTCCATTTATTAGGAAAAATACTTTCTCTTCTGTCCATTAACTTATTTTAGTTCTTCTTGAAATATCAATGTCACGAGCATGTATTTATACTTGAATTATATGCAATGACATATATATATATCAACTTTCAATTCTTTTGTTTTTCTTTCACTCTCTCTACATGTAAATACATGTATCTTAATTGATGTGGTTAAATGGATAGTTCTAAAGTCAAATAAGTTATTTTAAAGTCAATGGCTTTTTTTCCTTTTGGAGGTATTTTGCCTGGACTTTTCAGCTACCCAGCACCCTAAGCTTTGTCCCCTAACTCCAGTTATGTGTAAGAGTGTGACCTTCTCATGAGCCTCATGTGGACAAAATATATACTCTGGAGGACAGCCTCATGTGTGGAGAGTAGCCCTGCTTTCTTCTTAAAGGCTGGCCCACCCCACCCCACCTCCTGAGCCCTTGCTAGCTCTTGGTCTCACTCCATCATTTATTACGGTTGCCATCAGGAAAGATTATCAGACTATACTAGGAGCCTTTCCATTTTCACATGGTTTCTCCACCATGGAATTTTGGGTCCATAGTAATGGCTCTCATGACACCAATCTGGAGCCTCCTGTTGGAATGCTGTAGATACCATTTGCTGCTTTCCCACAGCTTTTCATGTTCTTCCCAGCTTCATCTCTGATGTATCGACTATTCTGGGATGCCACTGTATTTCCAGCTGACTATCTAATTCCTGCCCTGACTACACTACACATATCATTTAGCACAAACAGGAAGTGAGGCTAAAGAGCAGGAAAAACTTACAAACACCCTGAGGAAAGATGAAAGATCCCTGGGGGTGAGGAAAGGAGAGGACTCTCACCATACCTACCATTACAGAGACTATAAAAAAAGCTCATTTCAGGAAAACTTAATCCTTTTGCTCAAGAAAATGAAATCTCAGGGTATGGATGAAACCTAATACCTTAGTTTGGCATATCAATAACCTGCCTAAAAGGGACCATGCCTCAGAAAAGCAAGATCACCCCTAGAGAGGCAGGCTAAAGAGACGAGGAAAATATGTACCCCTTTAATGAGATAGTGCACCTATCTTTCCCAGAATCCCCAACCTGCTGCTGTCTCCTACAGAGCACAGGTATGCTGTTCTGAATTATTCCAGCTTCTCCTCTCCTCTCCTCTTCTCTCTCTCTCTCTCTCTCTCTCTCTCTCTCTCTCTCTCTCTCTCTCTCTCTCTCTCTCTCTCTCTCTCTCCTAAGCATGCATTCCCTAACACATTGGCCTTCTCTCTTTCTCTAAGGCTCCCTTTCCACCATGCAGCTGCTCTCCACAAAACAGCTGACTTCCATACCAGCTTCACTCAAACCAGTTTTGTTCTTCTCTTCTCCATTCTCTTCTTGTAGGAAGCTTTTGGAATTTATAGCTTGCCCGCCCTGGGATTCTTTCCTATTAAACACTAATAAAATTGTCCTCAAGCTTCTACCAGAGCCTGTCCCTTAATTTTATTTTATATGAGACTAAGAACCCAAAAAGGGACATGATTACTCTGGTAATTTGTAGTGTTTCTACCAGGACTCCCCAGCATTTCTAGTAATAATGTCAAGATTTCCTTGGGTGATGAGGCAGAGGTGCTGGACAGAGGGATGCAAACATTTTAAACAGAATCTCGTATTGCAGAGCTATTAGACAATACTTGTTGGTATTGACAGTTTCCTGACTCTAGTGACACTTTCTCTATCCACCCTGGGACCACTAATTTCTCCAGGGAATATAAACTATAATTATCCTGCTATCTACCTTTGACTCGCTGGGAGGCCTGGACATCCCAGTTCTGTCAAATCTCACTTCCTTGCTTCAGAGTCTTTTGTCTATCCTCCTACTCTATCTCTGAAGGGTCCCTATCATTTGTCCTTTTCAATTTCTACAAAAGTAACCCCACATATTTTCTAATGTAGAAGACACTGATTCTCCTTCAGAAAGTGAGCTTGTCTGTAAAATTCTGCAGCTACTTCAATGGGAAGGGCACAGACAGAAACAAATCATTATAATCATCTTCCATGCTGTGGCTGCAATTTAGAAAGCCGTGAAGCACCTCAGGTTATGAGACTTGGGTCAATTGTCTCCTTTATCAGGGAAAGATAAGGTAAGCCCTAAACAAATCCAGTTGCGTGCTTTTCTCTCTGACCTTTCATTGAAGGATGGCAGTTGTCACTTTGGCTATCAGAGTGACTTTAAAGGGGATGAAAATATTGCTTTCTTAGCACTCATTCCTATTGATACAGCTTTTGTTCAGCCCATGACACCCTGACACATTAGCCCAGGAAAACAGGACAAGGAAAGGCTGTGTCTGTTTCTGCTGGCCATCATCTTCACCATCAGCAAGAGTAGCTATAGGTTGTTCACTATTGAACAATCTGCAAAGCCCTGACCCCTAAATGGATTATAAAGTATGTGGCTGAGCACTTGGCACACTTCCGGGCTCAAAGATGCAGCAATTCTTCCTTTATTGCATAGCATATACTGTTTTGATATTAGTACTCTGTACTCAATCTCTATATCCCTGAGTGTCAAGAATCTGCATTCATTTTGTTCTGGTTCTGTGTCAATGGCAGTATTTTTTCCCCTGAGTTTTGTAAACATGTAATATTTGGGAAAAGCTTGATAATGCTGGCAAATGGGTTATTATGTTGAGGTTTTCCTGTGCACAGTAATCAAACTGAAGGTGATAAGGCCTTTTAGCACACTCAAATCCTTGTAGTATTTCCCATTTTAATAGGGGGTTCTATTTCAGCACATTTAACGGTAAGAACCAGAGTTGCTGGTGTACGATGTGGCACAGGGTGGTGATTAATGCCTTAAAGATGCTTGACTAGCCAGAATTCACTGAACAATTTTGAGGTCTCCTTTGTTTTCCATACTCTGCAAGCTAGAATCGAGCATATTACTTGAAGAGGGGGGAAAAAAACCTCTTAGTGTTATTGCTTGTAAAGGGGGAATCATAACACATCCCTAGCCTTCCTGATTTGTTGTGAGGGTCAAATGAGACAATGCATAAGAAATGGTTGGCAAACTGCAATGCTTTGCACAAATTCAAGCTATTAGCGTGATTTGCATTGTGCATAGGTCAAAGCCTCACCAGGCAGAGATTCATTCTGAGCCTCCAGCATGAACATTTTAACTATTTATAAATCTGCAGCATGAAATGTGAACTGTTTCTTTTTATGTTGCAGATCAATGATAATACTGCCTCGTCACTTATTCCATCTGACAGGGACCTAAATAACAATAATTAAAAGCTGGTCTGCATAGCACATATTCCCCATTGCCACCGACTGCCTCACGAGCTAGTCACAGATCAATTAATCAATGTTTTCCCCAATTATGGCCTGTAGCAGCTAAGCCTGCCAGGCTACGCAGGAGCATCTCAAGCCTGCAGTGGCAGAGGCAGGAGTTTTGCAGCTGCTAGGCTATTTGTCTTGGAAAGGAAGGGTGAGAAATGGCTGCCATCTTTTCCACAAGTAGAAGGGGCTTCTAACTTATGAAAGGGTCATGTTGACAGCGTCACAGTGGGTCACTTGAAATCTGTGCACAGGCTTTGTGGTGGAGAGGGCCGGCTTGGGGGACCTGAGATGGAGAACAGGGTCTGAATTATTTTCTTTCCAGCATAGGAGAGAAGTGAAGCCCACCAGAACATTGCTCTGTTGGTACAAATGAGAGTAATGTCCTGGCTCTTCTAAGGGATGACGCGAGGTTCTAAAGTGAACTGTTACTCATCTCAATTCATGGGATGGGACAGACATTTTCTTTAAGCACGAAACCTTCTTAACTTTAAAGGTAAACTTTTAGGGAAAGTAAGATGGTGATCTTTTGTTCACCTGACAAGGTTTTCTAACATATTCCATTGACTACTCAATTCTGCCTCAGTTGGGTTTTTGTTTTCTTTTTTTCCTTCTGTAGTAAGGGAAGAAGCATGGAGGGTAGGCTGTTCAAATTGGCCTGGGGCCTGAGACTCCTTAGTCACTGGGGCTCTTGTAACTTTCTAGAATATGAAAAGCTGAAGGCATAGTCCTTTTCATTTAAGATCGGGTTAGTAATTTAGTGACTGGTAGGTAATGGGCAATTCACACACACACACATATACACACACACACATACACACACATATGAATATATATACAAATGGAACCACAGAAGAGCAGCCATTGTCAGTCCTCTGACTGCTTCTCTTTCTTTTCTTGGTCCAGACTGTCCAATAGGTAACTTAATCCAGTCATAATTTAAAACTACCACAGATTATTTCCCTTGATTGTACATTAGTAATAGGGGGAAAGCAATATGTTGATATCTTCTGTGTGCCTTTTCATTCACAAATCCATGTTTAATTTACTTAATTTGTCAGCATCCACCTCCAAGTAGAATAAAGGCAAATGTTTCTCATGGTACCTCAGATGACACTACAAATGAATGGGAACATTAACAAGCAAGAACACCGCAGGTACTTCACGATAATGACATTTTATTTCTTCTCCAAATGTTTGCTTCATAACCCAGCTCTTTGCACAAAGAGCACAGAGGGCATTTAGATATGTTCAGCTACATATACCTTCATTGTATATGGGCAAAAATGAAAATACTCGAGGCCCCAAGTGACAAACAAATGAAAGATGTAATTCTCAAGCAGGTCCTTGCCTGTCATAGTGCAGTGTTCACAGGCACTGTAAATTTAGGGACTCAAGTGCCAGGAACTATGAAAGGTCTGAAAACACTGCCTACACATTAAAGTAGCAAGTTAGCTCAACATGATTTTGTAGACTCCAGCAGAAGGTGTGAGATTTCTGAGTCAGAGATGAAAGAACTTTCTAGCTCACAGTGAAGTAGGCAGCATAAGCTTCAGGTTTGTGTGGCTAAGACTATTCCTCTCTTCTTGGTGAATGGGAAGCAGGGGGGAGGGGAAGCAGAGAGAGAGGGTGTAAAGCAGAGAGAAAGACAGAAAGAGAGAAAGAGACAATGGAAAGCAGAGAGAAGAGAGAGATCAGTTCATAAAGACACATGTCTTCCGGCTAAGCCCACCTCCCACAATACCACCAACAGCTGGACACCATGTATTCAAAACATGAACCTGTGGGTCCCCTGTCAGATTCAAGCCGTAGCAACCCTCACTTTGTGGGAACAATGAGGCAGATGCTAAGTGTGTTTAGGTTCATATCACACAGCTAAGGAATCCTAAATGTAAAAATCACCCTGCCGGAAAACCTACTCTGACCTTCTGCTTAGGAAGACAGGAACCTGCTTCCTGCTTTGCAACAGAATATTACTCTTATCTTCCAAGTCCACTCTCTAAAACAATTCTAGGTGAGTTAATTCAGACAAAAGGTTGCCAGTATCTTTACTAACAAGACATTCAGAGAGCTCTATGAACAGCCATCCCCCAATATGGAGGATATTATGAAATGTTTCCTTAAAGTCTGTCCCACTTTACATATCAGTGAGTGACAGCACCTATGTTTCCCCTAATTACCCATGCCCTGCCTGTGAAACTATGAACTTCTAGAAAAAAGAGGTGATATAGATCTTCACCTCCAGGGTTCAACCTGGAACCTTATAGTAGGTAGGTGGTAGTTATACAGCAAATGAGAAAATTGTTGGAGCCGCACAGCAAAATTAACTTTATGATCTGTGTACAGATGCAAAACATGCCTCATGAGGGAAATGCTAATTTTAATGTTCATGTATTATTATATTCACAAATAAGCTGATTCTTAATAGATAGAAGAGCTCATGGGTACTAAAAGCTCTAGATGAAAATTTTCACTAAAATGTGCTTAAAAGGTATTTTATGGCTATGTCTTAGAATAGGGGGTTTGTCAGGCAAAATGGCTAATTAGTATGCTGTGAAAGTAGCTGAAATAGTTCATTGGCCTGAGCCTCCTTTCAGTATTTATAGGATCCTCTTAACAGTGGGAAGTTAAATTGAGTAACTTTTATATGGCTTGGGGAAACTACTTAAAGTGATTACTTAGAAATACAGAGCTGAAGAAAAAAATCAGACCTCTTCACCATCCAGCCCTCAGATTTGATCCTTGCTTCCCAATCAGGCCTGAACATCTCCAGATTTAGTTTCTGCTTAGTGATCGTCTTCAGAACAGATGGATGATGGTCATCATGTACTGTAGAGCTTTCCTACCCCCACACCATAACAAAAGTAGCTGACGGTCTTCACAGAGTCTTTGAGTTGTAAGGAAGCAAGTAAGTAATGGAAGACTCTGAAGCAGAAAATGACTCCATATCACTGGTCCAATGACAAAGTCTGGGTTATGTAAGACTATTGATGGCCATGTGCGACTACTGATTATTGTGGCTCCCAAGATGGACCTCAATACAAAACAGGTGTAATACAACATCAGCACAATTTTGTAATGTGTTTAATAGACTGGCATCAAATACCAGCGAATCGTTGGAGCTGGCACTGGGCAAGAATACCACACTGAATTAAAGTAAGTTAGAGTTCAAGGTCCCATGCCTACGTCTGCCTGTGTGGGCTTTGGATTGTTACATAACTGTGTAACTGTGTGAGCTTCAGATTGTTACATAGCTGTCTGTAGTAATCCTCACATCATGGCTTCACAACATTTCTTTTAGATATTACATGGTTAACCTACTTGAGAGACGTTCAGGTAGGACTATGTGAATGGAGGTTGCTTCATTTCAAATTGAGATATATGATCTGAGGGCAGCTTGGTCTAGCTGGTAGTATAAGAAGGAATCTGATCTCGCTCTTCAAATGCAGTGCTGGCCAAGAGATGTCTGAGAATTGGCTTTCATGTTTGAGTTCTGTTATTTTCAGGTTGCGTAATGAACCAGCTTCCAAAGCTGATGGGATTAACTTATTTTTCACTTAACTTGTCAGCAAATCTGTGCTTAAAACAGCCCATTGTTCTGCCTTAAGCCACCAAGTCAAGCACAAATGCTCCTGGCTGGGGTGGGGGGAGGCTCTTTTTACTAGTGACTTTATTTTTCATTATTTCTCACTAAATATTGAACTCTTGGGGACAAATGGAAGAGAGAGCCCAAGATTTTATAACACTAAATGCAAACATTTGTTCTATTTCTTTTATATAAGCAGATGATTGCTATTTTTAAAATGTGTTGGAGAAGAATATTATCTGATGGATTGGAAATGAATTATTTTAATCATCTTTAGAAAAATCTCCACTTTTTGGAGATTTCACCTAAAATTTTCTTAGGTGCTTAACAAAGCACTCTGCACATGCAGTGTGATTAATGAGTGTTTAGTACAAAGTGTGTGGCTAAGTAACATTGAACAGAAGGAAAAACAAAGGTGGACAGGAAAACATACTAAAGGAAGGGAGGGAGAAAAGAGGTAGGAAGAAGGAAAAGAGACAAAAAAGGTAGAAGGAAAGGAGGGAGGGAGAAGAGGGAAGGAAGAGGAAAGAGAAAGGAGACAAAGAAAAGAAAGGTAAAAGAAAATTTGCATCACATAAAATGACCAAAAAAAATCCAACCTGAATATATTGATCTTGACAGCCAAAGCCAAGTATAAAATCCCCTAATACACACAGATTTGCCCATTGAAGGCAATCTCAAAGAATCTAGAATCAAAGCAAGATAATCAGATATGCGCCTTCTGAGTCAGTCATTTCTCGTATCTCCATTTACGAATGCAATGAGCATTGCTTGTACCTTCCCATCCCTGAGCTTTAACCCATGATTCCTTTCTCTCACCCTGCTCCACACTGATTTTTCTCTCTTTCACCATTCCCTCATTGGGTTCTACTTGCCCAATGCTTAAAGCTCCTTCAATTCTTAAGATTCCCCTCATCTCTGATCCTTATGTAAATACGGAGGTGGTTCATTATAGTTAGAATGCCCACTGAGTCCACCGTTTAGAAGTTCAAATGTCTTAAAGGGGTCTAAAAAAAGTCTAAATGACGTTTGCACCAGAGTGATCCTTCCTCAGGACGGTAGCATTACTAAGTCCCAGTGTTATGAATGTGCTGTGGAGGGGCTCTTGCTGTCTAGTGGTTTGTGCTTCCATCAACAACATCAAACAAAGAACTAATACTGTCTTGCAGTGCGGTTTGAATGAAGCCCCGGCATTTTAAGCCCCTTCCTCTCAGTTAGCAGGAGTTCTAGTCTCATGTTAATTTTATCAGGTCTCTGACTCATGGAGGTATCATCTACTTTAGTAGATGTGAGCATTTTTTGGTTTTTGTTATTGTGGAAATTTCTTCGTATAGTATTTCCTCTTGTGAGCCCCTTTATCTAAAGCTGTAGAGAAAACAGAAGCGCTGGCCCTTCTGTGGGAGATCTCACTCCACTCCTCAGCCCTGTAAAGGTATGCACTCTGCCATCCTTTCCAGGTTCCCTCATCTTTTACCACGCCCAGCAACACCAGCCATCCACGCTGCTGATTCCCTGGTGCAGAATGGCAGACCCCTCCTTCCTCTTCCCAGACTCTTTGATTTGACATTCTCCCAGTTCTGAGAGGCATAAGCCCAGGGCATCAGTTGCCCCTCTTCCTACCTACTTCAGCCCCAGATGTCAGAGACGGTTTTTTGTTTGTTTGTTTGTTTTCTTTTCTTTTTTTTCTTAAACCCTTTTGATACCTTCCTGGGCTGTTAGACTATTGTCTTTTCTTTCCCCAGTTTCTTCATCTTTAAACTTCAATTTTACCTCCAGTTTAGTTCTTTCTTAGTCCATACATTGCTTTGACTGCCCATTTTCTGCAGGATCTTGCTTATAAAAATTTAATACAAATTATATCAACAGAGTCCCACAAATCATTCTGGACGCATCTGTGTACAGGGTACAGGCTACAGGAGGGAAACCTCTTCTCGCATTTACTGTAGGTATTGCAGACATGTGGGTGACACTGTACTTCTCTCTACTGACAGAATGCAGAGTTGGAGGGGGAGCGGGAGAGAGGAGCTGTGCCTGAAAAGCGCATTCCCATACGCTTTCAGAATCCTCATCACCCTACACTATCATGTCAAACAAGAAAACAAGTCAAAAAATAAAAAAAATTAGCCTCCAACCACTGTCAAATGAGAGTTGTAAGCCACCTAGAGGTTTCGTGGCTTGTTTGCTGAGTAAATTCTAGTCATTCTGGTCTTTTGGGAATAGTAGGGGTTTCGGTTTTGTTTTGTTTTGAAATAAAAGAAGGAAAATAACAGAATAATGAAAAACAGTGATGAGATATCAGTAACCTAGTCGTGTGCTTCCTGCTTCGGGGGACAGAGCTTCCGTTTTTGGATAGGGCAGCGTTGACTCCTGATAAATCAGGGCTGTGATCAGCTGGGTTCCTGGACTTACCTTCTTCCCTTAGCGCCCCAACCCCCACCCCAAGCAGGCTAGGGGACTAAGCCAATTGATTTCGCAAAATTCAAGAGGGGTGTTTAACACAGGCTCCTCCATCTCCAGATAAGGCTGAAATTCAAAAAATGGAAGGCATTTGAAAAAAACGAACAAACAAATAAAAAACAGAAGCGGGCTTCACCAAAAGGACGATTTGGGGTGTATTAAGGAACAGTTTACCCTTCTGCTGAGCTCAGAGAAGATTCATTTAGAGGGCGGCTATGAAATCGAGTAGTGAACCAATAACTTAGTTAAATTGCTGGCTGGAGGGCGAAGCGCGCTCTCCCTGCAGCTCCTACACTCCGCGTTGCTCCTCCGCAGCCTGGCCCCCGGCTGCATTGAGCAGTGCAGCACTGCCCCCTGCAGGAGCCATGCGAGCCGAGCCCGCAGCCTGGGCCAGACCCCGCCACCCTCTAACGACTTGCTGCGTGTGCTTTCTTCACTGGAGGACTGTAGTTAATTTTTCATCAAGAGTAATTACTGTGTGAAAAGTCCAGGTCATTGCTTAATTAACTCCAACGATAAATGAACTGAATAACCTTAAGGGCTTCCTTTCCTTGCTGTAGGAAATTTACTTTTAAACACCCCCTCTCAAGGTTCCTGCAAAAAAAAAAATTAATAAATACTTAAATCATGCGCTATACTGTCCTTTGCTTTCAACACACAATTACACAGTAGAGGACACTTGTCTGGGAGCAGAAAGTTTTCCTTGATGCTAGTTTCTAAAACGGTTTCCAAATAGTTTTCTTCTAAGAACACGTAGAGCTGCCTACATAGAATTCCCTTGATGTGACAAAACACACTTGTGTATCTCACAGCTGAAATATGATTAGAGGGTCCTATCTCCGCATAACAGGTTATTACAAGATATTTTGCATAGAGCTGGTTCCCAAATGATGTCTTCATTCACCAGGTGACGCCCCACAGACAGAGACCATTTAGAGAAGACTGCCTCATAAAGGCATTTTCTGTGTGTTTTCACATTGTCCCATGTGGCAGGATACAATCATCAGGTGAGGCCAAAGGTGTCCCCCCAAGAAACTCAGTATCAAATCAAATAGTACCCCTATGCTGGTTTGGTGGCATTGTCTGAGCCCTGATGGCAAGCCTGCACACGGGGTTTGACACATATATATATGTGTGTGTGTGTGTGTGTGTGTGTGTGTGTGTGTGTGTGTGTGCACGCGCGTGTGTGTGTGTGTGTGTGTGTGTGTGTGTGTGAAACCAATTCACATCCTCTCCTTTTCTTTCTCTCTGCTCAAAAAATGCTCCAAAGACAATGATTTTGAAACATTTCAAAGGCTGCAAAGGGCACAGAAAATTCAAGCTTGCTTTTCCGGATTTCCAGTTCATCAACTACAGCAGCAATGCTGACTTATTGAAAATCATATGAAAATCGGAGAGATAATTAGAGCTCATTTCTACTCGGAGCAACAGCCTGGAATTTCCATTGAATTTACACAAATTAGAAAAAAAATCAGATTTGGCATTATCTCATTCCGGAGCCTTGCTCTTAGGGGATCTGTCTGCTCAGCCTGGGATGGGATGGCCAGGGCACTGTTCTGTGGGTTTATTGCTTGGTGTTTTCTACCAGGATTTTTTTCCTACCTTTGTTTCATCTTTCTTATTTCTTAATTTATTTCCCCTTCTTCTATTGTGTGCTTCCATGAAAGGGACTCTAAATCCTCTTTAGGAGGAAGTGCGAATAAAAATAAATAGGTATATAAATTTTGCTCTTGTGTTTTATGGTCCTTCTTTATACTTTCCATTCTTAATCTCTCTCTGGAATCCTACAGGTTTATCTAGAGAGACTATACCAAGCCCATCAACATGAGTGACTGGCACTGGATGCCCAGGGTACAGCTGCCTTGCTTGGGACAGTATTCATACCCATCACCTGCTTACATGGCCTCCTCACAGGAAGCTTCAGCAAGGCCTCCAGAGCAGTTTCTTCAAGCGTATTGTCTTCCCTATACCCTAACAAGTTAGTGTGGAAATGCATCAATCAAAACTTAATTTACTCTGTCAAAGATCTAGAGGCCAGAAGTCAAAATGGAAATTAATCCATTTCCAGGGCTGTAGTGCAGAAGTTTACAGGAGAGAACTCTTCCTTGCCTCTTCAGGCTTCAGCCAGCAAACCTGGGCCATCCTCATTCCTAGGCTCACACACACATGAGCCCAATTTGTCTCTACGTCTGCATGGCTTTCTTGCTCTCTTTTCCTTGCTGTCTCCTCGTCCAAATTTCCATCTTCTTCATTGAGTTAGGGTCCGACCCAGCACACTGGCCTCAGCTTAAGTGGTCACATCTACAGAGAGAACCACTTGGTGTACAAAGGTCACATTATAAGGTACCACATGGTCATGAATTGCAGAACATCATCTATGTCAGAGACCTGTTTGTGCTGGGCAGGACTCACAGCACCGTATGGAGAGCATGAAGGGCAGTTCTTCCTTAAAACAAACAGTGGGCTGAAGAGATGGCGCAGTGATTGAGAGCATGGTCTCACATAGGACACCAGTTCTGTGCCCAGTACCCATGTTAGCTAGCTCACACTGCTAGTAACCATAGGGCCCTCTGATCTGTGCAGGTGCTCTAATACACACACACATACACACACAGAGTAAAATGTTTACAAACAAATTATGCTTTCATTTCTTAATTCAAATTATTCCTTTTCGGATTGTTTGTACTTATCTTAATGTATTTCATTTTACAGAATACTTTCTGGTGTATTTTGGATATTCCCTCTTTTTTTTTTCTTTTCAAAAAGGTTTTGTTGTTGTTGTTTGTTTTTGTTTTCGTTTTAATCAAGACAACATCCACACAAATGCTGAGCAGACTATGTCTCAAAAGAAGATCAGGATCCTCACCAATCCCCTGACGTTTGCGAAGGAACAATGGCATTTCCCTCACTCAGCACACAGCAAGGTCTGTCTATCCTCACTAAGGCATTTCAGAGCACACAGAGAGCATGTGTGCTGGTGCGAGCTATTAGGGCGCTGAGGGTGCACAAGCCAATCAGAGGACATCTGGATGTGTAAACACAACCTCTCTCTCCTACGTACTCGTTTTCTCAACTGGGAGCATACGTGTCAGAAAAACAAAACAAAATATTTTTATAAGAGCTAAATTTGGAAGCAAGGATTTGAATTCCTTTCTGTACAGAGATGCAAGAGTCGTTTATAGTTAATCAAAGTTCTTGTAGTCGGTGCCACATCAGAAAGGAACAGAATAATACTTGCACTTAGAACTGGTAGATCGGAGTTCCATTAAGAATACTCTAGCCAGGAATAAACCTCCTCCAATTGAGAAGTACTGACTTGTAAATAACTCAGAGTCCATCCCTTGGCACCAGCTAATGAGAACAGAGTGGCATTAGAACTCTTGCCCTGAAGTAATGCAAGCATCTGCCTCCAGTCCTACTGTCTAGCCGGGTTCCATGAGCACCAGGACTTCTGGGTATACGGAATATGCCAGGTGGGGAGGAGAAGTCAGGAAGCTGGTGAATAAGCGGTTCTAATAAGTTCCTCGTAAAGATGTAATTGAATACTAGATCCCCAAGACTAGTCATTGTAGTTTTCCCATTTAATAATTCATCTAATTTTTAATTTAAAACTCCATCTTATTTGTCCAAAAAGAAAAAAAAAAAAAGGCCAGACAGTGGAGGCTCATGCCTTTAATCCCAGCACTTGGGAGGCAGAGGCAGATGGATCTCTGAGTTTGAGACCAGCTTGCTCTACAGGATGAGCTCCAGGACAGCCAAGGCTACACAGAAAAATCCTGTCTCGAAAAACAAAACAAAACAAAACAAAAAAGGAAGCATATTAGTCATATGGTACATGATGGCCATACTACAATTTGCAGGCCCAAAGAAGCCGAGTAAAAAGAGGGTCCAAAGGAGGATGTTTGAGTCTCACTCAGAAGGGGAGATGGAATAGTCAGCAGAAGCGGTTGAAGAGGGGGCACAGGGTGGGAGAGGGAGTGCTAAGGGAAATGAGGGGGAGGTTCAGATGTGGGGACAGCAGGGAGGGAGGACAGAGGGCTTGCAGAGAGAAGAGAAAACATGGGCAGGGGCGGGTGGCACCTCTGGCTCAAGCTGGAGAACTGTGACAGGAGAGGCTCCTGGGAGGACACGGAGGGGCTCTAGCTGAGACATCCAGTAGTGGGGGTCATGGAGATTGAAGAAGACACCTCCTAGACAGACAGGACTCCTCGTGGAGGGAGAATACCAACTCACCCACAAAAACTTCAACCCAAAACGTACCCTGTCTACAAGATGTGCAGGCATAGAGCAGAGCCTGAGGGAATGTCCAACCAATGCCTGGTCCAACCGGAGCCCCACTCCACGGGAGAGAGTCAAACCCTGACACTATTAAAGGTGCTCTGCTCTGCTTTTAGACAGAGCCTAGCATAGCTATCCTCTGAGAGACTCTACCCAGCAGCAGATCTAAACATGCTGAAACCCAAAGCCAAACATTCGGCAGAGCGCAAGAAGCCTTATGGAAAAGTTGGGGAAAGGCTAGAAGGACCTGGAGAAGACAGGAACTCCACATGAAGACCAACAGAACCAACTAACATGGGCCCAGCAGCCTTGAAGAGACTAAAGCACCAACCAAGGACCATGCATGGCACTGGACCTAGGCTCCCTATACATACGTCCCCAATGGGCAGGGTTGATCTGCTGGTAAAAGGAGCAGGTACTGCTGTTTGTGACAAGGACTCTGTAACATGCTTTCTGATCACTTCCCCATGGTGGGGTCACCTTGCCAGGCCACTGTGGTAGAGGATGTACTCAGTTCTGATGTGACTGGCTGTTTGAGGTGGGTTTGGGGGGAAGACTCCTCTTTTCTGAGGAGTAGGGGAGAGGGGCGAGAAGGGAGAGGGAGGGATCATAGGAGCAGGAGAGGAGGGAGGGGCCTGATTCAGATGTAAAATGAACAAATAAATTAATAAAAAGAAACAAATAGGAAGCTTAAAATTCCATGTGCTACACATAGCACCAACGCTGGGCTCTCACTAGCAGGTTGGAAGCCCAGACCCCTCTCTGGCAGCTGTGCTGAGTTAGGAGAGACAATGCAGCACAGCTTTCTTCTGCTGTCAGGCATAATAGAGGATGTGGAGTAACCCTATCACAAATGAGAGTTTCAAAAATGCTAAGTAGAAAGAAGGTGGGAGCTGCGGGGAGGGCCCCATCGTCCAGCAGGCTCTTCTTCCAAAGCCGGCCTCCTGTGGTCCTTTCCTCACATGGAACAAGAGTAACATAAGAATCCTTTCCAGTTCTGACTGTTCTTCATAAAGTCTGTGAAATTTCCACCACTTGCTAGGGGACCTAGAAGGGGCAGGAACTGCTCCTGAGCAAGTTGGGGTCTTCAGTGACTTGGGAGACATGAACACATGAATGATGGAATCCTAAAGAGATTTCCCCCTAGATTTTGTTCTGTTTATCATAATAAAAAACTGCTCATGGATCCCGTAGCCAAGAAAATCCCTAGGAAAGAAATATTAAGAACTAATTCCTGTTCCCCATCCTGCTAAACATTAGCAATAAGCATGCCCTTGGGGATGTAAGAGAGGGGCTGGTCACACCTGCACAGTTTGCTTCTGAGACAGCAGGATGGGTTCTGCTGGTTTCACCCCCTGGAAAACATGACTGTATGGAACACCCGAAATGCAGGTAACAACCCAGGTGATGGTGAGAATGGAATCTTCTGGAAAATGGAATATGTAAGCATTGCTTCCAGACATGTCTACAGACACCAGAACGGCTGGTTGAAAAATTAAGTGCATTTCTGCAATGGGCCTTTATAAGTATATATGCAATTCTATGATAGGTTAGGGCCTGACAACAGAGACCTTCCCAAAGCTTAAATGTCCTCATAAGAAAAACAAATATGATATTGTTTAAAGTCTTCACAGTTTCCAAGTTCAGAAAGGCCTGGGATGATTCTAAAGGTTCAGGAAGGAGAGAGAAATGAAAGACACCAAGACAGTCTTAGAGTCTGTAGATAGGCGCACAGATGGATTGATTAGAGAGCTTTCGAATAGATGCACGGATGAACTGAAAGCTCCAGTCTATTATTAGATTCTTGATGACAACGGCCTTGGCTCTTCAAACCTTATACAACGATCTACACAGAGTAGAACTTTAATGGGTGTTTGTTAAATGAACAAATGAGGTATAACAAGTTAGGCTTAATTGTACAATAGCAGGTACCAATGAATTAGGTCAGTGGTTCTTAGAGTCATTTGAAGAACATTCTAAAAATGTGATGCCCCAGCACAAACCAATTAAGTCTTCTATTTCTAGGGTTAGGACACAGGTATAACTATTTTCAAATTTTTTCCAAGTGATTCTGAGTGTTACAAAGTGGTGAGGAATACTAA
>JAQQSO010000267.1:33303-66705 GCA_028658305.1 Pachyuromys duprasi | reverse complement strand
ATTTCTATAAGTGTTTTTATGCCATTCTATAATCCTCTACAGTCAGTTCTCTTTTTAGCACCATACCCCATTTTTTAATTGGATTATTTGGTTTCTTGCTTTTTAACTTCTTGAGTTCTTTATATATACTGGATATTAGCCCTCTGTCAGAAGTATGATTTGTAATGATCCTTTCCCAATCTGTTGGCTGTCGTCTCGTTCGGATGACAGTGTTCTTTGCTTTACAGAAGCTTTTCAGCTTCATGAGGTCCCACTTATTGATTGTTGATCTTAGAGCCTGTGCTGTTGGTGTTCTATTCAGGAAGTAGTCTGCTGTGCCAATGAGTTCTATGCTTTTCAACTCCCTAGTACTGTGTTCTCCCCTCATCATTATCATGTAACTAACCGCTGCCTTTTGACTGACATAGTCTTATCTCAACAGGTTTTTCCCTTCTGTTCTATATTCTCCACCTCTGATAAGCTGCAAGTTTTATACTTTGTCTATCATGGAGTTTTTTTTTTTAATCTACTCAGTTGTCTTTGAGTTCCTATTAGATTATTGCTTAAATAATTTTTATTAATGAGACTGAGACCACAAGAGAAAATTTTCTTGGCTCCACTGGGATGCTTCAATAGTCCCCATATTTTTCCTGACTTTAATTCTGCAATGAGATTAGAAAATAATCTGTTCTTGCAACTCTAGACAGCATTATTTTGGAACCCACCCTGAAATTTATTGAAGAAACTGTCTAGGGATTGCCTCACACTATTGTTTTAACTGTAACAACCCCCAGAATGGTTGAAAGCAACCATTCTTGATATTCCTTTCTAGAGCTCAAGGAAATTCTGTTGAACTTTATTTTGAACATTAAAAGCTATCCTCTCTCCTGGCTTTTCCTGGTTCCATGAATATGGTTTCTAAATTCTAATAACTTTTACTTTGACTTGTATGTCACATCTCTGTCTAAACACAGATTAAATACTTCCTTTCCTCCTCACACCTGGATATTATACAAATAAAATTACCAAGGAAACTTTGGGTACTCCAATAAGGGATATTGAATTCCAGGATACCACATCTAATTATGTCTTTTAGCAGTTAGATGTCAATTCCAATCACTACCCTCAAACCTTAAATTGCCTATTTAGAGGCTACCTCTGAGGGTGCAGTGTGCTGTGAACATGAGATAAAGACAGACTGCTTACAGCAGAGACAGCAAAGGCTGAAGTTTTAGAAATGATCCTGGCTCTAGATTCTGGAATTGCTAGCAGGGAACTATAGTTTCTTATCTCCTAAATGTTTACCCCTATGTTATGCCCAGTTCATGAGACCCCCCCCCCAAAGACCACCAGGAATTGACTCCTCTGCAAAACACATTAGAATTTATTGGATACAAACTCAAGCTTGGGTCACAAGCTCCCTGTGGAAACAGAGGTAGGTGGCCAGGAGGTCTAAAGGAACAAGGTTTTTAAAGAGAAAAACCACAAGGAGGGAGTTTCATGCCTTGGTGTTACATGATTGGGTAAGGGAAATTGACTTTTGAAATGATTGGTTTACTTTAGGAGACAAGTCCATAAATGGTTCTGGTCTGGACATCTGGGCCATTTTCCTAGCAACTGTGTCTCTAGTGGGTGGAAAAAGAATGCAGTAAAGCTGGTTCCTTCTCACAGGTGGCTGGACTGATCTCCACCTGGCTGACCTTTGTTCAGGCTCATGCTTTAAACTTTAAACCAATACCCCAAAACACTAATTTTTAATTATTTGGTCTCTCATCCATCTAAAGGCTATATGCAAGGGTAGGATCTAGAAAATCAGTCAAGACACTGACTTCTGTTGAACACATTTACAACGTAATCACTAGATTTTCAGGGTGTAAATAGGGGTTATCTATCCTCTAGTTTTACTACATGAACTAAACAAATTGATGGTTATTGTCATGAAGTGTGTAATGTTTATTGTGGAATGGAATCTACTATGTGGCAGCATGGCAGGTGGGCAGGTCAAGAATATGGATAAAGCATCATCCTTCAGTGAACAGGTTTACCTGGAGATGAGGTATTTTTCTTTCTTAGAATACCTAGAACCGGGTGTCTTCTGAGACACTACGAGGTTCAGTGTCTGCCAGCCTTTTTGAACCCGAAAATGCAAATATTTTTCTTCTTTCTGTCTTTTTACTTTGAATGTTTACCAGAGCCTAAAGATGTGATAATCTCCCTCGTATTTTAGTCTTCCTGATTCTAAAGCTCCCTGTCACCCCACCTAACTGTGGTCAAGTGGCTGAACTCAGTGCAGGCTTACTCAAAAGGCATATTTTTGTTTTGTTTTTCTCTTCTCCATTTCATCTGTCTTAGTTAAGGTTTCTGTTGCTGTGAAGAGACACCATGCACATGACAACTCTTATACAAAAAAGCATTTAATTGGGGCTGGCTTACAGTTTCAGGGGTTTAGTCCATTGTTGTCAAGGTCGGAAACACTACAGCATGTAGGCAGACTTGGTGTTCAAGTGGTATCTGAGAGTTCTACATCTGTATCCAGAGGAAGCAGGAAGAGAGTGTGACACTAGGCTTGCTTTGAAACCTCAAAAGCCCACACCAGAGACAAACATTCTCCAACTAGGGTACACTCATTCCAACAAAGCTACACTTCCTGATAGTGTCACTAGCTATGGGTCTATTGGGTTCATTTCCATTCAACTGCATTCCATTTAGTACCCATAGGCTTGTAGCTATATCATAATGCAAAATGCATTTAGTGCAACTCCATGAGACCCATAGTCTTTTGAAAACTATACAAAGTCTGTTTGAAAACTCACTGAAATCTCGTAACTGTAATCTCTGCAAAATCAAAGTAAAAAAGCAGATCACACACTTAAGAGGTAAAGGAGTACACTTCCTCCAACAAGGCCACAACTTCTCTAACAAAGCCATACATAATAGTGTCACAGCCTAGGTGCCTATGAAGGCTATTTTCATTCAAACCAGGACACCACTCTCTATACAACTTCCATATTACAGCTAAATTTCAATGTGGATTCTCTTTTAAAGTCTAGTGATTATTCTCCAGTTTATGAAAAGAGGGAGGCATTTTCTGTGTATACTATATCTTTAAGGGTTTAACAATTATTCTTTTAAAAGATTTGTGTAGTTTTTATAAGTTTAGAAACACTGAAGTATGTATGTGTACCACTTGCATATATTAGCAGCGTGGGCCTGTATAGGGTGGTGATTCTTCTGAGACGGGAGTTACATACATAAGGTTGTTAGCTGTCACATGACTGCTGGCAACAAAACTCAGGGCTTCTGAAAGAGTAACAAGTAGTTTTAACCACTGAGCCATTTCTGCAGTCCATTAGCAATCATTCTTTGTCATCAAATCCTTGGATTGTTTCAAGATTCCTTACCCTGTTGTCTAGTAAATCGTATTTATTTTTATTGGGTTTTTTCTCTTTTTATTTCTATTTGAATAATGTCTCATTTCTCAATGTTGCACTTGTGACATTATTCTGGATTTTAGACTCTGGAAATCACCAGTGTATAAGATTGTATTTGCAAAAAATTGTGCTTACCCAGCAAGTGAATGGTTCTTGCTTCATCCCAAGAATAATGAATTGATTAACTAACTAGCTACCAAAATAAGCAAATAACTGAAGTCATATCAAGTCTAGATTATGGTCTTAGTATAAATAATGATGGGTATGTAGGCAGTCACATTCGCCTTAACACTTTCTCTTTGCACCACTTAAAACCATAAATTATTTGATAATATATCATTGATAATACATATTTAATCCATGCATAGTTCAATAAATATTTTTCAGAAATAATTTTGGTATGTGCAGTAGCACAGCAGGTCTATCTTTAGCAGCTGATTTCTTCCTGAGAGCCACAATTATATTTATCTTCTCTTGCTTTATCTTGCTGGTAATGTATATCACCACTCTTTTGTCCTGGATTCATTTTCCCTTAGGGTCATAGACTAGGTCCACTGTATTGATTCTCACAGTAATAAACTCCACAACTCTGTGAACATGTGCTCTGCCAAGTGTTCTGGGTGAAGTATCTCATCTTAACAAAAACATCTTCTTTGATCTTGTTCTTTTTCTTCTCTGGGTCTTTTTACAATACTAGGCTGAGAACTGTGTGTGCTGCAGCAGAAGGTACAACTAATACAGATTTTGAAAACGTAAAAATTTACCTTTTCTTTATCCACATTGTCACTATTAGAACAAAAGGTCTAACCATTTCTTCCTTCCCACTATCCATATTCTCCTCAATTTTGGGTTGGTTTGTTGGAAACAAATTTCAGTATGACACCATATCTGATCTTGAATTTGTGGTCTACCTGTCTCAACATCTCCAGTTCTGGGATAATAGGTATACGTCATTAGGGCTCATTAAATAATCTCTTATTACTTCTCATCTGGACTGCCTGCATCCTCTTCCTCTAAAGCATACTTGATAGGTTGGGGTCAGTTGGTAGAGGAAGAGGACTCCCCCATTCTGAGGAATAGGGGAGGGAGGGAGGGTTGGAGAAGGAGGAAGGATGTGACTGAGAGGAGACAAGGGGGGCTACAGTCACGTTACTTTAAATGTAAAGTGAATACATTTAAAAATATTTTAAATTTAAAAAAAAGAAAAAACGGAGGGGATCCAAGATGGCAACACTGGGAGGACATGCTTTCTGACCAGCAGCACAGCAGGATCTGCACAGTGACCAGCAAGCAGAACTCTCAGTTCTAAAACGCCAGCTACTGTGTTTTCCAGGTGAGAGAAAAATGCATGGGTGGGACTCATTCAGCTTCAACTCACCCAGCTAAACCTCAGAAGAGGTCCTGATTCCACTAGGTGCTTGGTAGCCATCCCAGAGCTACACGACACCGGCATGCTCTGATCACTGTCCCAGACTGAACTGTGGACCCCACAACACCAGAGATTGGTATTTCCAGTTGAGAAAAAACCCCACGGTGCAGGAAACGATCAGGACCGACCTTAGGTCATCCCTGAAAAAGACCCAGGGTCTGGCTGGTGCCCAGCAGCCAGCCCAGAGCCTGGCACACAGGCACTAACACAGAAACATGCCTGCACACCTGACTCACTGCCCCAACAGAACTGAGGGCCCCAGGACACCAGAGACAGAGTTTCTCTGTCAGGTGGAAACCCACAGTGAGGGGAAGAGCAGGTCTGACCTCAGAGCACTCAGCCGACACCTCCCCCCCAAAAGTTCTCAGAAAAGTTACAATTTCGGCAGTCTCCCACGTGCCCAATTGCCAGCAAGGCAGAGCCACGCGCCTCTTTGCCTATGTGTTCTACTAGCCATCCCAGACAGAAAGGCGGTCCCCAAAGCACAGTCTGGGTGTCCCTGTCAGGAGGAAACACTACAGCAGGGGTGTGTGTGTGATCATCAGGTCCGACACTCAGTACACCCAGCTCCAGAAGACTTTCTGGGTTCACTCAGGCTCTAGGCTCTAGCCTTCTACTGGAGGCATGAGTGCCGTGCTCACCTGCCATTGATTACCACTAGGGCACTGAGGCACACAACTGCAACATCAGACTTATAAGAGCCTGAGAGGCATTAGAGCAGTCCTCAGATACTACTCCAAGGTTCGACCAGTTATTCCTAGGTAAACTGACAAAACTGTGGGATTCCCTGGTTTTTCAAGAAGGCTGCATCCAACAAATAGACCTTAAGAGCAGCAGCAGCAGCTCACTAAACTCAGAGCAAGAAACCAGGCAGCAGGGCAGCCATCTCCAAGACTTCTGCTGATGAGAGGAGAGCCTTCCTGAACACCACAGTAACCACACAGGTCCATATGCCTGACGTGAACTGTGACAATTACTGAGAAGCACCACTATTCATTTGACCATACCCCACAAGCTGAAGAGATCTCCTTCAGAATCCTGCCAAGGAGATTCTCCCCACCCCAGGACCCAGCAGGCACCAGAAATTAACAGACAACACCTGAGACAGCCAAATGGGTAGATGTCAACCTAAAAGCACAACCAAGAAAAGGAAAAGAAATATGACATCCCCAGAACCCAGTTATCTAGGGGCAAGTAGCTCTGGACACCTTAAAGTGAGTGAAATTCAAGATGACCTTACATCTATGCTTCTGAAGAGGTTGATGGAGGAAGTAAATAAAATGTGTAAAGAATTACCTGAAGATATAGTAAAACAGATTATGGCCATCCGTAAGAAATAAAGGAAGATGCAGCCGGACAGTTTGTGGCCTTCAGAGAAGAAATAATTAAATCACTGAAATAAATGAAAGAAAGAGAAGAATGTTCAAACAAACAGGTGAAGGAACTGAAGGAAAAACAGGAAAATACAGTCAGACAGGTGAAGGAAATCAACAAAACAGTTCAAGATCTGAAGATAGAATTGGAAAAATTAAAGAAAACACAAATGGAGGAAATCATGGAATGGGAGAACCTAGGGAAGAAAACAGGAACTACAGAGGTAAGCATGACAAACAGACTACAAGACATGAAAGAAAGAATCAGGTGTGGAAGATACACTGGAAGAAATTGATGTATCTGTCAAAGTAAATGTTAAATCTAAAAAATGACTGACACAAACCATCCAAGAAACCCAAGACAACATGAAAAGACAAAACATAAGAATAATAAGAATAGAGGAAAAAGAAGATTTCCTCCTCCAAGTCCCAGAAAATATTTTCAACAAAATCATAGAAGAAAATTTCCCCAACTTAATGGAGAGGCCTATAAGAATACAAGAGTCCTACAGAACATATAATGAATTAGACCAGAAAAGAAAATCCTCCCAACAAATAATAATCAAAACAGAAAGTATACAGAACAAAGAAAAAATACTAAAAGCTGCGAGGGGAAAAGGCCAAGTAACAAATAATGGAAAATCCATCAGAATCACACCTGATTTCTCAACAGAGACTATGAAAGCCAGAAGGGCCTGGACTGATATCATGCAAACCCTAAGAGAACACAGAGGTCAGCTCAGGCTACTATAACTAGAAAATCCCTCTGTCCTCACAGACGGAGAAAACAAGAAATTCAACAACAAACACAAATTTCAACAATACCTACACACATATCCAGCGTTACAGAAGATACTAGAAGAAAAAATACTACCCAGGAAATCTAACTACATTCAGGACAACACAGGAAATAAATAACCGCACTACAGCAAAACAAAAAGTAGCCAAGCACACAAGCACACTACCACAGCCAACATCAATACCAAAGGATCTAACAACCATTGGTCATTAATCTCTCTCAACATCAGTGGACTTATTTCTCCAATAAAAAGACACAAACTAACAGACTAACAGAATCGATATGTAAACAAAACCCAAAGACCTGTTGCATACAAGAAACACACCTAAGTCACAAAGATAGACATTACGTGAGAGTAAAGGCCTGGAAGACAGTTTTCTAAGCAAATGGACCCAAGAAGCAAGCAGGAGTAGCCATTTTAATGTCTAATGAAATAAACTTTCAACCAAAATTGATCAAAAGAAGTGGAGAAGGACACTTCACACTCATCAAGGGAAAATTCCACCAGGAAGATATCACAATTCTGAACATCTATTCCCCCAATACAAGGGCACCCACATTTGTAAAAGAAGCATTAATAAAACTTAAACCACTCATAGATTTCCACACATTAATAGCAGGAGACTTCAACACTCCAATCTCAGCAAAACAGAAATAAAAGAAAGAAACAATAACTATAACAGAGGTCATTAATTAAAAGGACCTAACAGACATCTACAGAACCTTTCACCAAAACACAAAAGAATTTATCTTCTTCTCAGCACCTCATGGAACCTTCTCCAAAATAGACCATTTAGTTGGTCAAAAAGCAAGAGTCAACAGTTATATGAAGATTTAAATAATCCCTTGTATCCTATCTGATCACCATGGACTAAAGCTGGATCTCAACAACAACAGAAATAGGAAAAAAGCCTACACACACATGGAAACTGAACAACTTGCTACTAAATGACTGCTGGGTCAGAGAAGAAATTAAAGTCTTCCTAGAATTCAATGAAAATGAAGGTACAACATATTCAAGCTTATGGGACACCATGAGAGCAGTGTTAAGAGGAAAGTTCATAGCTCTAAGTGCCTTCAAGAAGAAACTCGAAACATCTCATTCAAGCAACTTAATGGCTCACCTAAAGCCCTAGGGAAAAAAAGAAGCAGACACATCAAAGAAGAGAAGAAGGCTGGATATAATCAAACCCAGGGCTGAAATCAATAAATTAGAAACAAATAAATCAATTCACATAATCAATGAAACCAAGAGCTGGTTCCTTGAGAAAATCAACAAGATAGACAATTCCTTAGTCAAACAAACTAAAAGGCAGAGAAACACTATCCAAATCAACAAAATCAGAAATGAAAAGAAGGAAATAAGGACAGACACTGAAGAAATTAAAACGATAATTAGATCAAAGAGCAGGCTAATCAGTTCATGTCGGAGACAGTCCCTGTTCCCATTACTATGGACCCCACTTGGACACTGGACTGCCATGGATTACATCTGTGCAGGGGTTCTAGGTTAGCTCCATGCATGGTACTTGGTTGGAGTATGAGTCTCAGGAAAGACCCCTGTGCTCAGATTTTTTGGTTCTTTTGCTCCCTTTGTGGAGCTCCTGTCCTCTCCCTATCTTACTATTTCCCACAACTTCTGTAATTAGGTCTTACTTCAAAAGCTTATATGACACAAAATTTGAAAATCTAAATGAAATGGACAATTTTCTTGATCGATTCCACTTGCCAAAGATGAATCAAGACCAGGTAAATCAATTAAATAGTCCTATATCCCCTAAGAAAATAGAAGCTCTCATCAAGTCTCCCATCCAAAAACAGCCCAGGGCCAGATAGTTTCAGCACAGAATTCTACCAGACCTTCAAAGAAGAGCTAACGCCAATACTCTTCAAATTACTCCACAAAATAGAAACAGAAGGAACACTACCGAACTAATTCTATGAAACCACAGTCACCTTGGTACCTAAACCTCACAAAGACCCAACAAAGATAGAGAATTTCAGGACAATCTCCCTTATGAACATCAATGTAAAAATACTCAACAAAATATTGCAAACCAAATACAAGAACACATCAAAGATATCATTCACTACGACCAAGTAGGCCCCATCCATGGCATGAAGGGGTGGTTCAATATATGGAAATCCATCAATGTGATCCACCACATAAACAAACTGAAGGAGAAAAACAACATGATCATCTCCTTAGATTCTGAAAAAGCATTTGACAAAATCCAACATCCATTCACATTTAAAGACTTGGAGCAATCAGGGATACAAGGCACATATCTGAACATAGTAAAGGCACTATACAGCAAGCCTATAGCCAATATCAAACTCAATGGAGAGAAACTTAAATCAATCCCACTGAAATCAGGGACAAGGCAAGGCTGCCCACTCTCTCCATATCTCTTCAACATAGTTCTGGAAGTCTTTGCTAGAGCAATAAGAACATTAAAGGAGATCAAGGGGATACAAATTGGAAAGGAAGAAGTCAAAGTATCACCATTTGCAGATGATATGATAGTATACCTGAGTGACCCCAAAAATTCTGCCAGGGAACTCCTACAGCTGATGAACACCTTCAGCAAAGTGGCTGAACACAAAATTAACATAAAAAAATCAGTAGCCTTCCGGTATACAAAAGACAAAATGGATGAGAAAGAAATTAGGGAAACAACACCCTTCACAAATAGCCACAAAGGACATAAAGTACCTTGGTGTGAACTTAACCAAGCAAGTCAATGGCTTGTATGAAAAAAAAAAAAACTCCCAGTCTCTGAAGAAAGAATTAGAAGAAGATATCAGAAGATGGAAAGATCTCCCATGCTCATGGCTTGGCAGGATTAATATAGTAAAAATGGCCATCTTACCAAAAGCAATCTATAGATTCAATGCAATTCCCATCAAATTACAAACACAATTCTTTATAGACCTTGAAAAAAATCTCAACTTCATATGGAACAACAAGAAACCCAGAATTGCAAAAACACTCCTCAACAATAAAAGATCTTCTAGAGGTATCCCCATCCCTGATCTCAAGCTGTAATATAGAGCAATATGGATAAAAACTGCATGGTACTGGCATAGAAACAGAATGGTGGATCAATGGAGTCAAATATAAGACCCTGAAAAAATCTACACACTTATGGACCACTGATTTTTGACAAAGATGCCAAAACCATTCAATGGAAATAAAGACAACGTCTTCAACATATGGTTCTGGCCTAACTTGATGTTTACGCAGAAAAATGCAAATAGATCCATACTTATCACCCTACAGAAAACTAAAGTCCAAGTGGATCAAAGACCTCAATATAAAACCAGACACACTAAACTTGTTAGAAAAAAAAAAGTGGGGAAGAGTGTTGAACTCATTGGCACAGGAGACAACTTCCTGAACAGTACACCAACAGCACAGGCTCTAGGAGCAGCAATCAATAAATGGGACCTCATGAAACTGAAATGCTTCTGTAAAACAAAGGACACTGTTGTCAGAACAAAATGACTGCCTGCAGATTGGGGAAGGATCTTCACCAACTCTATATCTGACATAGGTCTAATATCCAGTATATATAAAGAATTCAAGAAGTTAAACAAATCAAGCAATCAAATTAAAAAATTAGGAACAGAGCTAAACAGAGAATTCTCAATAGAGGAATATCAAATGGCAGAGAAACACTTAAAGAAATGTTCAACATCATTTGTCATCAGGGAAATGCAAATCAAAACGACCCTGAGATTTCACCTTACACCCATCAGAATAGCTAAGAGAAAAAACTCAAGGGACAACACATGCTGAAGAGGTTGTGGAGGAAGGGGAATAATCCTCCACTGCTGGTGGAATGTAAACTTGTAAAACCACTCTGGAAATCCATCTGGTGCTTTCTTAGACAACTAGGAATTGCACTTTCTCAGGATTCAGCTATATCACTCCTAGTCATATATCCAAAAGATGCTCAAGTATACAATAATGACCTTAGTTCAACCATGTTTGTAGCAGCTTTATTTGTAATAGCCAGAAGCTGGAAACAACCCAGATGCCCATCAACTGAAGAATGGATACAGAAAGCGTAGTACATCTATACAATGGAATATTACTCAGCAATAAAAAAGCAAGGATTTCATGAAATTTGCAGGTAAATCATGGGAAATTGAAAAGATCATCCTGAGTGAGCAATCCCAGAAGCAGTAAGACACACAAAGTATGTACTCACTCATACAGACATATAATATAGGATAAACCTACTAAAATCTGTACACCTAAAGAATCTAATCAAGAGGGAGGACTCTCGCTAAAATGCTCAATCCTTATCCATAAAGGCAGAGAGGATGTACATCAGAAGAAAGAGAAAGCAGGGAACAAGTCAGGAGCCTGTCACAGAGGGCCTCTGAAAGGCTCTGCCCTGCAGAATATTAAAGTAGATGCTGAGACGTATGGTCAATCTTTGGGCAGAGTGCAGGGAATCTTGTGAAAGAAGTGGGAGATAGTTAGACCTGGAGAAGACAGGACCTCTACAAGGAGAGCAACAGAACCAAAAAATCTGAGCACAGGGGTCTTTCCTGAGACTTATACTCCAACCAAGTACCATGCATCTAGATAACCTTTGACCCCTGCACAGATGTAGCCCCAGGCAGTTCAGTGTACAAGTGGGTTCTATAGTAATGGGAACAGGGACTGTCTCTGACATGAACTGATTGGCCTGCTGTTTAATCACCTCCCCCTGAGTGGGAGCAGACTTAACAGGCCACAGAAGAAGACAATGCAGCCACTCCTGATGAGACCTAATAGACTAGGATCAGAAGGAAAGAAAAGAAGATCTCCCCTATCAGTGGACTTGGGGAGTGGCATGAGTCCTGAAGGGGAATGAAGGGAGGCATTGGGAGGGAAGGAGGGAGAGAACTACAGTGGGGATACAAAGTGAATAAAGTGTAATTAATAAAGATTTTTTAAAAAACACTCACACATAAAATAAAATAAATAAATCTTTAAAACAATTACCTTGCCTGCAAGAAGTACAGGGATAAAGAAGCAACAAAGATTGAGGTAATGCCCAGCCAATGTTTGGCCCATTCTGAGACTCATCCAAAGTAGAGAGCCAGCTCCTGACACTATTAATGATGCTCTGCTATGCTTGCTGACAGAAGCCTAATTTGACTGTCATCTGGGAGGCTCCACCCAGCAATAGAATTGAGACAGATGCTGGGACTTGCAGCTAAGCATGGTGCAGAACTTCAGGGGTCTTTTAGAAGTGTTGGGGAAAAAGATGGAAGGAACTGGAGGAGACAGGAACTAACCCTGTCCCATCGGGGCTTCCAGAGACTGAGACATCAGCTAAGAAGGATGCATGGTCTAGACCTAGGCCCCCTGCACATACATGGCCAAAGGACAGCTTGGTTTTTATGTGGGACTCCTTGCAAGTGTGGGGCTGGGGGAGGAAACTGTTTCAAACACGGACTCTATTGCCTGGTTTTGGATCAGTTCCCCTTGTCAAGGCTGCCTTGCCTGGCTTTAGAGGATGAGGATATTCTGAATTCTGATGTGACTTGATCTTCTGGGGAGGGCTGATACAGGGGAGGATGGCTAACCTTTTCTGGGGGAAAGGGAGACAGGAAGAGGGAAGGAAGAGGAGGAGGTGCTGAGAGGAGAGGAGGGGGACATTCTTGGAATGTAAAGTAAATAAATTTAAATAAAAATTAAAAAAAGAAAGACATCTTATGTTTCTATGGCATTTATATACATGGTAACAGGCTCTCTCATCACATACACACACACACACACTAGCATGCATGCATATATACAGAAACAATTAAAATATGCAAATACTTAGAGAAAATAAATTGAGCCAAGCATGTGGCAGGTAGTACAACTTGTAATCCTAGCACTCAATTTGAATCAGAGTGATCACAAATTATTTTTAAGCCTCTGCTGCTCAGCCAGACCCTGTCTCAAATATCAGTCAATCAAACAATCAATGAATATAGGAACAAATAATTAAAAGTTAATCAGTAACTAAAAAGAAAAAGACAAAATAATTTATTTATATCTATAACTTAGCATTATATATGTGGGTATGTTAGAATGACTCTGGATTCAATCCATACAAATTACACTTATCAAATGATAACTAATAAAATAAAATTAGTCCTGGGCTTGTTAGAAGGAACAACAGTTAAAGGCCCTTGCTCCACTAACACAAGAAGCAGGTTTGATTCCCAACACCCATACAGAGGATTACAACTGCCTGTAACTTCAGTTCAAAAGATCTGGTTTTTAATCCCAATTACTTCTTTCCCTTTTAAAATCATAATATAATTACATTATTTTTTCTTTCCCTCTCCTCCCTTCAAACCCTCCCACATACACATTCTTGTATACATACATTATCATTATCCAGACTAAACAGGTTATATTTAGGAATATGTGTGCATGTGAAATTAATAAATAAAGAGATCATGAATTTGATTCCATTTTTATGAGCATCTTAGGGTAAGGGATGTTTATCTAGAGGATCCAACTGGCTTGCTCAGTGGGTCAAAGCACAGGACTTCTGGGAAAAGCAAGAAACTGAAATAAAATTGGAGAAAAAATTGCAAGCACCAAGAAAGTGGAAGTGACAGGTGGAATCTGAGAGTTATAGAGACAGAAAATGTGAAAACACCAGCCCCAGAGAGAGCAATATGAAAGTAAAACTTGAAACTCATGCTGACAGTGACTATTCAAGAACTACGAAGAAATAAAGAACAGGATGAGGATAGCTACTCTGGACAGGAGCTTCCCTGAAAATAAAGAAAAATGAAGTCATACTACAAATAGCTCCCAAGTTTTGGAAATGATAAATAAACACAAAAAATTAGTACATTAAATGTGAATGGAAGTTCATAGGTTGCATACAAAAATCCAAATATATGGACCCTACCCTCTAAAAACATCAGCTTTTCATGAGACATTTTTTTTATTCAAGGTCTAGGGCTATAAACACTTTGTTTAATCCTCACAATGACCATATCTGACTGAGATCTAGGTGACTGCTGAAAGTATCTGTGTACAATTCACATGTCTAAAAAACATAATTTTGCATGAGTTAAAGTGGTTAAAATATTTGAACTTATAAAAATGTATGCATGTGCCAGGCAGTGGTGGGGCACACCTTAGATCCCAGCACTAGTGAGGCAGAAGCAGGTGGGTCTCTGAGTTCATGCCCAGCTTGGTCTACAGAAACAGTTCTAGGACATCCAAATCTGCACCAAGAAACCATATCTCAAAAACAAAAACCCAAAAATGCGCACATGCGAGAAAAAGACAAATATTTATCCCATTTCAATCTCAGAAGATGAAATGCTAGCCTTAAAACAAGAGGCTGAAATAAATAACTTTTAAAAATTATTGGTCTATTGAATGATAACTGAAGGCAACCTGAATAAGCTAGAAAAATAGAACAATTCTTAGTTGCTTTGATAAGCAAGAGATATGTTGGATTTAGTAGGAAAGAAAATATATCATGGAAGGAATGAACATATTGTTGCTAAAATAGTCCTAGCAGTCAATGAACCTTTTTCTATAAAGGATAAGGAAGACTTCAATATATCTGTTTCAGAAAGCAGTTACTTACACTATTTTGAGATTGCCAGTTCATACTCAAAGAAAGAAAAATTGGTAATTTTGTAAAGAGTGTTTTGTTCATTTAAGACAATGTCTCTACAAACTTAACAACAAAAATACCCTAAAATTCAACCCATCAATAATAAACGCAAGAATCATGCACCATCTCAGTGGAGACGACAGCAAATCATCAAATATGGTGAAAATGAGACCACAACTAAGAAGATTTTGAGTTCCAATGGTTATCTCCAAATATCTCAAACTGAGTTTATTAATCAAAGGGTCCCTGGTTTTTCCCTGAAAAATAAGAGATGAAGACTTTATTTAATAATTCACACAATGAACATTCCACTTGAAATGTGCAGATATTCTGTTACATATGTTACTGGTTTTCATGTTCTGATAATCTGTTTTTGGAAACTGTTTAAATTTACCAGTAAGATTGCTAAATAAATTGTTATACCCATCCATTGAAATACTATATAAAGTGAAAACAGTTTTAAAAATTACAAATGCCAAAATTGCTTTAAGGAAACCAAGATATATAAGAAGTTATATGCTATGATTTGATTTTTGTAAATTTCTGTATATAAAAATATACATGAATATGATTTATAGACGTACATATAGCATGTGCATATACACATGTGTATATTTTTCCTTTCTGTATCTATACACAAATGGGCATACACAATGGCTTATACTAGACCTATAGAGTTTATGATTATTTGATGTCTGGGAATTGTATTAGAGTTACCATTGTCTAACCTTGATTACAGTATTGACAGAATTCATCTATGACACCTACTTATAATGTCGGAAACATATTGACTCTTGTGTGATTGTCTTGTTCAAATCATAAAGCAAATCAAAACAGGGAATCAAAACAGGAATATCTCCCAGGGAATATGGCAAGTGTAATGTTTGAATGTGAAGTAAGGACACAGGAGGCAAGTCTTACACTGAATAGGAAAGAGACAGAAAAATTCCTTCCAGTTTATGGTTGTTAAAAAATTTAGCTTGGTCTTTACATTGTGGAAAGTTGTGGCTGTGCTGTGACCACTTCCAGTGGTTGGAAAGTAAACTACCAAAATCCCATCAAGTGGAAGCAGAAAGAGAGAAAGACATTCCTGATAAGAAAATACAGGGCAGGCTCATACATGGATAGTTAGTTGTAGTACTCAGGGCAGTATTTCCCCTCTTGCTTCTGGGCTTCCTCCCAAGCCTCAGTACTGTTTCAAAAAGCTTACCTTGTCCTCAGTTTTATATAGAGTTGGCTTCACAGCAATCACTTATGGAAGACAATTCTTCCTACAAGAGATGATTTTTCAAGAATCAGCACGACCAAAAGAAACAGGAGCATACTAAAAGTATACAGTAGAAAAAAAACTTGATATTCCTGGTTATTAGTACAAGTGAGGATAAGAAAATCAAAGGTAAATAATGAAAATCTCTATGAAAAGTTAAACCATTTTAGTTACCAGTATGCACCTTAGTACACAGCTTAGTGTGGTGTATATAAATGTATGTGGAATATTGTAATAAGTTTTTTTCTCCAGCTAAACAACTCTGGCTGTATTCTGTCCTTCCTAATTCTGCACCTTTGGATGACACATTTGTTCCTATTTCCATTTTTTCTCAAAATCATCAATAATTTTCATTAGTTCTACAGAATAGAGTATAAACTGTCCAAGTCGTCACTGAAAGGCAAATGTGGATTACAACATTAAATTAAACTCAACCTATATGTCTACCCTCAGCAACGTCTGCCTTTTGGTTATGTAGGATTTGCAGCCACAGTACAAAAAAAAGTATATTTTTATAAATAAAAGTTTGACATTTTAAAGGTTTGTCCTGCTGTTTTTGTTTGATTGGGTTTTATTTTGTTTTGTTTTTCATCAAAAGAACTTAGCCTGAATTCATTTGTAATATTGTCCCTGTCGAGGTCAATAAATCTGGCAGTTAGAAATTTCTTCCAAAGTACAGCAAACTAATCACTAAGATACCTCAGACCATCATGACTCATTCAGTGAGAAAGATGATGTCTTCAGTTAGCTCCATTATTAACAGAGACACAAAAACACAATAAAAAGGAAAATGCAGAAACAAGACAGGCATCATGATGCATGGTAGTAACTCTAGTCATTTGGAGGCTGACAGAGGATGGTCTTGGATACATGCAAGGACTCTATGCTGTAAAACAGAATATCAGAGATAAACAACGTGAAGAGAAGAGAATAAGAAAAACACAAAACAATCAAACAAAGAAACAAACAAAAACAGCCAGCATGTGAGGCAACATTTAATTTATTTTATTTTATTTTTCACTTAGTGGCCTTTTAAACTCCAAAATATAATTCAGAGGGAGTGAAATGGCAAATAAGTGATTTGATTCCCTCTTTTTCTTGGAGACAAAAGAATTGTGGTAGCATTATGAGAAGACATTTGAAAGCAGGCCCTGACCTGTCTAGTTTATAACAGGCCTTTTTGTTTATATGATTTACACTTGCTGCCCAGGAGATGGTTCTCTCACTTCCCTTTCAGCTATACTGAACAGGGAATTAATTCTGGGATATATATCTCATAGCGGAAGTCCTCATGATAATGTCAAATCTAATTAATTGAATTGCTTTGTCTGGTTGCCTGCACAGAATTGTAGGGCAGACATTATTAGAAATGCATTTATTTAAAAAAATGTTCATATTACCTGTAATTGTGAAGGATATTCTCATCTGATCATTTCACATTGCTCCTTCCTAGTACATGAAAAAGGACTATTTATGCTACTGTGCTTTGTAGGGTGAAAGCTCTGGCTCCTAGTGTTCCAATAGTTAGGCTTTTACCCAATATACCCAATCAAGAGACAAAAAATGGTGGGAAGTTGGAGGAAGGGGAATTTGAAAACAAGGCCAGAGTGGAAGGTCAAAATAAAGAGCTTCAGTGACTCCTAAGTCCATATTTGAGCACTGGCAGGAACTTTAGGTTTATAAGAAAAGAAGAATTTGGTGTAGAGAGCAAGCAGTCTTGGTCCAAGTATGGTCTGGTTGATTATTATCTCAACTCTGATTTTGCAAGATGATTCAAAGAGGTCCTTATTGCCTGAGGGAGCAACCTGGTTTCCATGAAATGATTATCCTGATTCTGAGTGCAATCTCACCATCACAGATAGTTGCTTTTGTTTGGGAGATGGTTTGGGTTTTTGAGATTCGCCATTGTTTCTGTCCCTTTTTACAAACTTTTTATTGATCCTGAAATCAAAGGGCACTGTGGGTTTATGACGACGACAACAGATCTTCAGTTTCTTAGGGATCCTGGAACACAGCACTATAAAATGGACAATAAGATGATAGGTTGAAAATAACAGTAGGCATCCCTGGCTTTTAGTAACCTTATGGGTTCAAATGACTAGAATAGGCTTTCCAACAGAAGCAGTTTCTAAGTGCCTACTATATTGACAACCACACCAGTATTTTTACATTCTTCCTCTGCTTAGATCCTCACCAAAGTCTATGAAGCACTTGAGACAAATAGAGGTTCTACCTGGTTCACCTAAACCTAGACAACTACTTTGATAAGAAGTGTGGTCTCAGTACAACATGCAAATGTTTAAAACACATAAAAACAGTATTAGGTATTTGAGAGATATGTATATCATGAAAAAAGAAACACTAGTATGAAGCTAAAATACCAGATGCAGTTCAAAGGGAAAAACAGTGTAGATATAAAGGCTACATAATTTTAACCACTTCTTATTTTCTTTCAAAACCCAGAAAAGGCTCCTGTCCTCTTCCCTGTTTTTTTCCTCCTCTGATGTCCATCGTCTTTGCCTTTCTGAATGGGGACTGACCATCTTAGCCAGAGTCCTCCTTCTTGATTAGCTTCCTTAGGTGTACAGATTGGCCTCTGAAAGGCTCTACCCTGCAAGGTATCAAGGCAGATGCTGAGACTCATAAACAAACTTTGGGCAGAGTGCAGGGAATCTTAAGAAAGAAGTGGGAGATAGTAAGACCTGGAGAGGACAGGAGCTCCACAAGGAGAGCAACAGATCCAAAAAGTGTGGGCACAAGGGTCTATCCTGAGACTGATACTCCAGCCAAGGACCACTCACAGAGATGGCTTGGAACCCCTACACAGAGGTAGCCCATGCCACTTCAGTGTCCAAGTGTATTCCATAGTAATGGAGACAGAAACTGTCTCTGACAGGAAGTGATTGGCCTGCTCTTTGGTCACCTTCCCCTGAGAGGAGAGCAGCCTTACCAGGCCACAGGGGAAGACAATTCAGCCACTCCTGATGAGACCTGATAGAGTAGGGTCAAAAGAAAGGAGAGGAGGACCTCCACTGTCAGTGGACTGGGGGAGGGTCAAGAGTGGGGAAGAGGGAGGGAAGGTGAGATTGGGAGGGGAGGAGGGAGGGAGCTACGGGAGGGGGATACAAAGTGAATAAACTGTAATTAATAAAATAAAAATAAATTTTAAAAAACAGAAGAGGAAAAGTGACAACCACAGTAGGATTGTAGCCTAGTATTAGACATGATGTCTTAAGTCCTGGTTCCTTACCAAAGTAACCTTCGTTACTTTCTCCTCTCTGAACATGTTTCTTACTTGGTACAAATAAGGAGATGGACAAGATAACCTTTAAGCTCTGAAATTCTTTTGCTCTGTTCTCAACTATATTTCTATGTCATATATATTAACACCTTTAATTTCTATGTACTCACTTAACAATCTTTCATATCCAATTAAAAGATTGGGATTTCCCCTAGTGTGTAATAAGAATGTGATGTGAGATTAGATACAAAACAAAATTTGGAATGTATTTATTGCTATAATTTTGTTTGTAATTCACAGAAAAAGCAATATATTGCCTAAAAATATTGAGAACAAATCGAAGAGTCAAAGGTGATCTTTAAATCTACAGATTTAAATAGTTAGGATAAAGAGTGCTTCATATCATTTTATGAATGGTTTTCCCATGTGATGCCCTCTCATGTATGCTTTTCTCCTCCAAAGGTAGCCATATATAGATCTAGGTTTATGTCACCATCAGCATCATGATTATCTCACCATAATAACTGCACTCTCAGTATATATATTATATATATATATATATATATATATATATATATATTTATGCTGAGGGCATTCTTGATTTGGGATTCCTGCTGCACAAAACCTAGGCTCTGTTGTCAGGAACTGTAGAATGGAGCTCTAGTCTCAGCGCTAGCTGTTTAGAGGACCTGGGAGACCACACAGTTCCCTTCTCAGTTTTTTCTTGTTAAAAAGAACTAAAGCAGGTGGCAATGATTGGTCTGCAAAGGAAATCTGACACATACATTCAAAAATGAGGATTATTATAATGAAAGGGTCTCAAGGCCACAGTCTACCTCTGTGAGATCAGGACATAGACAGAATGCACCACCCTCAGCAGGCAGACAGATAAAAAGATGGGCAATATCTGGATAGTAAAGATGGAAAATTTCCACTATAGTCAGCTTCTTGCTCACAGTCCTGACTTGAGACCAAAGAGGGCAGCTTAAAAGAAATGCATTTTAGGTTTCTGTCTCACACCAGCAGGCCCCTGCTGATGGACTGGCTCAACAAGTTCCAGTCTGGATCAGGATGTATTACACAACAGTTGTGGGGCAATCAACCATCTTATCTTTTCTTCAAAGTTATCATCCCTAAATCAGATGAAAAAAAAACTCTTCAGAGACTTAAAACCAGCCCTCAGGATGAGTCTGGATTTCTAGTTTCTCTGTTTGTCTGCTCCAGGGGTGTCTTATGTGTTTCCCCAACTCTAATAAATGCCTTTCTTCAGCTACTGGTTTTGTCTACTCCTATTTGTGGTGTTTGAGATTTCTCAGATGCTACTCTTCCTGCCTTTTAGTTATTTAATTGACAGAAAAAAATGAACCTAGTCAATACCTCTAGACTGTATCACATGGGGTCAGAGAAAATATTAGACCGAAACAATACAATATATTAAGATCCTGAAGCACAAAGGGACCTTAAAGAGGAGAGGCTTCCTTTTAAAGCCCAGAGATAAACTTCATTAAAAGTGAGAATAACGGAGAGGGGGGATGTGAGAGAGAGAGAGAGAGAGAGAGAGAGAGAGAGAGAGAGAGAGAGAGAGAGAGAGAGAGAGAGAGAGAGAGAAAGCACCAAGGGAAAGAAAAATGCTGTGAGTGGCTGGAGGAACCTTTTCAGAGAATAGCCTTCATCTCAGAACCAAATTCCTGGACAGTCTCCCTAAGGAGTCCTGGACCAATCCTCCCAACAAAGGAGAGTTTTGACATTTTTTATAACCACATATGGGTGGCAGGAAGTTTTACATCATGTGATTTAGTTCAGCCAAATATGCATGACAAGGAGTGTTCAGGACGCAGATACTATAACTTGAGAACTGCCAGACTGCAGCACACACTGCTTCTTGGCCATCTGTGGAAGGGGAGAACTACAGGGAGATGTGGCCTGATTCAGGCTATAGGATCAAGCCTCAAAGTACAGGGCTACATTCTAACAAGAAGAGAGGCAAACTTCTGACCTCACAGAAGTACTAGCAGTATTATCTAGGATACTGTATATCAATTGAGTGATCTCCCTCACTAGTGGTCCCTCACTAGAGGACTATTATGAAGAATGCTTTTATTTTGTTTATTGGAGGGAAAGACCCAGGGCCAGTATGGCCTCTTTCAGCTACCAAGTATTTAAAAACACTTTCTGAAGCCCTGGAGGAAAACTTGTTTGTATGTGAAGGAAAGTGTTTACATTATGTCACGTAGTCAGTTTACACAGCCATTACTTTTGAAGAGCTATCAATTTGGGGATAGAGTAGGAGCTTGAATGATCAGCAAGTACTATACCAGAGAAAAGAAGGCCATGTAAGTACAAAGGAGTGAATGAAAAGCTAACCTAGTTAGGGAGTTAAGTAGCCTTCAAAAATGAAATACATCCTGACAAGTGAAGCAAGCTTGTACACAAGAAATGCCATGTGAGGAAGAAAGTACATTCCAGCAGGAGATACATGTACTAAAACCAAGAGGCTAGGAAGTTGGATTTTGAAGGAAGTGGTCTGGAGCTTAGGAGCAGGAAATAGCAATAAACAGTATTTTAAAAGTTTACTAGTAAAGGTGGAATAGGATAAAGGCCCCATGTCATGAAGAACTGGGCAGAAAAGAGCATCTTTTCTTCTGGAAGAGGTACTTTAGAAGCTGCCTTTGCTAAACAACACTTGCACGGCATGCAGCTTCAAACAGTACCTAAAAGCAACATGAGAGCCTGGAAACTTGGCCCTCATTCTGTTTCTTATTCCCTGCTTTGACTTTTCCTACCTATCTAATTTATCTCTTCCTGCATCAAGTATGAAAGGAGAAGGACAAATCTTTTTTCCTAACCTTTTTGTCACCTAGATCGCAGCAACAGTAAAACCTTGCAGGACAGGACAGATATTCCACCTGGATGAAGGCAATTATCCATGAATGCAAAGTTGTAATTCCAGAGCAGAAAGTAGCATCCCCCTTGAATCACTTCATCCCCTTATGAAATGAACGCTTTTTGGATCACCTTGCAAGAAGGGTGCTGAGAAAATGATCAAGGAGACCATACCTAGACCAGAACAGCTTAATTTTGCAGACTTTTTACCTCTTTTCCCAATTCTTCCTCTGTTCCTCTGTTCATGTCAGAGGGACGTGGTCCCCTTTATCTGTTTCTCTTTGAATCCAGCCATCTTCAATAAATAAATCCCTATCTACTCCTCATCATTTCTCCTGTCTTTAATTTGTATAATAGCTTAGCATTTAGGATGTGCTGGACTTGGCAAATTATGCAAAGTCAATATACACTTTATGTAATCTATTTGTTGTACAAAATTACAAATTGCATTTCCTCTATTCTATGAAATTGTCTACATTAACAGGCATAATCAGATGAAACAATGACATGTTCAAAGTAATTTCAATTCCTCCCTTTCTTTGTTGAGAATGACTGTTTTCAGCACAGTTACCTTGGTACATTTGTTCTTTCTCTCTCTTCAACTGGTGATACTCTTGTGTACAGAGAACTTACACTTTAGTGAGTAAAGGGAAGGAGAATAACAGAAAAAGATTTTTACCCTCCTTGTTAGAGTCAGAGCCTGAGTTGTGCAGTCCTGACAAGCTAGGCATGGCTACACTTCTTCAACAGCCCAATAATAGAGAAAAAAAAACAGGGAAAAAATGATTCAATGTGACCACAGCAGAAAGAAGCACAAAAAGTTCCAGTGAACACTACCACCGAAGTCTATCTTCTGAGTTCTGACATGAGGTCCAGAGCTAAATAGAAGGCAAGAGGTATGCATAACTAAGCAGTCCTGATCAGTGTGTGGTCTCATCTATCAGTTACCTATCATTGTCTCAGCCCCAGTATCTCCTGCAAAGTGATATGACAAGTTGTTAGAACTGTGTGAAATCTCTTTTTCTTCTGGCTGGCACCAGGCTTCAGACTTTCCTTTCCCTGGTATGAGGTTCCCATGGAAATATCAAATCGTTGAGGCCTACTGTTTCAACAATCTGATAGCCAAAGAGGGACACAGCATCTCTTTAGAATATAATCATCCCTGCTTGAGCAGGTACAAAAAAAGAAGAACTAGAAAATGATGAGGACTTGTACCCTTGCCATAATCATCTTTCTACTGAAATTCAAATCTTTTAACCACTATTTATTTTTTACAATTTATTCATTTTGTATCCCAATTGCAGTCCTCTCCCTTCTCTCCTCCCAGTCCCATCCTCCCTCCCTCTTTCCCCCTATCCCTTCCCCTAGTCCACTGAAAAGGGGAGCCCTCCTCCCCTTCTATCTGATCCTAGCCTAACAGGTCTCCTCAGTACTACCTGTATCCTCTTCCTCTGTGGCCTAGTAAGGAAACCTCACCAGGGACAACTGATCAAAGAGCAGGCAACTGAGTTCATGACAGAGGCAGGCCCTGCTCCCCTTACTCAGGAACCCACATGGAGACTGAGCTGCCAATTGGCTACATCTGAGCAGAGAGTCTAGTTCCTCTCTATGCATGGTCCTTGGTTGGTGCATCAGACTCTGAAGGAGCCCCTGGGATCAGAATTTTTAGCTTTGTTGGTCTCCTTGTAGAGCTCCTGTCTCCTCCAGATCCTTCCATCCTCCCCTTCTTCCATAAGACTCTCTGTGCTCTGCCCAAAGTTTGGCTGTGAGTCTCAGCATCTGCTTCAATCCTCTGTTGGGTGAAGCTTTTCAGAGGACCTCTGTTAGGCATCCATCCTGTTCCCCCTCTTCCACCACTTCTGGTGTCTATCCTGTTTATCATTCTGAATGAGATTTAAGCATCCTCCCTAGGGTCCTCCTTGTTTGAACTTCAGATATTTCTCTTTTCGTGTATAGAATATAATCTCATAAGGAACAATCACAATTGTACATAGAGGAACTAATAACATCAAAATATATGAAGTTTTGGAAAGAGGTAAGCCTAAAGCTGTTTCAATGATTATGTTGGCTAAATCTGGCAGTGTGTGTATCCTTGATTTTTCTTCTTTGGTGTTTAAACAAGGGATACCTATAGCCAATGAATACTTCCATGGGAACCAGCAAATATCCCTCAAACAACAAACCAATAAATATCCATGGAATCAGTCAAATATCAATGGGCATCAACAGTTTCAACAGACACGGGTGGCTTGGCTGACCAAAGGCTCTGAAAACCCAGAATTATGCAGGGGCAGGAGTTGATTCCCTGCTGAAACAAACTTCACTAGAAATAATGTGTTATATAACCAACCACTGGCAGAAGCAGCCTAATTATACTTCTCCCTTGTCTTTTTATGATACAGTGGTCTGTGCACCATCATCAGTTTGCCTTCATACACAGACACTCACTAGAATGAGCCCAGAAATCTCACGGATCTAAATAACTTTTGTGCTAATCTCTTTATCTTCCCTACCTTGTAAAACTTTTATTATTCAAATATCTAGCTTTTATATTACTTGGTAACACTTTTGTACAAGTAAAGGTCTTGCTGCATTCTCAGACCTTGAATAAATTAAGTGGTTTGCTCTTTCCCACTTTCCTTTGTGTAGATTCTTTTGGAAGATTGTAAAGTCAGAGTCCAGCCAACCAGGAAAAAAAGTCAGTCACTACCTACATTAGAAAAAAGAACCATGGGAACTTATGGTCTTGGTGTTTGGTCTTCTAGTTCTGTGAGTAGCAGACTTTTCTGTCTGGAAGCCAAGTTGTTTGCCTTGTAGAGATATTTTATTTAGCGTGGCAGTCTCTTTAGTTGGGACCTCAAACTTATGTTTAAAGCTGAAATACCCTAACTGCTTTTCTTGCTTCCATACTTTTCCTACTGTACCTGTAATACCCTTTACACAAAAGAGGCAAACTTTGAAAATATAAATCAGGTCAGTTCTCTGTCCACAATAGGCAGTGGCACTGTAGATGAGAAAGAAACAACACCCAGGTTCCCCTTCAATGAGGGATTTATTATTTTGCTTCATCTGTCACATCTATTAGACACTGCCTCAACTACAAAAGACTGCATGGCCCAATGTCATTTCCTATCATATAGCTATTCAGAGTAGGAGTTTAAAGGCATGTGAGAGTCTTTCTTTTTTGAAGGGCCATTCTAGGCCAAGAGCTTCCTGTGAATGTAGCTGTCAATGAGTCTTTTTAATAGCTTGATTTCTCACATAGTTCTGACTCACATTTCCTGTGCAGGTTATGGTGTTCGTAATGAAATTTGAGCAGTGTTAACTTTGTTTCATGGTCTGTTTCTTGGGGAATTCTAATCTGACAGGATTCCAGTTTCATGCAGTGAAAATGCCAAAATCGCAACAATATTTTATGGGACCTTATAGATTTGGGCCCATTATTTCTTTTTTGATTTCTTTGTCACAGCCTCTTGCCCATCAGCTTCAGCTCAACCAGCTTCCTTATTTGTCTTTGAATATACCAAGGTCGTACCTACATAATACACTTCGCTTTAGTTCCTTTTACCTGGAAAGTTGTTTTTCTACATGTATGTTTTCTAGCTTTATAATTTCTTTATTATTTTTGTTAAACTATTTCTGTTCACTAACCTCCCTATTTACTAATGCTACTCATGAGTCCCAGTCTTTTATATCCAAACGTTGGGGATTTTCAACATATCCTTTACTGTCCCCTTCACTTTGGTTATAAACATCATGAGGACATATATAATTGACTCTGGTTACATGTTCCAAGTGTCTTGTTAAAGTATCTGGTATAAAACAAATGTTAAGGAAGGGGAGGAGGTCCTCCCCTATCAGTGGACTTGGAAAGGGGCAGGGAGGAGATGAGGGAGGGAAGGGAGGATAGGGAGGGGATGTGGGAGGGGGCTACAGCTGGGAAACAAAGTACATAACCTGTGATTAATATAAAATAAAAATGTTAAAATTAAATAAAAATAAATTTAAAAAACAAATGTTAAACAAATGTACTGTATATTTGAATGAAGTAGATACAACAGGAGGAACAAAGCAAGTGAAAGAGGATGAGAGAGGTACAGCAAAAAATCACAAATATTTCTTTGTTTATCTTCTTTGGTGTTTTATCTTCTTTCTCATTTATTTAGGTGAGTATTAAAAAGTAACAATTAGGGTATTGTTGCCAGGAGATCTAAGTCCATGTCCAACTCTTACTCTGTGAACCTGATTTACTTTTTTTTTGTAAGCTTTATTTCACTATGTATGCAATTAGGTCATAAAAATTGCCTTCAATATCCTCTGAAGGTTGAGATGTCCATATTTGGTATTTGACATGTGGTTATTTGTCATCTAAAACCCTTATAGAGATAAATAAGTTAGATGACTTTTAGTGTATGCTTTGAAATATAGCCAAGGACGTATGTGTTATGATATCCGTGAGCTAGTTCTAATATACAGATATATGGGCTATTTTATTTGGAATAAGGAAGGAAATAGGTTCCATTTCCAATGAATTATTTACCTCTAGTCGTCTCATTTCATATCTAAGGTCAGAATAACAACTGAATAACAATAACATTGTCTTTTGGGTTTTGTTACTTCAATTAAACAAATACAAGAAAACAAAAACTTAGTTGTGGTGAGGAGGATAATTGTAGGCTGTTACTGAGTTCATAGTTATATACAACTTTACTCTTCTCAGCTTTTCAGCTTATTTCTCTTTCTCAAATAGTTTTTCTCAACCTGTGGGCTGTTGACACCCACAAGGATCACATGTAGTATATTTACATTACAATTCATAACAGCAGCAAAATTACAGTTAGGAAGTAGTAATGAAGAAAATTTATGGTTGGGGGGTTACCATGACACAAAGAACTGTATTAAACAGTCACAGTATTAGGAAGGTGAGAACCAGTGGGCTAGAACTTTTCTCTCTTAAATTTTTATATGAAGTAACTTCTTATTATCCAGTTATTTACTCAAATACCCACTCAGACCTTGCTCTGACAATCCCTCTTGGAATTCTACCCTTATTTTAGCTAATTATCTATCTCTTTATTCAGCTATGACTTTCTAAAATTATATAGGTTGTCTATAACTTTTGCCCTCTACCTTGTGAGAATCAAAGCTTCCTGAAAGTACAAATAATATTCTATCAACAGTGCCCAGATCCATCAAAATGCAGTTAATAAAAAGGTGATCAAATCTATAAAAAAAAGGTAGTATCTTGACTTCCTCATCACCCAAGAATGTTATGAACTTTATTTAGTTCTGGGAATAACATCTCTGTTCTTAGTAAAGAAGAAAAAGAACCATGTACAATCAAATAATTATTTCAATAATTATTTTAACATTTCATAGTAGAATTTCTGGAGCTCTTTTCACAAGTTAAATGTCACTTGGGCCATTGCTAAATACAAAATGTTAGCCAAAGGGGTATGAGCTCTACTCTCCTGACAACTGAAGAAAATCCATCTTTATTGAGAATCTTAGGCTAATAATACTTTTTGATTTAAAATTTATTTCATCATATGTTGATATATAATTACATAATTTCCTCTTTTTCTTTACTTCCTCCAACCCCCCTAAAACATTTGATCTTTTTATTAATTGTTGATATATGTATCAATTTCATTAATTGTTGATATGTGTGTGTCTGCCTATATGATGTTACTTGAATGTGTTCTTGGTTAATTGTTCCCTTGATCAGAATAAAATGTCTTTCTCTGATTAATTTCAGTTTGAAGTCTATTGAGTCAAATCTTAGGATAGTAATATCTGTGTGCTTCCTGATTGGACTTCTGTCTATCCTCTTATGCTAAAGTAGTGCCTATCTTTTAAGCTAATATTTGTTTCTTGTAGACATCAGATAGATGGATTTTGTTTCTTGATCCATTCAGCTTGCCTGTGTCTTTTGATTGGTTTAAATTCATTATTGAAATGTGTGTGTTAATGGAAGTCATTGTGTTGTTGAAATTTGGTTACATTGTTTTTGTTCTAAATGGTATTTAGTGTTTTAGTAATTATGACTTTTTATTTTTCCCTACAGTACCCTGGATATGCACCTTTATCCCTTTATCCTGAAATACTGGTCTATATATTTCATTAATTTTTAATTAAATTAAAATTTTGTGGGTTGATTTTTTTTATTGTGTAAAGTTTTCCTTTCTCTTTCAACTCTGGAAGATAGTGTGGCTGGTTATATTGGTCTAGTTTTGTCCTCTTAGTCTTTTAGGGCCTGAAATACATTGCTCCAAGTTCTTCTGGCTTTCACTATTTCCACTGAGGAATCAGCCATTGTCTAATGAGTTTTCCCTTATGTGAGACTTGTTTTTTTTTTTGCCTCTTGCAGCTTTCAATAAACTTTTTGTTCTGAATATTTAGTGTTTTAACTATAATATGCTGTAGGGATTTTTCCTGGCCTTGTCTATTTTTATGTTCTTCTCGTGTACCTGTATGAATGTGTCTATCCTAAGGTTAGGAAAGCTTTCTTCTATCATCTTGTTGAAGATCTGATCTATGCCATTGACCTGTGATTCTTCTCCCTCATTGATATCTATAATTCAAATATTTGGTCTTTTCATGTTGTCCTACATTTCCTTATGTTCATTTCATGTTTTTTTAATTCATATTCCTAGCTTGTTTGGTCTAGATCTCCTACTTTATCTTCAAATCTTGATATTCTATGTTTTGCTTGATTAATTCTACCTGTAAGGCTTTATTTTGAGTTTTCAACTTGGATTACTGGGTTTTTCAATTCTATCTTTATTTCAGTCCTTCTTCAATGTTTCTATCTCTTAATTTAAAACCATTTTCAAATTGTGGATTGTCTTTGTCATTTTAATCAGCCTTATATTTTATTAAAGGAAAATAAATGCCCAAGTGATACCCAAGAAAACAAAACATATTATTAGGAAAAGGGTTTTATTGTGAGGAATCCAGAGCAATGAGAAAGAAAGGCACCCTGGACATGGCTAAAACTAAGGGAGCAGGAGGGATAGTGCGAGAAAATAGTGGAGATAGCATAGTAAGAAAGGAGAGAGAGACAGAGAGAGACAGAGAAAGAGAGAGAAAGAGACAGAGAGAGACACAGAGAGAGACAGACAGACAGACGGACAGAATAAGAGAGAGAGAAAGTGCAGGAACAGTAGACAATAGTGGGTCATAAGGAGAGTAAGTAGCTGGGAGAAGGGAAGGGCCAAAAGACTAGCATGGGTGTTTTGAAATGTATAACAAGTACTTGTGAGTAGGGACTGAGGGAATTTGGGGACTTTGATATGTAGCCACAGTTCCTTCTTCCAGATGTAAGAGCAATGACTCCTTTTGGCAGATGGGGAACTGGTTTCACAAGTTCCTGAGTAATGCTGGCTTTTATCCATCCATTCTGTAGTTCAGGTTGAGCTATCCCTGATTCAAGTTTGGACCAAGACAATGGGACTGCCATTTTGATGAGGGGTGCAAGTGGAATACCCTCTGAACCTGACATTCTCTATGTTCCAAATAACTCTCAATTTCAACTTTAATAGAATAACTAATCTGCATCCTGAGCATGCATATTACTATATTTTCACAGAACTTTATTTCTTGATACTGTGTGTGTAAATCCATATATAAATAAGTATGTTTATGTGCTTCCTTCATACTTATGCATTTTGCGAGGAAAGGCTTATTTATCCATTTTTGTCACTGAATTTCTTGTTGTTAACTGTTCCTTTCAAATGCTGCATAAAACCTTGTAAAATCTGTGACTGGAAAATGTTCCCTCCCATTCTATGGGTTCTCCTCTCATTTAATACTGTTATTTTGTCTTGTTTATATTTTAATACACACTATTTTTATAAATAAATGGCTTTAACAGATTTTCTATGCAATGTATACATCATGCATTGACAAAGTCCATCTACATTTTTTCTTTTATGTGAGTATTCTTTTTTCCTCATTTATTTAATTCAGTTTATATCCTTGTAATTCCTTCCCTCCTCCTTTCCCAGTGCCACCCTCTCTCCCTCCTCCTCCCCCTCTCCTTTTCCAAGCCAGCCCAGCTCATCAAGTTGCATAAGGAATGAATATGTTCTCTTCCCTTGAGGCCTCTCAAGGCAGTCCTACCAGGGGGAAGTAATCTAAAATCTATCAAGTGAGTCCATGTCCAATGCAGTCCCCACTTCCCTTACTAGAGGATCCACTTGAAGCCTAATATGTCTATCTGCTACATCTTTGTAGGGGGGCTAGGTCCAGTTTGAGTGTGGTCCTTGGTTGATGCTTCAGTCTCAGCAAATCCCTCTGGGCCCTAGTTACTTGGCTCTGTTGTTTTTCTTGTGGAGTTCCTGTCACTTCTGGGTCCTTTTCTCTTTTCTACCGCTAATTCATAAGACTCCCTATGCATCATCCAATCTTTGGTTATGAGTCTCAGCATCTGTTTTGAGGATCTTCAGGGTAGAGCCTCTCAGAGGACAACCCTGACAGGCTCCTGACTGCAAGCTCAGCAGAGTATCATTCATAGTGTCAGGAGTTGGCACTCTCCCAATAGGGTGGGTCTTTGGTTGGGCCAGGCATTCATTGGGCATCCCCTCAATCTCTGCACTATCTACTCTATCTGTATCCCGGCACATTTCATAGGCAGGGTATTTTTTGAGTTGAAGTTTGTGTGTGTGTGTGTGTGTAGGGGGGGGGGTGTTCCCCATGCTAGAATACTAGTCTAAGTTAGAAGATGTCCTCTGCAGTCTCTACGGTCTTTGCTACTAGGGGTCTTTGCTTGAATCCCCCCTCATATCCTCCCAGGAGCTTAACCTGACATAGGTCGCCCACTCGTCAGAGAGTCTCACCACCCTCAGTCTCTCTTTTCTTTAAAGACCTTCTGTCCCCTGGCCATTGCTCTCCTCCAGTCTGATCTCCACCCTCTTAACGCTCTGTGTCCCCTCTCCTTCCTTGTTCCTCTCTTTAGCCACTACTTCTGCCTGTTCTATTTCCCCTTCTGAGTGAGATTTATGCATTCTCACTTGGGTCCTACTTATTAGTTATCTTCTTTGGATCTGTGCCTAAAATCCACTCACTTATAAGTGAATACATATCATGTGCATCTTTCTGGATCTGGGTGACCTCACTCAGTGTGGTCTTTCCTAGACACATTTGTTTGCAAATGTCATGTTTTTTTTTTTAAATACCTGAGTAGAACTCCATTGTATAAATGAGTTTCTTTATCCTTTTTTTTTTTTGTTTGTTTGTTTTTTTTTTTTTGGTCGAGGGACATCTAGGTTGTTTCCAGATTCTGGTTATTACAAATAAAGCTGCTATGAACACAGTTGAGCAAGTGCCCTTGTGGTATAATGGAGTTTTGTTTGGGTATATTCTCAGGAGAGGTATAGCTGGGTCTTGAGATGGAGATTATTCAAAAATTTTCTAAGAAAGCACCAGATTGGTTTCCAAAGTAGTTGTACAAGTTTACACCCCCGCCAGCAATGGAGAAGGGTTCCCCTTTCTCCACACCCTTACCAGAACTTGCTATTGCTTGAGATTTTGATCTTAGCCATTCTGACTGGTGTGAGATAGAACCTCATAGATAACTTGATTTGCATTTCCCTGATGACTAAGGAGCATTTCTTTAATTGTTTCTTTGCCATTCAAGATTGCTCTGTTGAGAATTCTTTATTTGTTTTGTGCCTCATTTTTAAATTGAATTATTTTGTTTATAGGTGTTTAGATTCTTAAATTCATTGCATATTTTGGATATCAGCCCTTTGTCAGTTGTGGGACTGGTGAAGATATTTTCCCAATCAGTACATTTCGGTTGTTGTTGTTCTATTGACAATGTCCTTTGACTTAGAGAAGATTTTCAATTTCAAGAGGTCCCATTTACCCTTAGAGAGTGAGCTCTTGTTCTTTTCTGGAAGTTGTCTCCTGTACCAATGAGTTAGAGGCTCTTACCCACGTTCTCTTCTAATAGAAACCTTCTAATAGATTTAGTGTATCTGGTGTTATATTGAGGTCTTTGATTCACTTGTATTGAGGTTTTGTGAGGGAAGATAAATATGGATCTATTTGCATTTTTCTGCGTATAGAAATCCAGTTAGACCAGCACGATTTGTTGAAGATGTTGTCTTTTTTCCATTGTATGATTTTGGCTCCTTTGTGAAAAAAAATCAAGTTACCATAGGTATGTGGATTTATTTCTGAAACTTCAATTTGATTCTCTTGTTCAATCAGTATATTTCTATGCCAATATCATGCAGGCTTTTTTTGTTTGTTTTTGTTTTTGTTTTTATTGCTCTGTAGTATAGCTTGCAGTCAGAGATAGAGATACTTCCAGAATACCTTTTATTATACAGGACTGTTTTAGGTATTCTGTTTTTCTTTGTTTGTTTGCTTGCTTTTCCATATGAAATTTTAGAATTTGTTCTTTTAAGGTCTGTAAAGAACTGTGTCAGTATTTTGATGAGTATTGCACTGAATCCGTAGTTTGCCTTTGGTAGATGGCCATTTTGCTATGTCGATCCACGAGCATGGGACATCTTTCCATCTTCTGATATCTTCTTCAGTTTCTTCAGAGACTTGAATTTCTTGTCATACAAGTCTTTCACTTCCATGTTTAGAGTTACACCAGATGTTTTATATTATTTGTGGTGATTGTGAAGGGTAAAGGTTCCCTAATTTCTATCTCAGCCCATTTGTCATTTGTGAACAGGAGGTCTACTGATTTTTTTTCTTTTTTTTTAAATTTATTTATTTTTATATCAATCACAGGTTAGGTACTTTGAATCCCAGGTGTAGCCCCCTCCCTCATTCCCTCCCACCCTCCCACTCCCTCCCTCATCTCCCTCCTCCCCGCCCCCTCCAAGTCCACCAACAGAGGAGGACCTCCTCCCCTTCCATCCAACCCCTGCTCATCCTGTCTCCTCAGGGCTGGCTGCAATATCCTCCCCTAGGATCCAGCCCATCTGTCACTCCCCGGCTTGTAAGGGGGGGGGGGGTCAAAGAGTCAGCCATCAAGTTCATGACTGAAACAGTCCCTGTTTCCCTCACTAGGGTCTTCAGTCCTACACCGAGCTATCATGGGCCCCATCTGAGCGGGGGGTTCCAGGCCACATCCACACATGGTCCTTGATTGTAGAAACCGTCTCATATAAGACCCCTGTGCCCTACACAGTTTGGTGTTTGTGGAGCTCTTGTTCTCCCCAAGTCTCACCAACCTCCCCCAGATCTATCATTACTTCTCGCTCTCTGCCAAAGTCTTGATCGCGAGCCTTAATATCTGCTCTGATACATCGCTACATTGAACCCCCAGAGGTCCTCCTTGGCATGCTCCTATCCTGTTGCTTGTTTTCTCCTCCACTCAATGTCCATGC
>JAQQSO010000267.1:0-33203 GCA_028658305.1 Pachyuromys duprasi | reverse complement strand
CTGTGTAGGGCACAGGGGTCTTATATGAGACGGTTTCTACAATCAAGGACCATGTGTGGATGTGGCCTGGAACCCCCCGCTCAGATGGGGCCCATGATAGCTCGGTGTAGGACTGAAGACCCTAGTGAGGGAAACAGGGACTGTTTCAGTCATGAACTTGATGGCTGACTCTTTGACCCCCCCCCCCCTTACAAGCCGGGGAGTGACAGATGGGCTGGATCCTAGGGGAGGATATTGCAGCCAGCCCTGAGGAGACAGGATGAGCAGGGGTTGGATGGAAGGGGAGGAGGTCCTCCTCTGTTGGTGGACTTGGAGGGGGCGGGGAGGAGGGAGATGAGGGAGGGAGTGGGAGGGTGGGAGGGAATGAGGGAGGGGGCTACACCTGGGATTCAAAGTACCTAACCTGTGATTGATATAAAAATAAATAAATTTAAAAAAAAAGAAAAAAAATCAGTAGACCTCCTGTTCACAAATGACAAATGGGCTGAGATAGAAATTAGGGAACCTTTACCCTTCACAATCACCACAAATAATATAAAACATCTGGTGTAACTCTAAACATGGAAGTGAAAGACTTGTATGACAAGAAATTCAAGTCTCTGAAGAAACTGAAGAAGATATCAGAAGATGGAAAGATGTCCCATGCTCGTGGATCGACATAGCAAAATGGCCATCTACCAAAGGCAAACTACGGATTCAGTGCAATACTCATCAAAATACTGACACAGTTCTTTACAGACCTTAAAAGAACAAATTCTAAAATTTCATATGGAAAAGCAAGCAAACAAACAAAGAAAAACAGAATACCTAAAACAGTCCTGTATAATAAAAGGTATTCTGGAAGTATCTCTATCTCTGACTGCAAGCTATACTACAGAGCAATAAAAACAAAAACAAAAACAAACAAAAAAAGCCTGCATGATATTGGCATAGAAATATACTGATTGAACAAGAGAATCAAATTGAAGTTTCAGAAATAAATCCACATACCTATGGTAACTTGATTTTTTTTCACAAAGGAGCCAAAATCATACAATGGAAAAAAGACAACATCTTCAACAAATCGTGCTGGTCTAACTGGATTTCTATACGCAGAAAAATGCAAATAGATCCATATTTATCTTCCCTCACAAAACCTCAATACAAGTGAATCAAAGACCTCAATATAACACCAGATACACTAAATCTATTAGAAGGTTTCTATTAGAAGAGAACGTGGGTAAGAGCCTCTAACTCATTGGTACAGGAGACAACTTCCAGAAAAGAACAAGAGCTCACTCTCTAAGGGTAAATGGGACCTCTTGAAATTGAAAATCTTCTCTAAGTCAAAGGACATTGTCAATAGAACAACAACAACCGAAATGTACTGATTGGGAAAATATCTTCACCAGTCCCACAACTGACAAAGGGCTGATATCCAAAATATGCAATGAATTTAAGAATCTAAACACCTATAAACAAAATAATTCAATTTAAAAATGAGGCACAAAACAAATAAAGAATTCTCAACAGAGCAATCTTGAATGGCAAAGAAACAATTAAAGAAATGCTCCTTAGTCATCAGGGAAATGCAAATCAAGTTATCTATGAGGTTCTATCTCACACCAGTCAGAATGGCTAAGATCAAAATCTCAAGCAATAGCAAGTTCTGGTAAGGGTGTGGAGAAAGGGGAACCCTTCTCCATTGCTGGCGGGGGTGTAAACTTGTACAACTACTTTGGAAACCAATCTGGTGCTTTCTTAGAAAATTTTTGAATAATCTCCATCTCAAGACCCAGCTATACCTCTCCTGAGAATATACCCAAACAAAACTCCATTATACCACAAGGGCACTTGCTCAACTGTGTTCATAGCAGCTTTATTTGTAATAACCAGAATCTGGAAACAACCTAGATGTCCCTCGACCAAAAAAAAAAAAACAAACAAACAAAAAAAAAAAAGGATAAAGAAACTCATTTATACAATGGAGTTCTACTCAGGTATTTAAAAAAAAAAACATGACATTTGCAAACAAATGTGTCTAGGAAAGACCACACTGAGTGAGGTCACCCAGATCCAGAAAGATGCACATGATATGTATTCACTTATAAGTGAGTGGATTTTAGGCACAGATCCAAAGAAGATAACTAATAAGTAGGACCCAAGTGAGAATGCATAAATCTCACTCAGAAGGGGAAATAGAACAGGCAGAAGTAGTGGCTAAAGAGAGGAACAAGGAAGGAGAGGGGACACAGAGCGTTAAGAGGGTGGAGATCAGACTGGAGGAGAGCAATGGCCAGGGGACAGAAGGTCTTTAAAGAAAAGAGAGACTGAGGGTGGTGAGACTCTCTGACGAGTGGGCGACCTATGTCAGGTTAAGCTCCTGGGAGGATATGAGGGGGGATTCAAGCAAAGACCCCTAGTAGCAAAGACCGTAGAGACTGCAGAGGACATCTTCTAACTTAGACTAGTATTCTAGCATGGGGAACACCCCCCCCCCTACACACACACACACACACAAACTTCAACTCAAAAAATACCCTGCCTATGAAATGTGCCGGGATACAGATAGAGTAGATAGTGCAGAGATTGAGGGGATGCCCAATGAATGCCTGGCCCAACCAAAGACCCACCCTATTGGGAGAGTGCCAACTCCTGACACTATGAATGATACTCTGCTGAGCTTGCAGTCAGGAGCCTGTCAGGGTTGTCCTCTGAGAGGCTCTACCCTGAAGATCCTCAAAACAGATGCTGAGACTCATAACCAAAGATTGGATGATGCATAGGGAGTCTTATGAATTAGCGGTAGAAAAGAGAAAAGGACCCAGAAGTGACAGGAACTCCACAAGAAAAACAACAGAGCCAAGTAACTAGGGCCCAGAGGGATTTGCTGAGACTGAAGCATCAACCAAGGACCACACTCAAACTGGACCTAGCCCCCCTACAAAGATGTAGCAGATAGACATATTAGGCTTCAAGTGGATCCTCTAGTAAGGGAAGTGGGGACTGCATTGGACATGGACTCACTTGATAGATTTTAGATTACTTCCCCCTGGTAGGACTGCCTTGAGAGGCCTCAAGGGAAGAGAACATATTCATTCCTTATGCAACTTGATGAGCTGGGCTGGCTTGGAAAAGGAGAGGGGGAGGAGGAGGGAGAGAGGGTGGCACTGGGAAAGGAGGAGGGAAGGAATTACAAGGATATAAACTGAATTAAATAAATGAGGAAAAAAGAATACTCACATAAAAGAAAAAATGTAGATGGACTTTGTCAATGCATGATGTATACATTGCATAGAAAATCTGTTAAAGCCATTTATTTATAAAAATAGTGTGTATTAAAATATAAACAAGACAAAATAACAGTATTAAATGAGAGGAGAACCCATAGAATGGGAGGGAACATTTTCCAGTCACAGATTTTACAAGGTTTTATGCAGCATTTGAAAGGAACAGTTAACAACAAGAAATTCAGTGACAAAAATGGATAAATAAGCCTTTCCTCGCAAAATGCATAAGTATGAAGGAAGCACATAAACATACTTATTTATATATGGATTTACACACACAGTATCAAGAAATAAAGTTCTGTGAAAATATAGTAATATGCATGCTCAGGATGCAGATTAGTTATTCTATTAAAGTTGAAATTGAGAGTTATTTGGAACATAGAGAATGTCAGGTTCAGAGGGTATTCCACTTGCACCCCTCATCAAAATGGCAGTCCCATTGTCTTGGTCCAAACTTGAATCAGGGATAGCTCAACCTGAACTACAGAATGGATGGATAAAAGCCAGCATTACTCAGGAACTTGTGAAACCAGTTCCCCATCTGCCAAAAGGAGTCATTGCTCTTACATCTGGAAGAAGGAACTGTGGCTACATATCAAAGTCCCCAAATTCCCTCAGTCCCTACTCACAAGTACTTGTTATACATTTCAAAACACCCATGCTAGTCTTTTGGCCCTTCCCTTCTCCCAGCTACTTACTCTCCTTATGACCCACTATTGTCTACTGTTCCTGCACTTTCTCTCTCTCTTATTCTGTCCGTCTGTCTGTCTGTCTCTCTCTGTGTCTCTCTCTGTCTCTTTCTCTCTCTTTCTCTGTCTCTCTCTGTCTCTCTCTCCTTTCTTACTATGCTATCTCCACTATTTTCTCGCACTATCCCTCCTGCTCCCTTAGTTTTAGCCATGTCCAGGGTGCCTTTCTTTCTCATTGCTCTGGATTCCTCACAATAAAACCCTTTTCCTAATAATATGTTTTGTTTTCTTGGGTATCACTTGGGCATTTATTTTCCTTTAATAAAATATAAGGCTGATTAAAATGACAAAGACAATCCACAATTTGAAAATGGTTTTAAATTAAGAGATAGAAACATTGAAGAAGGACTGAAATAAAGATAGAATTGAAAAACCCAGTAATCCAAGTTGAAAACTCAAAATAAAGCCTTACAGGTAGAATTAATCAAGCAAAACATAGAATATCAAGATTTGAAGATAAAGTAGGAGATCTAGACCAAACAAGCTAGGAATATGAATTAAAAAAACATGAAATGAACATAAGGAAATGTAGGACAACATGAAAAGACCAAATATTTGAATTATAGATATCAATGAGGGAGAAGAATCACAGGTCAATGGCATAGATCAGATCTTCAACAAGATGATAGAAGAAAGCTTTCCTAACCTTAGGATAGACACATTCATACAGGTACACGAGAAGAACATAAAAATAGACAAGGCCAGGAAAAATCCCTACAGCATATTATAGTTAAAACACTAAATATTCAGAACAAAAAGTTTATTGAAAGCTGCAAGAGGCAAAAAAAAAAACAAGTCTCACATAAGGGAAAACTCATTAGACAATGGCTGATTCCTCAGTGGAAATAGTGAAAGCCAGAAGAACTTGGAGCAATGTATTTCAGGCCCTAAAAGACTAAGAGGACAAAACTAGACCAATATAACCAGCCACACTATCTTCCAGAGTTGAAAGAGAAAGGAAAACTTTACACAATAAAAAAAATCAACCCACAAAATTTTAATTTAATTAAAAATTAATGAAATATATAGACCAGTATTTCAGGATAAAGGGATAAAGGTGCATATCCAGGGTACTGTAGGGAAAAATAAAAAGTCATAATTACTAAAACACTAAATACCATTTAGAACAAAAACAATGTAACCAAATTTCAACAACACAATGACTTCCATTAACACACACATTTCAATAATGAATTTAAACCAATCAAAAGACACAGGCAAGCTGAATGGATCAAGAAACAAAATCCATCTATCTGATGTCTACAAGAAACAAATATTAGCTTAAAAGATAGGCACTACTTTAGCATAAGAGGATAGACAGAAGTCCAATCAGGAAGCACACAGATATTACTATCCTAAGATTTGACTCAATAGACTTCAAACTGAAATTAATCAGAGAAAGACATTTTATTCTGATCAAGGGAACAATTAACCAAGAACACATTCAAGTAACATCATATAGGCAGACACACACATATCAACAATTAATGAAATTGATACATATATCAACAATTAATAAAAAGATCAAATGTTTTAGGGGGGTTGGAGGAAGTAAAGAAAAAGAGGAAATTATGTAATTATATATCAACATATGATGAAATAAATTTTAAATCAAAAAGTATTATTAGCCTAAGATTCTCAATAAAGATGGATTTTCTTCAGTTGTCAGGAGAGTAGAGCTCATACCCCTTTGGCTAACATTTTGTATTTAGCAATGGCCCAAGTGACATTTAACTTGTGAAAAGAGCTCCAGAAATTCTACTATGAAATGTTAAAATAATTATTGAAATAATTATTTGATTGTACATGGTTCTTTTTCTTCTTTACTAAGAACAGAGATGTTATTCCCAGAACTAAATAAAGTTCATAACATTCTTGGGTGATGAGGAAGTCAAGATACTACCTTTTTTTTATAGATTTGATCACCTTTTTATTAACTGCATTTTGATGGATCTGGGCACTGTTGATAGAATATTATTTGTACTTTCAGGAAGCTTTGATTCTCACAAGGTAGAGGGCAAAAGTTATAGACAACCTATATAATTTTAGAAAGTCATAGCTGAATAAAGAGATAGATAATTAGCTAAAATAAGGGTAGAATTCCAAGAGGGATTGTCAGAGCAAGGTCTGAGTGGGTATTTGAGTAAATAACTGGATAATAAGAAGTTACTTCATATAAAAATTTAAGAGAGAAAAGTTCTAGCCCACTGGTTCTCACCTTCCTAATACTGTGACTGTTTAATACAGTTCTTTGTGTCATGGTAACCCCCCAACCATAAATTTTCTTCATTACTACTTCCTAACTGTAATTTTGCTGCTGTTATGAATTGTAATGTAAATATACTACATGTGATCCTTGTGGGTGTCAACAGCCCACAGGTTGAGAAAAACTATTTGAGAAAGAGAAATAAGCTGAAAAGCTGAGAAGAGTAAAGTTGTATATAACTATGAACTCAGTAACAGCCTACAATTATCCTCCTCACCACAACTAAGTTTTTGTTTTCTTGTATTTGTTTAATTGAAGTAACAAAACCCAAAAGACAATGTTATTGTTATTCAGTTGTTATTCTGACCTTAGATATGAAATGAGACGACTAGAGGTAAATAATTCATTGGAAATGGAACCTATTTCCTTCCTTATTCCAAATAAAATAGCCCATATATCTGTATATTAGAACTAGCTCACGGATATCATAACACATACGTCCTTGGCTATATTTCAAAGCATACACTAAAAGTCATCTAACTTATTTATCTCTATAAGGGTTTTAGATGACAAATAACCACATGTCAAATACCAAATATGGACATCTCAACCTTCAGAGGATATTGAAGGCAATTTTTATGACCTAATTGCATACATAGTGAAATAAAGCTTACAAAAAAAAAGTAAATCAGGTTCACAGAGTAAGAGTTGGACATGGACTTAGATCTCCTGGCAACAATACCCTAATTGTTACTTTTTAATACTCACCTAAATAAATGAGAAAGAAGATAAAACACCAAAGAAGATAAACAAAGAAATATTTGTGATTTTTTGCTGTACCTCTCTCATCCTCTTTCACTTGCTTTGTTCCTCCTGTTGTATCTACTTCATTCAAATATACAGTACATTTGTTTAACATTTGTTTTTTAAATTTATTTTTATTTAATTTTAACATTTTTATTTTATATTAATCACAGGTTATGTACTTTGTTTCCCAGCTGTAGCCCCCTCCCACATCCCCTCCCTATCCTCCCTTCCCTCCCTCATCTCCTCCCTGCCCCTTTCCAAGTCCACTGATAGGGGAGGACCTCCTCCCCTTCCTTAACATTTGTTTTATACCAGATACTTTAACAAGACACTTGGAACATGTAACCAGAGTCAATTATATATGTCCTCATGATGTTTATAACCAAAGTGAAGGGGACAGTAAAGGATATGTTGAAAATCCCCAACGTTTGGATATAAAAGACTGGGACTCATGAGTAGCATTAGTAAATAGGGAGGTTAGTGAACAGAAATAGTTTAACAAAAATAATAAAGAAATTATAAAGCTAGAAAACATACATGTAGAAAAACAACTTTCCAGGTAAAAGGAACTAAAGCGAAGTGTATTATGTAGGTACGACCTTGGTATATTCAAAGACAAATAAGGAAGCTGGTTGAGCTGAAGCTGATGGGCAAGAGGCTGTGACAAAGAAATCAAAAAAGAAATAATGGGCCCAAATCTATAAGGTCCCATAAAATATTGTTGCGATTTTGGCATTTTCACTGCATGAAACTGGAATCCTGTCAGATTAGAATTCCCCAAGAAACAGACCATGAAACAAAGTTAACACTGCTCAAATTTCATTACGAACACCATAACCTGCACAGGAAATGTGAGTCAGAACTATGTGAGAAATCAAGCTATTAAAAAGACTCATTGACAGCTACATTCACAGGAAGCTCTTGGCCTAGAATGGCCCTTCAAAAAAGAAAGACTCTCACATGCCTTTAAACTCCTACTCTGAATAGCTATATGATAGGAAATGACATTGGGCCATGCAGTCTTTTGTAGTTGAGGCAGTGTCTAATAGATGTGACAGATGAAGCAAAATAATAAATCCCTCATTGAAGGGGAACCTGGGTGTTGTTTCTTTCTCATCTACAGTGCCACTGCCTATTGTGGACAGAGAACTGACCTGATTTATATTTTCAAAGTTTGCCTCTTTTGTGTAAAGGGTATTACAGGTACAGTAGGAAAAGTATGGAAGCAAGAAAAGCAGTTAGGGTATTTCAGCTTTAAACATAAGTTTGAGGTCCCAACTAAAGAGACTGCCACGCTAAATAAAATATCTCTACAAGGCAAACAACTTGGCTTCCAGACAGAAAAGTCTGCTACTCACAGAACTAGAAGACCAAACACCAAGACCATAAGTTCCCATGGTTCTTTTTTCTAATGTAGGTAGTGACTGACTTTTTTTCCTGGTTGGCTGGACTCTGACTTTACAATCTTCCAAAAGAATCTACACAAAGGAAAGTGGGAAAGAGCAAACCACTTAATTTATTCAAGGTCTGAGAATGCAGCAAGACCTTTACTTGTACAAAAGTGTTACCAAGTAATATAAAAGCTAGATATTTGAATAATAAAAGTTTTACAAGGTAGGGAAGATAAAGAGATTAGCACAAAAGTTATTTAGATCCGTGAGATTTCTGGGCTCATTCTAGTGAGTGTCTGTGTATGAAGGCAAACTGATGATGGTGCACAGACCACTGTATCATAAAAAGACAAGGGAGAAGTATAATTAGGCTGCTTCTGCCAGTGGTTGGTTATATAACACATTATTTCTAGTGAAGTTTGTTTCAGCAGGGAATCAACTCCTGCCCCTGCATAATTCTGGGTTTTCAGAGCCTTTGGTCAGCCAAGCCACCCGTGTCTGTTGAAACTGTTGATGCCCATTGATATTTGACTGATTCCATGGATATTTATTGGTTTGTTGTTTGAGGGATATTTGCTGGTTCCCATGGAAGTATTCATTGGCTATAGGTATCCCTTGTTTAAACACCAAAGAAGAAAAATCAAGGATACACACACTGCCAGATTTAGCCAACATAATCATTGAAACAGCTTTAGGCTTACCTCTTTCCAAAACTTCATATATTTTGATGTTATTAGTTCCTCTATGTACAATTGTGATTGTTCCTTATGAGATTATATTCTATACACGAAAAGAGAAATATCTGAAGTTCAAACAAGGAGGACCCTAGGGAGGATGCTTAAATCTCATTCAGAATGATAAACAGGATAGACACCAGAAGTGGTGGAAGAGGGGGAACAGGATGGATGCCTAACAGAGGTCCTCTGAAAAGCTTCACCCAACAGAGGATTGAAGCAGATGCTGAGACTCACAGCCAAACTTTGGGCAGAGCACAGAGAGTCTTATGGAAGAAGGGGAGGATGGAAGGATCTGGAGGAGACAGGAGCTCTACAAGGAGACCAACAAAGCTAAAAATTCTGATCCCAGGGGCTCCTTCAGAGTCTGATGCACCAACCAAGGACCATGCATAGAGAGGAACTAGACTCTCTGCTCAGATGTAGCCAATTGGCAGCTCAGTCTCCATGTGGGTTCCTGAGTAAGGGGAGCAGGGCCTGCCTCTGTCATGAACTCAGTTGCCTGCTCTTTGATCAGTTGTCCCTGGTGAGGTTTCCTTACTAGGCCACAGAGGAAGAGGATACAGGTAGTACTGAGGAGACCTGTTAGGCTAGGATCAGATAGAAGGGGAGGAGGGCTCCCCTTTTCAGTGGACTAGGGGAAGGGATAGGGGGAAAGAGGGAGGGAGGATGGGACTGGGAGGAGAGAAGGGAGAGGACTGCAATTGGGATACAAAATGAATAAATTGTAAAAAATAAATAGTGGTTAAAAGATTTGAATTTCAGTAGAAAGATGATTATGGCAAGGGTACAAGTCCTCATCATTTTCTAGTTCTTCTTTTTTTGTACCTGCTCAAGCAGGGATGATTATATTCTAAAGAGATGCTGTGTCCCTCTTTGGCTATCAGATTGTTGAAACAGTAGGCCTCAACGATTTGATATTTCCATGGGAACCTCATACCAGGGAAAGGAAAGTCTGAAGCCTGGTGCCAGCCAGAAGAAAAAGAGATTTCACACAGTTCTAACAACTTGTCATATCACTTTGCAGGAGATACTGGGGCTGAGACAATGATAGGTAACTGATAGATGAGACCACACACTGATCAGGACTGCTTAGTTATGCATACCTCTTGCCTTCTATTTAGCTCTGGACCTCATGTCAGAACTCAGAAGATAGACTTCGGTGGTAGTGTTCACTGGAACTTTTTGTGCTTCTTTCTGCTGTGGTCACATTGAATCATTTTTTCCCTGTTTTTTTTTCTCTATTATTGGGCTGTTGAAGAAGTGTAGCCATGCCTAGCTTGTCAGGACTGCACAACTCAGGCTCTGACTCTAACAAGGAGGGTAAAAATCTTTTTCTGTTATTCTCCTTCCCTTTACTCACTAAAGTGTAAGTTCTCTGTACACAAGAGTATCACCAGTTGAAGAGAGAGAAAGAACAAATGTACCAAGGTAACTGTGCTGAAAACAGTCATTCTCAACAAAGAAAGGGAGGAATTGAAATTACTTTGAACATGTCATTGTTTCATCTGATTATGCCTGTTAATGTAGACAATTTCATAGAATAGAGGAAATGCAATTTGTAATTTTGTACAACAAATAGATTACATAAAGTGTATATTGACTTTGCATAATTTGCCAAGTCCAGCACATCCTAAATGCTAAGCTATTATACAAATTAAAGACAGGAGAAATGATGAGGAGTAGATAGGGATTTATTTATTGAAGATGGCTGGATTCAAAGAGAAACAGATAAAGGGGACCACGTCCCTCTGACATGAACAGAGGAACAGAGGAAGAATTGGGAAAAGAGGTAAAAAGTCTGCAAAATTAAGCTGTTCTGGTCTAGGTATGGTCTCCTTGATCATTTTCTCAGCACCCTTCTTGCAAGGTGATCCAAAAAGCGTTCATTTCATAAGGGGATGAAGTGATTCAAGGGGGATGCTACTTTCTGCTCTGGAATTACAACTTTGCATTCATGGATAATTGCCTTCATCCAGGTGGAATATCTGTCCTGTCCTGCAAGGTTTTACTGTTGCTGCGATCTAGGTGACAAAAAGGTTAGGAAAAAAGATTTGTCCTTCTCCTTTCATACTTGATGCAGGAAGAGATAAATTAGATAGGTAGGAAAAGTCAAAGCAGGGAATAAGAAACAGAATGAGGGCCAAGTTTCCAGGCTCTCATGTTGCTTTTAGGTACTGTTTGAAGCTGCATGCCGTGCAAGTGTTGTTTAGCAAAGGCAGCTTCTAAAGTACCTCTTCCAGAAGAAAAGATGCTCTTTTCTGCCCAGTTCTTCATGACATGGGGCCTTTATCCTATTCCACCTTTACTAGTAAACTTTTAAAATACTGTTTATTGCTATTTCCTGCTCCTAAGCTCCAGACCACTTCCTTCAAAATCCAACTTCCTAGCCTCTTGGTTTTAGTACATGTATCTCCTGCTGGAATGTACTTTCTTCCTCACATGGCATTTCTTGTGTACAAGCTTGCTTCACTTGTCAGGATGTATTTCATTTTTGAAGGCTACTTAACTCCCTAACTAGGTTAGCTTTTCATTCACTCCTTTGTACTTACATGGCCTTCTTTTCTCTGGTATAGTACTTGCTGATCATTCAAGCTCCTACTCTATCCCCAAATTGATAGCTCTTCAAAAGTAATGGCTGTGTAAACTGACTACGTGACATAATGTAAACACTTTCCTTCACATACAAACAAGTTTTCCTCCAGGGCTTCAGAAAGTGTTTTTAAATACTTGGTAGCTGAAAGAGGCCATACTGGCCCTGGGTCTTTCCCTCCAATAAACAAAATAAAAGCATTCTTCATAATAGTCCTCTAGTGAGGGACCACTAGTGAGGGAGATCACTCAATTGATATACAGTATCCTAGATAATACTGCTAGTACTTCTGTGAGGTCAGAAGTTTGCCTCTCTTCTTGTTAGAATGTAGCCCTGTACTTTGAGGCTTGATCCTATAGCCTGAATCAGGCCACATCTCCCTGTAGTTCTCCCCTTCCACAGATGGCCAAGAAGCAGTGTGTGCTGCAGTCTGGCAGTTCTCAAGTTATAGTATCTGCGTCCTGAACACTCCTTGTCATGCATATTTGGCTGAACTAAATCACATGATGTAAAACTTCCTGCCACCCATATGTGGTTATAAAAAATGTCAAAACTCTCCTTTGTTGGGAGGATTGGTCCAGGACTCCTTAGGGAGACTGTCCAGGAATTTGGTTCTGAGATGAAGGCTATTCTCTGAAAAGGTTCCTCCAGCCACTCACAGCATTTTTCTTTCCCTTGGTGCTTTCTCTCTCTCTCTCTCTCTCTCTCTCTCTCTCTCTCTCTCTCTCTCTCTCTCTCTCTCTCTCTCTCTCTCTCACATCCCCCCTCTCCGTTATTCTCACTTTTAATGAAGTTTATCTCTGGGCTTTAAAAGGAAGCCTCTCCTCTTTAAGGTCCCTTTGTGCTTCAGGATCTTAATATATTGTATTGTTTCGGTCTAATATTTTCTCTGACCCCATGTGATACAGTCTAGAGGTATTGACTAGGTTCATTTTTTTCTGTCAATTAAATAACTAAAAGGCAGGAAGAGTAGCATCTGAGAAATCTCAAACACCACAAATAGGAGTAGACAAAACCAGTAGCTGAAGAAAGGCATTTATTAGAGTTGGGGAAACACATAAGACACCCCTGGAGCAGACAAACAGAGAAACTAGAAATCCAGACTCATCCTGAGGGCTGGTTTTAAGTCTCTGAAGAGTTTTTTTTTCATCTGATTTAGGGATGATAACTTTGAAGAAAAGATAAGATGGTTGATTGCCCCACAACTGTTGTGTAATACATCCTGATCCAGACTGGAACTTGTTGAGCCAGTCCATCAGCAGGGGCCTGCTGGTGTGAGACAGAAACCTAAAATGCATTTCTTTTAAGCTGCCCTCTTTGGTCTCAAGTCAGGACTGTGAGCAAGAAGCTGACTATAGTGGAAATTTTCCATCTTTACTATCCAGATATTGCCCATCTTTTTATCTGTCTGCCTGCTGAGGGTGGTGCATTCTGTCTATGTCCTGATCTCACAGAGGTAGACTGTGGCCTTGAGACCCTTTCATTATAATAATCCTCATTTTTGAATGTATGTGTCAGATTTCCTTTGCAGACCAATCATTGCCACCTGCTTTAGTTCTTTTTAACAAGAAAAAACTGAGAAGGGAACTGTGTGGTCTCCCAGGTCCTCTAAACAGCTAGCGCTGAGACTAGAGCTCCATTCTACAGTTCCTGACAACAGAGCCTAGGTTTTGTGCAGCAGGAATCCCAAATCAAGAATGCCCTCAGCATAAATATATATATATATATATATATATATATATATATAATATATATACTGAGAGTGCAGTTATTATGGTGAGATAATCATGATGCTGATGGTGACATAAACCTAGATCTATATATGGCTACCTTTGGAGGAGAAAAGCATACATGAGAGGGCATCACATGGGAAAACCATTCATAAAATGATATGAAGCACTCTTTATCCTAACTATTTAAATCTGTAGATTTAAAGATCACCTTTGACTCTTCGATTTGTTCTCAATATTTTTAGGCAATATATTGCTTTTTCTGTGAATTACAAACAAAATTATAGCAATAAATACATTCCAAATTTTGTTTTGTATCTAATCTCACATCACATTCTTATTACACACTAGGGGAAATCCCAATCTTTTAATTGGATATGAAAGATTGTTAAGTGAGTACATAGAAATTAAAGGTGTTAATATATATGACATAGAAATATAGTTGAGAACAGAGCAAAAGAATTTCAGAGCTTAAAGGTTATCTTGTCCATCTCCTTATTTGTACCAAGTAAGAAACATGTTCAGAGAGGAGAAAGTAACGAAGGTTACTTTGGTAAGGAACCAGGACTTAAGACATCATGTCTAATACTAGGCTACAATCCTACTGTGGTTGTCACTTTTCCTCTTCTGTTTTTTAAAATTTATTTTTATTTTATTAATTACAGTTTATTCACTTTGTATCCCCCTCCCGTAGCTCCCTCCCTCCTCCCCTCCCAATCTCACCTTCCCTCCCTCTTCCCCACTCTTGACCCTCCCCCAGTCCACTGACAGTGGAGGTCCTCCTCTCCTTTCTTTTGACCCTACTCTATCAGGTCTCATCAGGAGTGGCTGAATTGTCTTCCCCTGTGGCCTGGTAAGGCTGCTCTCCTCTCAGGGGAAGGTGACCAAAGAGCAGGCCAATCACTTCCTGTCAGAGACAGTTTCTGTCTCCATTACTATGGAATACACTTGGACACTGAAGTGGCATGGGCTACCTCTGTGTAGGGGTTCCAAGCCATCTCTGTGAGTGGTCCTTGGCTGGAGTATCAGTCTCAGGATAGACCCTTGTGCCCACACTTTTTGGATCTGTTGCTCTCCTTGTGGAGCTCCTGTCCTCTCCAGGTCTTACTATCTCCCACTTCTTTCTTAAGATTCCCTGCACTCTGCCCAAAGTTTGTTTATGAGTCTCAGCATCTGCCTTGATACCTTGCAGGGTAGAGCCTTTCAGAGGCCAATCTGTACACCTAAGGAAGCTAATCAAGAAGGAGGACTCTGGCTAAGATGGTCAGTCCCCATTCAGAAAGGCAAAGACGATGGACATCAGAGGAGGAAAAAAACAGGGAAGAGGACAGGAGCCTTTTCTGGGTTTTGAAAGAAAATAAGAAGTGGTTAAAATTATGTAGCCTTTATATCTACACTGTTTTTCCCTTTGAACTGCATCTGGTATTTTAGCTTCATACTAGTGTTTCTTTTTTCATGATATACATATCTCTCAAATACCTAATACTGTTTTTATGTGTTTTAAACATTTGCATGTTGTACTGAGACCACACTTCTTATCAAAGTAGTTGTCTAGGTTTAGGTGAACCAGGTAGAACCTCTATTTGTCTCAAGTGCTTCATAGACTTTGGTGAGGATCTAAGCAGAGGAAGAATGTAAAAATACTGGTGTGGTTGTCAATATAGTAGGCACTTAGAAACTGCTTCTGTTGGAAAGCCTATTCTAGTCATTTGAACCCATAAGGTTACTAAAAGCCAGGGATGCCTACTGTTATTTTCAACCTATCATCTTATTGTCCATTTTATAGTGCTGTGTTCCAGGATCCCTAAGAAACTGAAGATCTGTTGTCGTCGTCATAAACCCACAGTGCCCTTTGATTTCAGGATCAATAAAAAGTTTGTAAAAAGGGACAGAAACAATGGCGAATCTCAAAAACCCAAACCATCTCCCAAACAAAAGCAACTATCTGTGATGGTGAGATTGCACTCAGAATCAGGATAATCATTTCATGGAAACCAGGTTGCTCCCTCAGGCAATAAGGACCTCTTTGAATCATCTTGCAAAATCAGAGTTGAGATAATAATCAACCAGACCATACTTGGACCAAGACTGCTTGCTCTCTACACCAAATTCTTCTTTTCTTATAAACCTAAAGTTCCTGCCAGTGCTCAAATATGGACTTAGGAGTCACTGAAGCTCTTTATTTTGACCTTCCACTCTGGCCTTGTTTTCAAATTCCCCTTCCTCCAACTTCCCACCATTTTTTGTCTCTTGATTGGGTATATTGGGTAAAAGCCTAACTATTGGAACACTAGGAGCCAGAGCTTTCACCCTACAAAGCACAGTAGCATAAATAGTCCTTTTTCATGTACTAGGAAGGAGCAATGTGAAATGATCAGATGAGAATATCCTTCACAATTACAGGTAATATGAACATTTTTTTAAATAAATGCATTTCTAATAATGTCTGCCCTACAATTCTGTGCAGGCAACCAGACAAAGCAATTCAATTAATTAGATTTGACATTATCATGAGGACTTCCGCTATGAGATATATATCCCAGAATTAATTCCCTGTTCAGTATAGCTGAAAGGGAAGTGAGAGAACCATCTCCTGGGCAGCAAGTGTAAATCATATAAACAAAAAGGCCTGTTATAAACTAGACAGGTCAGGGCCTGCTTTCAAATGTCTTCTCATAATGCTACCACAATTCTTTTGTCTCCAAGAAAAAGAGGGAATCAAATCACTTATTTGCCATTTCACTCCCTCTGAATTATATTTTGGAGTTTAAAAGGCCACTAAGTGAAAAATAAAATAAAATAAATTAAATGTTGCCTCACATGCTGGCTGTTTTTGTTTGTTTCTTTGTTTGATTGTTTTGTGTTTTTCTTATTCTCTTCTCTTCACGTTGTTTATCTCTGATATTCTGTTTTACAGCATAGAGTCCTTGCATGTATCCAAGACCATCCTCTGTCAGCCTCCAAATGACTAGAGTTACTACCATGCATCATGATGCCTGTCTTGTTTCTGCATTTTCCTTTTTATTGTGTTTTTGTGTCTCTGTTAATAATGGAGCTAACTGAAGACATCATCTTTCTCACTGAATGAGTCATGATGGTCTGAGGTATCTTAGTGATTAGTTTGCTGTACTTTGGAAGAAATTTCTAACTGCCAGATTTATTGACCTCGACAGGGACAATATTACAAATGAATTCAGGCTAAGTTCTTTTGATGAAAAACAAAACAAAATAAAACCCAATCAAACAAAAACAGCAGGACAAACCTTTAAAATGTCAAACTTTTATTTATAAAAATATACTTTTTTTTGTACTGTGGCTGCAAATCCTACATAACCAAAAGGCAGACGTTGCTGAGGGTAGACATATAGGTTGAGTTTAATTTAATGTTGTAATCCACATTTGCCTTTCAGTGACGACTTGGACAGTTTATACTCTATTCTGTAGAACTAATGAAAATTATTGATGATTTTGAGAAAAAATGGAAATAGGAACAAATGTGTCATCCAAAGGTGCAGAATTAGGAAGGACAGAATACAGCCAGAGTTGTTTAGCTGGAGAAAAAAACTTATTACAATATTCCACATACATTTATATACACCACACTAAGCTGTGTACTAAGGTGCATACTGGTAACTAAAATGGTTTAACTTTTCATAGAGATTTTCATTATTTACCTTTGATTTTCTTATCCTCACTTGTACTAATAACCAGGAATATCAAGTTTTTTTTCTACTGTATACTTTTAGTATGCTCCTGTTTCTTTTGGTCGTGCTGATTCTTGAAAAATCATCTCTTGTAGGAAGAATTGTCTTCCATAAGTGATTGCTGTGAAGCCAACTCTATATAAAACTGAGGACAAGGTAAGCTTTTTGAAACAGTACTGAGGCTTGGGAGGAAGCCCAGAAGCAAGAGGGGAAATACTGCCCTGAGTACTACAACTAACTATCCATGTATGAGCCTGCCCTGTATTTTCTTATCAGGAATGTCTTTCTCTCTTTCTGCTTCCACTTGATGGGATTTTGGTAGTTTACTTTCCAACCACTGGAAGTGGTCACAGCACAGCCACAACTTTCCACAATGTAAAGACCAAGCTAAATTTTTTAACAACCATAAACTGGAAGGAATTTTTCTGTCTCTTTCCTATTCAGTGTAAGACTTGCCTCCTGTGTCCTTACTTCACATTCAAACATTACACTTGCCATATTCCCTGGGAGATATTCCTGTTTTGATTCCCTGTTTTGATTTGCTTTATGATTTGAACAAGACAATCACACAAGAGTCAATATGTTTCCGACATTATAAGTAGGTGTCATAGATGAATTCTGTCAATACTGTAATCAAGGTTAGACAATGGTAACTCTAATACAATTCCCAGACATCAAATAATCATAAACTCTATAGGTCTAGTATAAGCCATTGTGTATGCCCATTTGTGTATAGATACAGAAAGGAAAAATATACACATGTGTATATGCACATGCTATATGTACGTCTATAAATCATATTCATGTATATTTTTATATACAGAAATTTACAAAAATCAAATCATAGCATATAACTTCTTATATATCTTGGTTTCCTTAAAGCAATTTTGGCATTTGTAATTTTTAAAACTGTTTTCACTTTATATAGTATTTCAATGGATGGGTATAACAATTTATTTAGCAATCTTACTGGTAAATTTAAACAGTTTCCAAAAACAGATTATCAGAACATGAAAACCAGTAACATATGTAACAGAATATCTGCACATTTCAAGTGGAATGTTCATTGTGTGAATTATTAAATAAAGTCTTCATCTCTTATTTTTCAGGGAAAAACCAGGGACCCTTTGATTAATAAACTCAGTTTGAGATATTTGGAGATAACCATTGGAACTCAAAATCTTCTTAGTTGTGGTCTCATTTTCACCATATTTGATGATTTGCTGTCGTCTCCACTGAGATGGTGCATGATTCTTGCGTTTATTATTGATGGGTTGAATTTTAGGGTATTTTTGTTGTTAAGTTTGTAGAGACATTGTCTTAAATGAACAAAACACTCTTTACAAAATTACCAATTTTTCTTTCTTTGAGTATGAACTGGCAATCTCAAAATAGTGTAAGTAACTGCTTTCTGAAACAGATATATTGAAGTCTTCCTTATCCTTTATAGAAAAAGGTTCATTGACTGCTAGGACTATTTTAGCAACAATATGTTCATTCCTTCCATGATATATTTTCTTTCCTACTAAATCCAACATATCTCTTGCTTATCAAAGCAACTAAGAATTGTTCTATTTTTCTAGCTTATTCAGGTTGCCTTCAGTTATCATTCAATAGACCAATAATTTTTAAAAGTTATTTATTTCAGCCTCTTGTTTTAAGGCTAGCATTTCATCTTCTGAGATTGAAATGGGATAAATATTTGTCTTTTTCTCGCATGTGCGCATTTTTGGGTTTTTGTTTTTGAGATATGGTTTCTTGGTGCAGATTTGGATGTCCTAGAACTGTTTCTGTAGACCAAGCTGGGCATGAACTCAGAGACCCACCTGCTTCTGCCTCACTAGTGCTGGGATCTAAGGTGTGCCCCACCACTGCCTGGCACATGCATACATTTTTATAAGTTCAAATATTTTAACCACTTTAACTCATGCAAAATTATGTTTTTTAGACATGTGAATTGTACACAGATACTTTCAGCAGTCACCTAGATCTCAGTCAGATATGGTCATTGTGAGGATTAAACAAAGTGTTTATAGCCCTAGACCTTGAATAAAAAAAATGTCTCATGAAAAGCTGATGTTTTTAGAGGGTAGGGTCCATATATTTGGATTTTTGTATGCAACCTATGAACTTCCATTCACATTTAATGTACTAATTTTTTGTGTTTATTTATCATTTCCAAAACTTGGGAGCTATTTGTAGTATGACTTCATTTTTCTTTATTTTCAGGGAAGCTCCTGTCCAGAGTAGCTATCCTCATCCTGTTCTTTATTTCTTCGTAGTTCTTGAATAGTCACTGTCAGCATGAGTTTCAAGTTTTACTTTCATATTGCTCTCTCTGGGGCTGGTGTTTTCACATTTTCTGTCTCTATAACTCTCAGATTCCACCTGTCACTTCCACTTTCTTGGTGCTTGCAATTTTTTCTCCAATTTTATTTCAGTTTCTTGCTTTTCCCAGAAGTCCTGTGCTTTGACCCACTGAGCAAGCCAGTTGGATCCTCTAGATAAACATCCCTTACCCTAAGATGCTCATAAAAATGGAATCAAATTCATGATCTCTTTATTTATTAATTTCACATGCACACATATTCCTAAATATAACCTGTTTAGTCTGGATAATGATAATGTATGTATACAAGAATGTGTATGTGGGAGGGTTTGAAGGGAGGAGAGGGAAAGAAAAAATAATGTAATTATATTATGATTTTAAAAGGGAAAGAAGTAATTGGGATTAAAAACCAGATCTTTTGAACTGAAGTTACAGGCAGTTGTAATCCTCTGTATGGGTGTTGGGAATCAAACCTGCTTCTTGTGTTAGTGGAGCAAGGGCCTTTAACTGTTGTTCCTTCTAACAAGCCCAGGACTAATTTTATTTTATTAGTTATCATTTGATAAGTGTAATTTGTATGGATTGAATCCAGAGTCATTCTAACATACCCACATATATAATGCTAAGTTATAGATATAAATAAATTATTTTGTCTTTTTCTTTTTAGTTACTGATTAACTTTTAATTATTTGTTCCTATATTCATTGATTGTTTGATTGACTGATATTTGAGACAGGGTCTGGCTGAGCAGCAGAGGCTTAAAAATAATTTGTGATCACTCTGATTCAAATTGAGTGCTAGGATTACAAGTTGTACTACCTGCCACATGCTTGGCTCAATTTATTTTCTCTAAGTATTTGCATATTTTAATTGTTTCTGTATATATGCATGCATGCTAGTGTGTGTGTGTGTGTATGTGATGAGAGAGCCTGTTACCATGTATATAAATGCCATAGAAACATAAGATGTCTTTCTTTTTTTAATTTTTATTTAAATTTATTTACTTTACATTCCAAGAATGTCCCCCTCCTCTCCTCTCAGCACCTCCTCCTCTTCCTTCCCTCTTCCTGTCTCCCTTTCCCCCAGAAAAGGTTAGCCATCCTCCCCTGTATCAGCCCTCCCCAGAAGATCAAGTCACATCAGAATTCAGAATATCCTCATCCTCTAAAGCCAGGCAAGGCAGCCTTGACAAGGGGAACTGATCCAAAACCAGGCAATAGAGTCCGTGTTTGAAACAGTTTCCTCCCCCAGCCCCACACTTGCAAGGAGTCCCACATAAAAACCAAGCTGTCCTTTGGCCATGTATGTGCAGGGGGCCTAGGTCTAGACCATGCATCCTTCTTAGCTGATGTCTCAGTCTCTGGAAGCCCCGATGGGACAGGGTTAGTTCCTGTCTCCTCCAGTTCCTTCCATCTTTTTCCCCAACACTTCTAAAAGACCCCTGAAGTTCTGCACCATGCTTAGCTGCAAGTCCCAGCATCTGTCTCAATTCTATTGCTGGGTGGAGCCTCCCAGATGACAGTCAAATTAGGCTTCTGTCAGCAAGCATAGCAGAGCATCATTAATAGTGTCAGGAGCTGGCTCTCTACTTTGGATGAGTCTCAGAATGGGCCAAACATTGGCTGGGCATTACCTCAATCTTTGTTGCTTCTTTATCCCTGTACTTCTTGCAGGCAAGGTAATTGTTTTAAAGATTTATTTATTTTATTTTATGTGTGAGTGTTTTTTAAAAAATCTTTATTAATTACACTTTATTCACTTTGTATCCCCACTGTAGTTCTCTCCCTCCTTCCCTCCCAATGCCTCCCTTCATTCCCCTTCAGGACTCATGCCACTCCCCAAGTCCACTGATAGGGGAGATCTTCTTTTCTTTCCTTCTGATCCTAGTCTATTAGGTCTCATCAGGAGTGGCTGCATTGTCTTCTTCTGTGGCCTGTTAAGTCTGCTCCCACTCAGGGGGAGGTGATTAAACAGCAGGCCAATCAGTTCATGTCAGAGACAGTCCCTGTTCCCATTACTATAGAACCCACTTGTACACTGAACTGCCTGGGGCTACATCTGTGCAGGGGTCAAAGGTTATCTAGATGCATGGTACTTGGTTGGAGTATAAGTCTCAGGAAAGACCCCTGTGCTCAGATTTTTTGGTTCTGTTGCTCTCCTTGTAGAGGTCCTGTCTTCTCCAGGTCTAACTATCTCCCACTTCTTTCACAAGATTCCCTGCACTCTGCCCAAAGATTGACCATACGTCTCAGCATCTACTTTAATATTCTGCAGGGCAGAGCCTTTCAGAGGCCCTCTGTGACAGGCTCCTGACTTGTTCCCTGCTTTCTCTTTCTTCTGATGTACATCCTCTCTGCCTTTATGGATAAGGATTGAGCATTTTAGCGAGAGTCCTCCCTCTTGATTAGATTCTTTAGGTGTACAGATTTTAGTAGGTTTATCCTATATTATATGTCTGTATGAGTGAGTACATACTTTGTGTGTCTTACTGCTTCTGGGATTGCTCACTCAGGATGATCTTTTCAATTTCCCATGATTTACCTGCAAATTTCATGAAATCCTTGCTTTTTTATTGCTGAGTAATATTCCATTGTATAGATGTACTACGCTTTCTGTATCCATTCTTCAGTTGATGGGCATCTGGGTTGTTTCCAGCTTCTGGCTATTACAAATAAAGCTGCTACAAACATGGTTGAACTAAGGTCATTATTGTATACTTGAGCATCTTTTGGATATATGACTAGGAGTGATATAGCTGAATCCTGAGAAAGTGCAATTCCTAGTTGTCTAAGAAAGCACCAGATGGATTTCCAGAGTGGTTTTACAAGTTTACATTCCACCAGCAGTGGAGGATTATTCCCCTTCCTCCACAACCTCTTCAGCATGTGTTGTCCCTTGAGTTTTTTCTCTTAGCTATTCTGATGGGTGTAAGGTGAAATCTCAGGGTCGTTTTGATTTGCATTTCCCTGATGACAAATGATGTTGAACATTTCTTTAAGTGTTTCTCTGCCATTTGATATTCCTCTATTGAGAATTCTCTGTTTAGCTCTGTTCCTAATTTTTTAATTTGATTGCTTGATTTGTTTAACTTCTTGAATTCTTTATATATACTGGATATTAGACCTATGTCAGATATAGAGTTGGTGAAGATCCTTCCCCAATCTGCAGGCAGTCATTTTGTTCTGACAACAGTGTCCTTTGTTTTACAGAAGCATTTCAGTTTCATGAGGTCCCATTTATTGATTGCTGCTCCTAGAGCCTGTGCTGTTGGTGTACTGTTCAGGAAGTTGTCTCCTGTGCCAATGAGTTCAACACTCTTCCCCACTTTTTTTTTTCTAACAAGTTTAGTGTGTCTGGTTTTATATTGAGGTCTTTGATCCACTTGGACTTTAGTTTTCTGTAGGGTGATAAGTATGGATCTATTTGCATTTTTCTGCGTAAACATCAAGTTAGGCCAGAACCATATGTTGAAGACGTTGTCTTTATTTCCATTGAATGGTTTTGGCATCTTTGTCAAAAATCAGTGGTCCATAAGTGTGTAGATTTTTTCAGGGTCTTATATTTGACTCCATTGATCCACCATTCTGTTTCTATGCCAGTACCATGCAGTTTTTATCCATATTGCTCTATATTACAGCTTGAGATCAGGGATGGGGATACCTCTAGAAGATCTTTTATTGTTGAGGAGTGTTTTTGCAATTCTGGGTTTCTTGTTGTTCCATATGAAGTTGAGATTTTTTTCAAGGTCTATAAAGAATTGTGTTTGTAATTTGATGGGAATTGCATTGAATCTATAGATTGCTTTTGGTAAGATGGCCATTTTTACTATATTAATCCTGCCAAGCCATGAGCATGGGAGATCTTTCCATCTTCTGATATCTTCTTCTAATTCTTTCTTCAGAGACTGGGAGTTTTTTTTTTTTTCATACAAGCCATTGACTTGCTTGGTTAAGTTCACACCAAGGTACTTTATGTCCTTTGTGGCTATTTGTGAAGGGTGTTGTTTCCCTAATTTCTTTCTCATCCATTTTGTCTTTTGTATACCGGAAGGCTACTGATTTTTTTATGTTAATTTTGTGTTCAGCCACTTTGCTGAAGGTGTTCATCAGCTGTAGGAGTTCCCTGGCAGAATTTTTGGGGTCACTCAGGTATACTATCATATCATCTGCAAATGGTGATACTTTGACTTCTTCCTTTCCAATTTGTATCCCCTTGATCTCCTTTAATGTTCTTATTGCTCTAGCAAAGACTTCCAGAACTATGTTGAAGAGATATGGAGAGAGTGGGCAGCCTTGCCTTGTCCCTGATTTCAGTGGGATTGATTTAAGTTTCTCTCCATTGAGTTTGATATTGGCTATAGGCTTGCTGTATAGTGCCTTTACTATGTTCAGATATGTGCCTTGTATCCCTGATTGCTCCAAGTCTTTAAATGTGAATGGATGTTGGATTTTGTCAAATGCTTTTTCAGAATCTAAGGAGATGATCATGTTGTTTTTCTCCTTCAGTTTGTTTATGTGGTGGATCACATTGATGGATTTCCATATATTGAACCACCCCTTCATGCCATGGATGGGGCCTACTTGGTCGTAGTGAATGATATCTTTGATGTGTTCTTGTATTTGGTTTGCAATATTTTGTTGAGTATTTTTACATTGATGTTCATAAGGGAGATTGTCCTGAAATTCTCTATCTTTGTTGGGTCTTTGTGAGGTTTAGGTACCAAGGTGACTGTGGTTTCATAGAATTAGTTCGGTAGTGTTCCTTCTGTTTCTATTTTGTGGAGTAATTTGAAGAGTATTGGCGTTAGCTCTTCTTTGAAGGTCTGGTAGAATTCTGTGCTGAAACTATCTGGCCCTGGGCTGTTTTTGGATGGGAGACTTGATGAGAGCTTCTATTTTCTTAGGGGATATAGGACTATTTAATTGATTTACCTGGTCTTGATTCATCTTTGGCAAGTGGAATCGATCAAGAAAATTGTCCATTTCATTTAGATTTTCAAATTTTGTGTCATATAAGCTTTTGAAGTAAGACCTAATTACAGAAGTTGTGGGAAATAGTAAGATAGGGAGAGGACAGGAGCTCCACAAAGGGAGCAAAAGAACCAAAAAATCTGAGCACAGGGGTCTTTCCTGAGACTCATACTCCAACCAAGTACCATGCATGGAGCTAACCTAGAACCCCTGCACAGATGTAATCCATGGCAGTCCAGTGTCCAAGTGGGGTCCATAGTAATGGGAACAGGGACTGTCTCCGACATGAACTGATTAGCCTGCTCTTTGATCTAATTATCGTTTTAATTTCTTCAGTGTCTGTCCTTATTTCCTTCTTTTCATTTCTGATTTTGTTGATTTGGATAGTGTTTCTCTGCCTTTTAGTTTGTTTGACTAAGGAATTGTCTATCTTGTTGATTTTCTCAAGGAACCAGCTCTTGGTTTCATTGATTATGTGAATTGATTTATTTGTTTCTAATTTATTGATTTCAGCCCTGGGTTTGATTATATCCAGCCTTCTTCTCTTCTTTGATGTGTCTGCTTCTTTTTTTCCCTAGGGCTTTAGGTGAGCCATTAAGTTGCTTGAATGAGATGTTTCGAGTTTCTTCTTGAAGGCACTTAGAGCTATGAACTTTCCTCTTAACACTGCTCTCATGGTGTCCCATAAGCTTGAATATGTTGTACCTTCATTTTCATTGAATTCTAGGAAGACTTTAATTTCTTCTCTGACCCAGCAGTCATTTAGTAGCAAGTTGTTCAGTTTCCATGTGTGTGTAGGCTTTTTTCCTATTTCTGTTGTTGTTGAGATCCAGCTTTAGTCCATGGTGATCAGATAGGATACAAGGGATTATTTAAATCTTCATATAACTGTTGACTCTTGCTTTTTGACCAACTAAATGGTCTATTTTGGAGAAGGTTCCATGAGGTGCTGAGAAGAAGATAAATTCTTTTGTGTTTTGGTGAAAGGTTCTGTAGATGTCTGTTAGGTCCTTTTAATTAATGACCTCTGTTATAGTTATTGTTTCTTTCTTTTATTTCTGTTTTGCTGAGATTGGAGTGTTGAAGTCTCCTGCTATTAATGTGTGGAAATCTATGAGTGGTTTAAGTTTTATTAATGCTTCTTTTACAAATGTGGGTGCCCTTGTATTGGGGGAATAGATGTTCAGAATTGTGATATCTTCCTGGTGGAATTTTCCCTTGATGAGTGTGAAGTGTCCTTCTCCACTTCTTTTGATCAATTTTGGTTGAAAGTTTATTTCATTAGACATTAAAATGGCTACTCCTGCTTGCTTCTTGGGTCCATTTGCTTAGAAAACTGTCTTCCAGGCCTTTACTCTCACGTAATGTCTATCTTTGTGACTTAGGTGTGTTTCTTGTATGCAACAGGTCTTTGGGTTTTGTTTACATATCGATTCTGTTAGTCTGTTAGTTTGTGTCTTTTTATTGGAGAAATAAGTCCACTGATGTTGAGAGAGATTAATGACCAATGGTTGTTAGATCCTTTGGTATTGATGTTGGCTGTGGTAGTGTGCTTGTGTGCTTGGCTACTTTTTGTTTTGCTGTAGTGCGGTTATTTATTTCCTGTGTTGTCCTGAATGTAGTTAGATTTCCTGGGTAGTATTTTTTCTTCTAGTATCTTCTGTAACGCTGGATATGTGTGTAGGTATTGTTGAAATTTGTGTTTGTTGTTGAATTTCTTGTTTTCTCCGTCTGTGAGGACAGAGGGATTTTCTAGTTATAGTAGCCTGAGCTGACCTCTGTGTTCTCTTAGGGTTTGCATGATATCAGTCCAGGCCCTTCTGGCTTTCATAGTCTCTGTTGAGAAATCAGGTGTGATTCTGATGGATTTTCCATTATTTGTTACTTGGCCTTTTCCCCTCGCAGCTTTTAGTATTTTTTCTTTGTTCTGTATACTTTCTGTTTTGATTATTATTTGTTGGGAGGATTTTCTTTTCTGGTCTAATTCATTATATGTTCTGTAGGACTCTTGTATTCTTATAGGCCTCTCCATTAAGTTGGGGAAATTTTCTTCTATGATTTTGTTGAAAATATTTTCTGGGACTTGGAGGAGGAAATCTTCTTTTTCCTCTATTCTTATTATTCTTATGTTTTGTCTTTTCATGTTGTCTTGGGTTTCTTGGATGGTTTGTGTCAGTCATTTTTTAGATTTAACATTTACTTTGACAGATACATCAATTTCTTCCAGTGTATCTTCCACACCTGATTCTTTCTTTCATGTCTTGTAGTCTGTTTGTCATGCTTACCTCTGTAGTTCCTGTTTTCTTCCCTAGGTTCTCCCATTCCATGATTTCCTCCATTTGTGTTTTCTTTAATTTTTCCAATTCTATCTTCAGATCTTGAACTGTTTTGTTGATTTCCTTCACCTGTCTGACTGTATTTTCCTGTTTTTCCTTCAGTTCCTTCACCTGTTTGTTTGAACATTCTTCTCTTTCTTTCATTTATTTCAGTGATTTAATTATTTCTTCTCTGAAGGCCACAAACTGTCCGGCTGCATCTTCCTTTATTTCTTACGGATGGCCATAATCTGTTTTACTATATCTTCAGGTAATTCTTTACACATTTTATTTACTTCCTCCATCAACCTCTTCAGAAGCATAGATGTAAGGTCATCTTGAATTTCACTCACTTTAAGGTGTCCAGAGCTACTTGCCCCTAGATAACTGGGTTCTGGGGATGTCATATTTCTTTTCCTTTTCTTGGTTGTGCTTTTAGGTTGACATCTACCCATTTGGCTGTCTCAGGTGTTGTCTGTTAATTTCTGGTGCCTGCTGGGTCCTGGGGTGGGGAGAATCTCCTTGGCAGGATTCTGAAGGAGATCTCTTCAGCTTGTGGGGTATGGTCAAATGAATAGTGGTGCTTCTCAGTAATTGTCACAGTTCACGTCAGGCATATGGACCTGTGTGGTTACTGTGGTGTTCAGGAAGGCTCTCCTCTCATCAGCAGAAGTCTTGGAGATGGCTGCCCTGCTGCCTGGTTTCTTGCTCTGAGTTTAGTGAGCTGCTGCTGCTGCTCTTAAGGTCTATTTGTTGGATGCAGCCTTCTTGAAAAACCAGGGAATCCCACAGTTTTGTCAGTTTACCTAGGAATAACTGGTCGAACCTTGGAGTAGTATCTGAGGACTGCTCTAATGCCTCTCAGGCTCTTATAAGTCTGATGTTGCAGTTGTGTGCCTCAGTGCCCTAGTGGTAATCAATGGCAGGTGAGCACGGCACTCATGCCTCCAGTAGAAGGCTAGAGCCTAGAGCCTGAGTGAACCCAGAAAGTCTTCTGGAGCTGGGTGTACTGAGTGTCGGACCTGATGATCACACACACACCCCTGCTGTAGTGTTTCCTCCTGACAGGGACACCCAGACTGTGCTTTGGGGACCGCCTTTCTGTCTGGGATGGCTAGTAGAACACATAGGCAAAGAGGCGCGTGGCTCTGCCTTGCTGGCAATTGGGCACGTGGGAGACTGCCGAAATTGTAACTTTTCTGAGAACTTTTGGGGGGGAGGTGTCGGCTGAGTGCTCTGAGGTCAGACCTGCTCTTCCCCTCACTGTGGGTTTCCACCTGACAGAGAAACTCTGTCTCTGGTGTCCTGGGGCCCTCAGTTCTGTTGGGGCAGTGAGTCAGGTGTGCAGGCATGTTTCTGTGTTAGTGCCTGTGTGCCAGGCTCTGGGCTGGCTGCTGGGCACCAGCCAGACCCTGGGTCTTTTTCAGGGATGACCTAAGGTCGGTCCTGATCGTTTCCTGCACCGTGGGGTTTTTTCTCAACTGGAAATACCAATCTCTGGTGTTGTGGGGTCCACAGTTCAGTCTGGGACAGTGATCAGAGCATGCCGGTGTCGTGTAGCTCTGGGATGGCTACCAAGCACCTAGTGGAATCAGGACCTCTTCTGAGGTTTAGCTGGGTGAGTTGAAGCTGAATGAGTCCCACCCATGCATTTTTCTCTCACCTGGAAAACACAGTAGCTGGCGTTTTAGAACTGAGAGTTCTGCTTGCTGGTCACTGTGCAGATCCTGCTGTGCTGCTGGTCAGAAAGCATGTCCTCCCAGTGTTGCCATCTTGGATCCCCTCCGTTTTTTCTTTTTTTTAAATTTAAAATATTTTTAAATGTATTCACTTTACATTTAAAGTAACGTGACTGTAGCCCCCCTTGTCTCCTCTCAGTCACATCCTTCCTCCTTCTCCAACCCTCCCTCCCTCCCCTATTCCTCAGAATGGGGGAGTCCTCTTCCTCTACCAACTGACCCCAACCTATCAAGTATGCTTTAGAGGAAGAGGATGCAGGCAGTCCAGATGAGAAGTAATAAGAGATTATTTAATGAGCCCTAATGACGTATACCTATTATCCCAGAACTGGAGATGTTGAGACAGGTAGACCACAAATTCAAGATCAGATATGGTGTCATACTGAAATTTGTTTCCAACAAACCAACCCAAAATTGAGGAGAATATGGATAGTGGGAAGGAAGAAATGGTTAGACCTTTTGTTCTAATAGTGACAATGTGGATAAAGAAAAGGTAAATTTTTACGTTTTCAAAATCTGTATTAGTTGTACCTTCTGCTGCAGCACACACAGTTCTCAGCCTAGTATTGTAAAAAGACCCAGAGAAGAAAAAGAACAAGATCAAAGAAGATGTTTTTGTTAAGATGAGATACTTCACCCAGAACACTTGGCAGAGCACATGTTCACAGAGTTGTGGAGTTTATTACTGTGAGAATCAATACAGTGGACCTAGTCTATGACCCTAAGGGAAAATGAATCCAGGACAAAAGAGTGGTGATATACATTACCAGCAAGATAAAGCAAGAGAAGATAAATATAATTGTGGCTCTCAGGAAGAAATCAGCTGCTAAAGATAGACCTGCTGTGCTACTGCACATACCAAAATTATTTCTGAAAAATATTTATTGAACTATGCATGGATTAAATATGTATTATCAATGATATATTATCAAATAATTTATGGTTTTAAGTGGTGCAAAGAGAAAGTGTTAAGGCGAATGTGACTGCCTACATACCCATCATTATTTATACTAAGACCATAATCTAGACTTGATATGACTTCAGTTATTTGCTTATTTTGGTAGCTAGTTAGTTAATCAATTCATTATTCTTGGGATGAAGCAAGAACCATTCACTTGCTGGGTAAGCACAATTTTTTGCAAATACAATCTTATACACTGGTGATTTCCAGAGTCTAAAATCCAGAATAATGTCACAAGTGCAACATTGAGAAATGAGACATTATTCAAATAGAAATAAAAAGAGAAAAAACCCAATAAAAATAAATACGATTTACTAGACAACAGGGTAAGGAATCTTGAAACAATCCAAGGATTTGATGACAAAGAATGATTGCTAATGGACTGCAGAAATGGCTCAGTGGTTAAAACTACTTGTTACTCTTTCAGAAGCCCTGAGTTTTGTTGCCAGCAGTCATGTGACAGCTAACAACCTTATGTATGTAACTCCCGTCTCAGAAGAATCACCACCCTATACAGGCCCACGCTGCTAATATATGCAAGTGGTACACATACATACTTCAGTGTTTCTAAACTTATAAAAACTACACAAATCTTTTAAAAGAATAATTGTTAAACCCTTAAAGATATAGTATACACAGAAAATGCCTCCCTCTTTTCATAAACTGGAGAATAATCACTAGACTTTAAAAGAGAATCCACATTGAAATTTAGCTGTAATATGGAAGTTGTATAGAGAGTGGTGTCCTGGTTTGAATGAAAATAGCCTTCATAGGCACCTAGGCTGTGACACTATTATGTATGGCTTTGTTAGAGAAGTTGTGGCCTTGTTGGAGGAAGTGTACTCCTTTACCTCTTAAGTGTGTGATCTGCTTTTTTACTTTGATTTTGCAGAGATTACAGTTACGAGATTTCAGTGAGTTTTCAAACAGACTTTGTATAGTTTTCAAAAGACTATGGGTCTCATGGAGTTGCACTAAATGCATTTTGCATTATGATATAGCTACAAGCCTATGGGTACTAAATGGAATGCAGTTGAATGGAAATGAACCCAATAGACCCATAGCTAGTGACACTATCAGGAAGTGTAGCTTTGTTGGAATGAGTGTACCCTAGTTGGAGAATGTTTGTCTCTGGTGTGGGCTTTTGAGGTTTCAAAGCAAGCCTAGTGTCACACTCTCTTCCTGCTTCCTCTGGATACAGATGTAGAACTCTCAGATACCACTTGAACACCAAGTCTGCCTACATGCTGTAGTGTTTCCGACCTTGACAACAATGGACTAAACCCCTGAAACTGTAAGCCAGCCCCAATTAAATGCTTTTTTGTATAAGAGTTGTCATGTGCATGGTGTCTCTTCACAGCAACAGAAACCTTAACTAAGACAGATGAAATGGAGAAGAGAAAAACAAAACAAAAATATGCCTTTTGAGTAAGCCTGCACTGAGTTCAGCCACTTGACCACAGTTAGGTGGGGTGACAGGGAGCTTTAGAATCAGGAAGACTAAAATACGAGGGAGATTATCACATCTTTAGGCTCTGGTAAACATTCAAAGTAAAAAGACAGAAAGAAGAAAAATATTTGCATTTTCGGGTTCAAAAAGGCTGGCAGACACTGAACCTCGTAGTGTCTCAGAAGACACCCGGTTCTAGGTATTCTAAGAAAGAAAAATACCTCATCTCCAGGTAAACCTGTTCACTGAAGGATGATGCTTTATCCATATTCTTGACCTGCCCACCTGCCATGCTGCCACATAGTAGATTCCATTCCACAATAAACATTACACACTTCATGACAATAACCATCAATTTGTTTAGTTCATGTAGTAAAACTAGAGGATAGATAACCCCTATTTACACCCTGAAAATCTAGTGATTACGTTGTAAATGTGTTCAACAGAAGTCAGTGTCTTGACTGATTTTCTAGATCCTACCCTTGCATATAGCCTTTAGATGGATGAGAGACCAAATAATTAAAAATTAGTGTTTTGGGGTATTGGTTTAAAGTTTAAAGCATGAGCCTGAACAAAGGTCAGCCAGGTGGAGATCAGTCCAGCCACCTGTGAGAAGGAACCAGCTTTACTGCATTCTTTTTCCACCCACTAGAGACACAGTTGCTAGGAAAATGGCCCAGATGTCCAGACCAGAACCATTTATGGACTTGTCTCCTAAAGTAAACCAATCATTTCAAAAGTCAATTTCCCTTACCCAATCATGTAACACCAAGGCATGAAACTCCCTCCTTGTGGTTTTTCTCTTTAAAAACCTTGTTCCTTTAGACCTCCTGGCCACCTACCTCTGTTTCCACAGGGAGCTTGTGACCCAAGCTTGAGTTTGTATCCAATAAATTCTAATGTGTTTTGCAGAGGAGTCAATTCCTGGTGGTCTTTGGGGGGGGGGTCTCATGAACTGGGCATAACATAGGGGTAAACATTTAGGAGATAAGAAACTATAGTTCCCTGCTAGCAATTCCAGAATCTAGAGCCAGGATCATTTCTAAAACTTCAGCCTTTGCTGTCTCTGCTGTAAGCAGTCTGTCTTTATCTCATGTTCACAGCACACTGCACCCTCAGAGGTAGCCTCTAAATAGGCAATTTAAGGTTTGAGGGTAGTGATTGGAATTGACATCTAACTGCTAAAAGACATAATTAGATGTGGTATCCTGGAATTCAATATCCCTTATTGGAGTACCCAAAGTTTCCTTGGTAATTTTATTTGTATAATATCCAGGTGTGAGGAGGAAAGGAAGTATTTAATCTGTGTTTAGACAGAGATGTGACATACAAGTCAAAGTAAAAGTTATTAGAATTTAGAAACCATATTCATGGAACCAGGAAAAGCCAGGAGAGAGGATAGCTTTTAATGTTCAAAATAAAGTTCAACAGAATTTCCTTGAGCTCTAGAAAGGAATATCAAGAATGGTTGCTTTCAACCATTCTGGGGGTTGTTACAGTTAAAACAATAGTGTGAGGCAATCCCTAGACAGTTTCTTCAATAAATTTCAGGGTGGGTTCCAAAATAATGCTGTCTAGAGTTGCAAGAACAGATTATTTTCTAATCTCATTGCAGAATTAAAGTCAGGAAAAATATGGGGACTATTGAAGCATCCCAGTGGAGCCAAGAAAATTTTCTCTTGTGGTCTCAGTCTCATTAATAAAAATTATTTAAGCAATAATCTAATAGGAACTCAAAGACAACTGAGTAGATTAAAAAAAAAAACTCCATGATAGACAAAGTATAAAACTTGCAGCTTATCAGAGGTGGAGAATATAGAACAGAAGGGAAAAACCTGTTGAGATAAGACTATGTCAGTCAAAAGGCAGCGGTTAGTTACATGATAATGATGAGGGGAGAACACAGTACTAGGGAGTTGAAAAGCATAGAACTCATTGGCACAGCAGACTACTTCCTGAATAGAACACCAACAGCACAGGCTCTAAGATCAACAATCAATAAGTGGGACCTCATGAAGCTGAAAAGCTTCTGTAAAGCAAAGAACACTGTCATCCGAACGAGACGACAGCCAACAGATTGGGAAAGGATCATTACAAATCATACTTCTGACAGAGGGCTAATATCCAGTATATATAAAGAACTCAAGAAGTTAAAAAGCAAGAAACCAAATAATCCAATTAAAAAATGGGGTATGGTGCTAAAAAGAGAACTGACTGTAGAGGATTATAGAATGGCATAAAAACACTTATAGAAAT
>JAQQSO010000266.1:39105-78310 GCA_028658305.1 Pachyuromys duprasi | reverse complement strand
TGTTGGTGGACTTGGAGGGGGCAGGGAAGAAGGAGATGAGGGAGGGAGTGGGAGGGTAGGAGGGAATGGGGGAGGGGGCTACGCCTGGGATTCAAAGTACCTAACCTGTGATTGAGATAAAAATAAATAAATTTTTAAAAGTCCACAAAATAAAAATAAAAATAATAATAATTGCAAAAGAAATCTTCTAAGTACTCAAAACAGAGCCAGTCTTCCAATTAAGATATAAAGATAATAATGAGTAAAAAACATCATATGAAATTTGATATGCAATATCTGGTTATTCAACAAATGTGAAAGATGAATCAAAACAGAAATAAAAAATGGCTTACAGAGGCATGGCTTGCAACAGACTGGAAAAGAAATAAAATTATTTTGATGTTCCATCGATTAGAAGACATGAACACTGTGCTGTCAAAAGTAAACAAATAAGTATTTTTGTAGGTTGAGCTATGTGGACTAGAGAAACAGTATGGTGCTGACAAACAAATGATTAAAACAAGGGCCCAGGACTGAACAAATTTTACTAGGAGAGTATCAAACTATAAGACTCAGGTCATAGAAGCAAGGTAATAGTAACTATGGAAACTGCAGTGAACTTGTGAATGGACAATTTTTTTATATTATTTTGTTCATTAAAAATGGGTTTTGCTATATTTGTAGCCCAGGTTGTCCTCAGAATCCATATAGCTTAAATTGCCTTCAAAACAAAATCCTTCAACTTTCACTTCCTAGGTTACAAATTAATTTCTAATCTATTCTTTCTTCCCTAGTGACTATCCTACTAGGTTAATTTTAATTAATTTATAGTTTTTAGAATGGCTTTAATATCATATTTCTTTGTTTATGTGCTCATTTTCCTCTAACAGAATAAAACTTCTATGAAATCAAGAAATTTTCAATCTTTTCTGTTTGTTAATCATAGGTTCTGAATTCCTGGAAAGTTCCAGATAGTCATTAAATCTTAATTGTTTCAAAAGATGCAGATATTAAATATATAACCAAGAGTGGACAAAGGAAGAAAAAAATGAATCAAATAATGTAGAAATTTGAGAACAATAAAACAGAGTGGAAGTAAATTAGAAAAATTCATACCGAAAAAGATAATCAAAGAAGTAAATCACATAGTCAATACAATAAAAACTGCATATACGTAATACTTTTTTGTGTACTTATATTTTATGTAGTACAAGACATAGAATGGAACCTATGCAAATATACTGAAAGTCAGAATTGTAGAAAACATACATTTTGAGCAACAAGTTATTAAATATACATATACATTCCCTCATTCCCTCCCAATTCCACCCTCCCTCCCTCATCTGCTCCCATGCCCCTCTCCAATTCCACTGGTAAGTGAGGTCCTCCTCCCCTTCCAGCTGACCCTAGTTTATCAGGTCTCATCAGGACTGGCTGCATTGTCCTTCTCTGTGGCCTGGCAAGGCTGATATATGCCCCCCCCCCCCCGCAGCCACTGAGTTCATGACAGAGATAGTCCCTGTTTCCCTTACTGGGGAACCCACTTAGATAGTGAGCTGCCATGGGCTACATTTGAGCAGGGGTTCTAAGTTATATCCATGCATTGTCCTTGGTTGGAGTATAAGTCTCAGAAAAAGACCTCTGTGCCCAGATATTTTGGTTCTGTTGCTCTCTTTGTAGAGCCCCTGTCCTCTCCAGTTCTTGCTATCTCTCTCTTCTTTCATAAGATTCCTTGCACACTGCCCAAAGTTTTGTTATAAGTCTCAGTATCTGCTTTAATACCCTGCTGAGTAGAGTCTTTCAGAGGCCCACTGTGGTAGTCTCCTGTCCTATTTCCTGTTTTCTCCTTCTTCCAATATCCATCCCATTTGTTTTTCTGCGTGAGGATTGATCATCTTACCCAGGGTCCTCCTTGCTTAGTTTCTTTAGGTGTACATATTTTAGGATGTTTATCCTATATTTATGTCTAATCTCCACTTATAAGTGGGTACATACTGTGTGTCTTTCTGCTTCTGTGATACCTCACTCAGGATGATCTTTTCTAGATCCCATCATTTGCCTGCAAATTTCATGATTTCCTTTTTTTTTTTTTTTTTTTTTGCATCCGTTGAGAGACATCTGGGTTGTTTCCAGGTTCTGGATAGTATGAATAAATCTTCTACTAACATGGTTGAGAAAATGTCCTTGTTGTGCATTTGAGAATATTTGGGATATATGCCTAGGAGTGGTAGAGCTAGATATTGAGGAACTGTTATTCCTAATTTTCTGAGAAAGTGCTAGATTTATTTTCAAATTGGTTGTATATGTTTAAATTTCTACCAGCAATGGAGGAGGGTTCCCCTTTTCCCACATCCTCTCCAGCATGTATTGTCACTTGAGTTTTTGATCTTAGCCATTGTGATGTGTGTAAGGTGAAATTTAAAGGTCATTCTAATTTACATTTCCCTGATGACTAAGGATGTTGGGCATCTCCTTAAGTGTTTCTCTGCCATTCTATATTCCTCTACAGAGAATTCTCTGTTTAGCTCCGTACCCCATTTTTTAATCAGATTACTTGATTTGTTGCTTTTCAATTTCTTTAGTTTATATATATATTGGATATTAACCCTCTGTCAGATAAAGAGTTGGTGAAGATCTTTTCTGATCTGTAGGCTGTCATTTTATTCTCAGGACAGGATCCTTTCATTTACAGAAGCTTTTCGGTTTCATGAGGTCCCATTTATTGACTGTTGATCTTATAGTCTGTGCTGTTGTTGTTCTGTTCAGGAAGTTGTCTCCTGTGCCAATGAGTTCAAGGCTCTTTCCCAGTTTTTCTTTTAACTGATTTAGTGTGTCTGGTTTAAGTTGAGGTCTTTGATCCACTTGGGCTTTAGCTTTGTGCAGGGTGATAAATATGGATCTATTTGCATTTTTCTACGTGTAGACATCCAGTTAGACGTGCATCATCTGGAATTTTATTTTATGACAGACTTTAAATTTCTATACCTTTTTAATGTTTTCACTTATGATAGTTTTATTCTAAGACTTGTGACTTGAGGACAAACAGCAACAGTTATCTTCTTGGAAATTGCTCTCTCCAATATTCATAGAGATAGCTCAGCTGGAAAATGTAAATAAACAAAACAAAAAATATAAATCCGTGTTTAGATAGTTTACTTAATGGAAATTGTTGATCTGTTGTATTAAGCAATATCTCTTCTTTTCAAAAATGATATGAGAATCTAACATGATTAAGAAAACCTGTTGCTCTTGCAGAGGACATGAGTTGATTTCCCAATACACATATAGTAGTTCACAATAATCTATAAATCCAGTATAAAGGGATCCAGTACTCATTTCATACTTTTGTGTGAACCATGAATTCTCATAATTCATAGACATATATGCAGTCAAAACATTCATACACAAAAAATTTAAATATCTAAAAATTAAAGAAAATAGGGATCCATACAGACTGAACCACCAAGCAGATAGCATCTATGGGAGGATTCTAGGGTCTCCACACATATATAACAGATGGACCTCTTGGTACTCATGGAGGACCTCTAACAGTAGGACCATGGTCTGTCTCTTACTCTGTTGCCTACCTTTGGATCCCTTTCCTCTAAATGGACCGCCTTGCCTAATCTCAATAGATGAAGATGCACTCAGTCTTACTTGATATCTCAAGGTGGAGTGATACCTATGGGAAATCTTCCCTTCTCTTAAAAGAAAGTGAATGCATACAGCAGGAAGGGAGGGGAGGTCAGAGGGAGAGACTTGGAGGAGAAGAGGTATGGTAAGATGGAAGGATTAGGAAGAGAAGAGGGAGGGAAACTTCCTACTGGGATGTAAAGTAAATAATTTAATTAAAAAAATAAAATGACACTAAGAGATTTGAGATTTCTGTCATAATAGTTTGTCTGTGATCCCTATTGTATGTGTACACTGTGACAACATAGAGTTTTGAGAGTACACAGAGAAATTCAAATCCTGCATGGACATTGTTAAGTTCTGACTTGCATTATTTTCAGTGTGTGATAGATCTGTCAAAAGATATAGATTAAATGGTTTGTAAATTATAACCAGGCTTGTTTTGTGAATAGAATTCTAAAATCATGTTACCTGAAAAATATTAAAATCTGTTTATGCAAGAAAGTTTATTTAAAAAAATGACTGCCTGAGATCCAAGGTGGCACACATTGTGTATGATATCTGAATAGCAGGAAAGCAGAGAGAACAGACTGATCTACAGGTCATCCTGTGGTCTCCCAAGCCCAAACATCTGTGTTTCCCAGGTGAGAGGAAAGCCCACAGTGAGGGAAATGTGGGGTCCAATATCAGGTCAACGAGCTAATCCTAGGAAAAGTTTCCAAGCTCCTACCAGCCACAGCCTCAGCCTCAGGCCATCCACTCAATCCCGCCCATGGAATTGATACTTTCAGGTTCCAGGGATATGCCTCCAAACTCAGGTGCCCACTATCACCATATTGTATGCTCTGCTCCAACCTCAGGCCCCCCGATGCTACTATCCCACAGAAACAACCCCAGCTACTGCTCAAAAGCTCAATCTATCTCGTTAAGGAGAACAGCAAGGCCTCTGTGTTCATATACTCTCCAAAATGACTGAGCCCAGTGAACACAGTGTTTAAGCACAATGTCTGGGTAGCTGGAACTCACTAATATAGGAGCATGAAAGACAGTAGCAGGGCAGCTGATTCCATGACGTCCTTTTTTGAAAAGTGGAAGTCCACTTGGTCCCCAGGATCATACAACTGAGGAGAACCACAAGCAAATTCCTGAGAAATACCCTTCAGCCTGAGACCACTCCCAACACTCTGAGAAGGGCTTCTGCAGGAACACTCAGCTTCCTATTCAGGGCTCTTCTTGCTCCCCAAGAACTCCAGCAAGCAACAGGATTAACCAGACAACATCAGAGACAACCACATGGCTAAACGCCTGCATAAAAACAAAATTTAAAAAAGCCAGAGTAATATGGCACTCACAGAGATATCCTATTACAGTGAACACTGCATGCACTAACACATCTGACACACAAGAAAATAACATTGAATTAGTACTTATGAAAATGATAATTGAGGAAAAGATTAAAATTCTTAATGAAAAACAGGAAGGTACAGCCAAACAGCTTTAGGCCTTTAGAGAGGAAATAAAGAAACCACTGAAAGAAATACAGGAAAGTACAAACAGGTGAAGGAATTGAACAAATAGTTTAAAGAAATGTAGGAAAATACAATCAAACAGGTGGAGGAGATCAATAAAAGGGTTCAAGATCTGAAGATGGTAATAGAACCAATAAAGAAAGCACAAACTGGGGAAAACCTGGAGAGAGAGAACTTAGGAAAGAAAACAAAAATTACACTGGTAAGCATTGCTAACAGCAAAAAGAAATGGAAAAAATAATCTCAGATGTACAAGGCACAATAAAAGCAATCAATGCATCTGTCAAAGAAAATATTAAATCTAAAAAATCCTGACACAAACACCCAAGAAATCATGGAAACACACACACACACACACAAAGAAATCAAGGACATCACGAAAAGTCAAAACCTAAGAATAATAAGAATAGAAGAAAGTGGAAATTCTCAAATCTAAGGAACAAAATTATTTTCCAAAAAATCATAGAAAAATTTTCCAATCTTAATAAAGAAATGTCTATAAACATACAAGTACATTACAGAAAACCAAATAAATTAGGTTGGAAAAGAAGATCTTCCCTCCAAATAATAATCAAAAAATTAAATGTCCATAAAAAAGAAAATGTATGAAAAGCGACAAGGGGAAAAGCGCAAAGAGCATATAATAGCAAACCAATAAAAAACACACCTGACTTCTCAGCAGAGAACTATAAAAGCCAGAAGGTCCTAGGAAGATACTCTGCAAATACCATGAGACAACAATTGCCACTCCACACCTAGCAAAACATTCAATCAACATAGATGGAGAAAAAAAGATATTTCACACTACACTACAAAACCAAATTAAAAAAAATATCTATATACAAACCAAGGCATACAGTGGATACTAGAAGGAAAACTCCCACAAAGAACGTTAATTCACATACACACACACAAACACACAAAGGATATAAATAACTTCACAGCAAAACCAAAAGTAGACAAGCACACAAACACACTACTATAACACCACAATCAACATCAAAATAGAAGGATCTAACAGCCACTGGTCATTAGCACTCTCAATATCAATGGACTCAATTTTCCAATAAAAAACACAGACTAACAGAATGGATGTGTAAACAAGATCCAACAATATCTTGCATACAAGAAACACACCTAAGTCACAAAGATAGATATGACCTGAGAGTAAAGTGCTGGAATAAGGTTTTCCAAGCCATTGAACCCAAGCAGAAAGCTGGAGTAGCCATTCTAATATGTAGTAAAAATACAAACTCAACCAAAATTAATCCAAAGAAACATGTAAGGACACTTTGTACTCATCAAAGGAAAATTCCACTAAAATGAAATCTCAACTCTGAATATGTATATCCCAAATACAAGGGTACCCACATTTGTAAAAAACATTAATAAAGCTAAAATCACACATTGATCTCCACACATTAAATGGGAGACTTCAACACCACACTCTCACCAAAGGACAGATCAACTATACAGAAAATAAGCAGAGAAATAATGACACTAATATATATCATGAATCAAATGAACCAAACAGTCATCTACAGAACTTTTCACCCAAACACAAAAGAATATACCTTATTTTCAGCACCCCATGGAACCTTTCCCAAAATTGACCATATTGTCAATCACAAACCAAGCCTAAACAGATACAAAAAAGATTAAAATAACTTCTCTTACTTTATTAGACCACCATCACCACAACAGAAATAACAAAAAGCCTACATATCCATGGCAACTGAACAACTCTCTAGTCAATGACAACTGGGTCCAGGAAGAATAAATAAAGAAATTAAAGACTTCCTACAATTCAATGAGAGTTTATGTACAACTTACCATAACTGATGGAACACAATGAAAGCAGTGCTCAGAGAAAAGTTTATAGCATCCAAGTCCTTCATAAAGAAATTAGAAATCTTCCACAGAGGGCAGTATATCAAAGGAGATGCTAAGACTCATAACCAAACTTTGGGCAGAGGGGAAATAGCAAGAAGTGGGAAATAGCAAGATGTGGAGAGGACAGGAACTCCACAAGGAGAGCAACAGAACCAAAATATCTGGGGACAGGTGTCTTTTCTGAGACTGATACTCCAAAAAAGGACCATTCATGGATATGCAAGAGAACCCCCTACAGCTGTAGTCCATGGCAACTTGGAATCCAAATGGGTTCCCTAGTAAGGCGAACAGGGATAAGACATGAACTCAGAGGCTAGCTCTTCACTCCCTAACCTGTGAGGGAGGAACAGCCTTGCCAGGCCACAGTAGAGGACAATGTACCCAAGTCCTCATGAGACCTGATAAGCTAGGGTCAGCTGGAAGGGGAGGAGGACCTCGCCTATCAGTAGAATTGGAGATGGGCAGGGAGGAGATGAGGGAGGGAGAATGGGATTGGGAGGGAAAGAAAGAGGTGGCTACAGCTCGGATACAAAGTGAATAAACTGTAATTAGTATGAAAAACAAATATTTAATTAAAAATTTAGAGATATCTAATACAAGTAACTTAATGGAACACCCGGCAGCCCTAGCAGGAAAAAGACACACTCAAAAAGAATAGAAAGCTGGAAGTAATCAAATACAAGACTGAAATAAATTCATTAGAAACAAAGAAAACAATTCAAAGAATCAAAGAAACCAAGAGCTGGTTCTTTGAGAAAATCAACAAGATAAACATACCCTTAGCCAAACTAACTAAAAGGCAGAGGAACACTATCCAAATCAACAAAATCAGAAATGAAATGGGGAACATAACAACATACACTGAGGAAAACCAAACAAACATTAGGTCCTACTTCAAAATCATATATTTAACAAAACTTGAAAATGTAAATGAAATGGACATTTTTCTTGATAGATTCCATTTACCAATGCTAAATCAAGGTCAGGTAAATAGATTAAATAGTCTTATATCCCCAAAGAAATAGAAGCTGTCATAAAATCTCTCCCTTCAAAAAAACAAAACAAAACAAAACAAAAACCCAGGGTCAGATGGATTTAGCAACAAATTCTACCAGAACTTGAAAGAAGAGCTACCTCCAATTCTCTTCAAACTATTCCACAAAGTAGAAAGAGAATGAATATTACCAAAGTCATTTCATGAAGCTACAGTCACCATGATACCTAAACCACACAAAGACCCCAGAAAGAAAGAGAAGTTCAGACCAATCTCTCTTATGAACATTGACATGAAAACAGTCAATAAAATACTTGCAAAGTGAATCCAAGAACTCATCAAAAATATCATTCACCATAAACAAGTAAACTTCATACCAGGCATACAGGGGTGTTTCAATATATGAAAATCCATCAATATAATCTGCCACATGAACAAGCACATGATCATCTCCTTAGATGCCAAAATAGTATTTCACAAAATCCAAAGTCTTGGAGAGATCAGGGATACAAAGCACATACCTAAACATGGTAAATGCAATGCACAGCAAGCCTATTGCCAACATCAAAATAAATGAAGAGAAACTTAAATCAATCTCATTGAAATCAGGGACAAGGCAAGGCTGCCCAAGCTCTCCATATCTCTTCAACATAGTACTTTAAGTGCTAGGTAGAGCAATAAGACAATTAAAGGAGATCAGGGGGACACAAATCAGAAAGGAAGAAGTCAAATATCATTATTTGCAGATGATATGTTAGTGTACATAGATGAACTCCGGCATTCTACCAGAGAATTCCTTCAGTTGATTCATACCTTCAGCCAAGTGGCTGGATACCAAAATTAACTCAAAAAACAAAACAAAACAAAACAAAACAAAATAAAACAAAACAAAACAGTAAGCCTCCTATATACGAAAGACAAAAGGCCTAAGATTTGTTGGGGAAACTACACCCTTCACAATAGCCACTAATAACATAAAATACATTGGTGTGACTCTAACCAAGCAAGTGAAAATCCTGTTTGAAAAAAAAATACTTCAAATCTCTGAAGAAATAAATTGAAGAAGATATCAGAAGGAGGAATGATCTCCCATGCTCATGAATCAGTAGAATTAACATAGTGGAAATATCCATCCTGCCAAAAGCAATCTACAGTTTCAAAGCAATTTTCATTGAAATATCAGCACAATTCTTTACTGAAGGTGAAAAAACAATTTTAATATCACAGAAAATTTAAAAATCCAGAATTGGCAGATCCAAGATGGCGGTGACCAGAATGCACAGTATCTGAGAGGCAGAAGATCTGAAATTCTGAAATTGGTGAGTGGAGGAACAACAGAAGCCAAAAAATCGACATAACATGAGCTGAAACAATTTAGATTCAAGTCTCCTGCAGAGTTCTCTGGGGACTGAGAATGGCGAACATCTGAACCACGCGTACTTCCCTGTTTCTGGCCTTCCTCCTCCTCCATGGAACTGGCTCACTGAGACTTGGAGAGAGTCCAGAGACTCTTAGGACAGAACTCACTGCCTGGGGACTGAGGCAGCAGAGGTGGGGCTCCTAGCCCCTCAGCCATGGCTTGCCAACTGTACCAGCCTTCTGAGTTCCAGATGCACAGTACCATCCTTCCGGGTACTGGGTATGTGAGTGGCTGTAGGGACCCTGTAGGGCCTACTAGCGAGTGACTGTACAGGCTGCCTGAACCCTCAGTGGTGGACAGCCACCTGTACAGCCACCAAAGAAGCCAGACCCGCTAAACCATAAAGGTACACTAGGCGCCAGGCCACCTAGGTCTGTGGACCACTGTTGGAGTTCCCCAGGACTATCCAGCAGGCACCTGGACGGGCCACCCATTTCTGCTGCTACAGCTGGACTCCCAAGTTAGACAACTGCAGCACCATTGAGGTGAAGGAGCTCCTACACTGGCATTTGACCCAGTCAGCCCCAAACTGAGAGTAGAGAACAGGGGTTCCCTCCCACTAATGCACCCAATGTGGGAAACAGAGGAACGGTGTTCTCATCATTGAAGACCCTGTTCTGAGAGTCTACCTGTAGAATTTAGGCAAATAACTCCTGGAGCTCAGACACATGTGAATACCAGTGGCCTGAAGGCGACTGAGGTATTCAGGGAATCTGCACAAGTGAATTGTGCCTGCAAAGCCCTCAAGCACCTGCAATCCCTTTGGGGCCCTCACACTACCACTGCCCCACACTCCAGGCATCTACATTCTCTAACACCTTGTTCAGGGCACACTTTTACACAAACACACACAACCATACACATTTGTCCTTCTGTGCCAGTGATTCTTCCTCTCTTATGTACAGCTAAATCACCAAAGCACATTCTCAAACCACTGGACCTCTCACCTCTTCCTGAAGAATTGCCCAGACACCAGAGAAAGACAGTACCAGTCTGAACTGCAAAATCCAGGAAAAAACACTGAAGGTTACAGACAAGCAAACGGTCAGAGGCAGAGGTCAACTTAGGAACTCATCCAACAAAAATCAGGACATCATGGGGTCACCAGCAACCTCCAAAATCAATGGATACTCAAAATTATCAGAAACACAGGAAAATGATTTTAAAGCTATGCTTATGCAGTTATGATAGACACATAAAGAGTTAATGAACAAAAGTCTCAAAGAAACAAAGGCAAATATAGCCAAACAAATAGAGGCACAAGTAGAGGCACAATTAGTGGCATATAGAAAGGAAACCAATTAAAAATTAGAGACCATCAAGAGAGACAGGAATCCACATTCAAACACATGAAGGAAAGGTTGCAAGGCATGAAACCAGAATTAAAAGGAATAAAGAAAACACAAATGGGGAACACCTTGGAGCTGGAGAACTTAGAAAAAGATCAAGAACCACAAAGTTAAACATCACCAATAGACACAAGAGATGAAAGAGGGACCCTCTGGTGCTGAAAATACACTTGCAGAAATTGATATTTCTTTCAAAGAACAAGTAAAATCAGAAAAGTCCCAAACACAAAAAAAAATCCAAGAAATAAAGAACACCATGAAAAGACAAAAACTAAGAATAATAGGAATTAATGAAAAGGAAGATTCCAGGCTCCACAGTCCAGAAAATATTTTCAAGAAAATCATAGAAGGAAATTTTCCCAACTTAAAGAAAGAGATGTCCATAAACATAACAGAGACCTACAAAAGAGCAAATAGACTGTAGACTAGAGCAGAAAAGAAATTCTTCATGTCACATCATAGTCAAAACACTAAATCTACAGAACAAAGAAAAGATATTAAAATCAGCAAGGGAAAAAAGGCCAAGTAACATATGAAGGACCTATAAGAATTGCACTAGCCCTCTCAATAGAAATTATGAAAACTGGAAGGGCCTAGGCAGATAGATGTCATGCAGACTTTAAGGGACCACAGATGACAACGCAGACTACTATACCCAGCAAAGCTTTCAATCAACATAGATGGAGAAAACAAAATATTCCATGGAAAACTAAATTTAAGCAATATCTACACAGCAAACTAGCCCTACAGAGGATACTGGAAGGAAAACACCAATCCAACAAAAACAAATACAACCAAGAAAACATAAAATGCAGATTATTTCCCAATAGCAATTAAAAGAAAACGAGCAATGAATCATTGTAAGACCACAAACTCCACAATAAAAGGAGCTAACATTTATTGTCACTAGTATCTACCAACATCAACAGATTCAGCTCTCCAACAAAAAGACACAGATTAACAGAATGGTTGCAGAAACAGGATCCAACATTCCGCTACATCCAAGGAAGACACCAAACACCCCTGCAAAATAAATGAATAAATGAATAAATAAACACTACCTCAGAGTAAAGGGCTGGAAAAATGTTTTCAAGCAAATAGACCCAGAAAACAAGCTGGGGTAGCTATCCTAACATTGAACAAAATAGACTTTCAAACAAAATAAATAAAAAAAAAGATGAGGAGAGGCACTACTTTCTCATCAAAGGAAAATTCCGCCAGGAGGACAACACAATTCTGAACATCTATGCCTCAAATACAAGACCACAAAAAATTTTTAAATGATATTATTAAAGCTGAAATCACACATTGATCCCAATACCTTAACTCCAACACTCCATTCTCACCAAGGGACAGATCATCCAGACAGAAGCTAAACAGGGAAATAAGGACACTTACAGAGGCCTTAAATCAAATGGACCTAATAGATGTCTGCAGAACTTTTTACACAAATGCAAAAGAGTATACCTTCTTTTCAGCACCTCATGGAACCTTCTCTATAATAGACCATATAGTTGGTCACAAAGCAAGCCTCTGCAGATACAAAAAGATCTGCAGATACAAAAGTCTTCCTAGAATTCAATGAAAATGAAGGCACAACATACCCGAACTTATAGGACACAATGAAAGCAGTGCTAAGAGGAAAGTTCATAGTACTAAGTACCTTCAAAAAGATATTTGAAACATCACATACAAGTAGTTTTATAGCTCACCTGAAAGTCCTAGAAAAAAAGAAGCAGACATACCCAAGAATGATAGATGGCTAGAAATATTCAAGCTCTGAACAGAAATGAATTAGAAACAAATAAAACAATTCAAAGAATCAATGAAAACAAGAGCTGGTACTTTGAAAAAATCAACAAGAGAGACAAGCCCTTAGAACAAACTAAATAAAACACAGAGAGAAATTGTCCAAATGAGCAAAATCAGAAATGAAAAGGGAGACATAACAACAGATCTGTAAAGAATTATATGGTATTTTGATGGGAACTGCATTGAATATACAGATTTTTTGGGGCAGGTTGGCCATTTTTACTATTTTAATCCTATTGATTGATGACCAGTGGAGATGATTCCATCCTCTGATATCTTCTTCAATTTCTTTCTTCAGAGACTTTCAGTTCTTATCACACAGGTTTTTCACTTGCTTAGAGTTACATCAAGATATTTCATATTATTTGTGGCTATTGTGAAGGGTATTTTTCCCTCATTTCCTCTTCAGCCTGTGTATAATTTATGTAAAAGATGGATACTAATTTTTTGAGTTTATATATCCAGCCAGTTTGGTGTAGGTGTATATCAGCTGTAAGAATTCCCTAGTAGAATTTTTGGGGTCACTTAAGGATACTGTCATATAATCTGCAAATAGTGATATCTTTATTTCTTCCTATCCCTTTGAGCTCCTTTACTTTTCTTATTGCTCTGTCTAAAATTTCAAGAACTATATTGAATAGATATGAAGAGATGGTCAGCATTGTCTTTTCCCTGATTTTAGTGGGATTGCTTCAAGTTTCTCTTCATTTAATGTGATGTTGTCTTTTGCTTTCTGTATATTGCCTTCACTGTGTTTAGGTATGTGCCTTGTATCCCTGATCTCTCCAAGACTTAAAATTCAGGGCTGTTAGATTTTTGTCAAAGGCTTTTTCAGCATCTAATGAGATGATTGCATGTTTTTATTGCTGTTGGTTTCCTTTCAGTTGGTTTATATGGTGGATTACATCTCCAAATTTTCATTTGCTGAATCATACCTGCATCCTTGTGGCAAAGCCTACTTGATCATGGTGGATGACATTTTTTATGTGCTCTTTAATTCATTGTGCAAGCATTTTATTGAGTATTTTTCATCATTGTTCAAACGGGGTATTAGTCTGAAATTCTCTTTGTTGAGTCTTTGTGTCATATAAGTATCAAGGTAACCATGACCTCATTGAGTGAGTTTGGCAATGTTCCCTCTGTTTCTATTTTGTGGATTTTTGAGGAGTATTGGTATTAGCTCTTCTTTGACAGGCTGGTAGAATTCCACACTAAAACCATTAAGCCCTGGGCTTTTTCTTGTTGTTGTGAGATTTTTTTTCCTTTGCCTTTTTGTATCATCATCATTTATTACAATTAATTCAATTTGTATCCTGGCTGTGGCCACCCTACCTTGTTTCCTCCCAATCCCACCCTCTCTCCCTTTTTTTCCAGTATAACCCTCCATTAGTCCATGGACAGGGAAAGTCCTCCTCCTCTTTTATTTGACCCTAGTCTATCAGGTCTAATCAAGACAAGTTGCATTGTCTTCCTCTGTGGCCTTGGAAGGCTGTATCCCTAACAGAGGGAGGTGATCAGATAACCTGTCACTGAGTTGTTGTCAGAGAGAACACCAGCACCCCTTACTAGAGACTCTACTTGGATACTGAGTCTATGAGCTACAACTGAGCTGAGCTTTTAGGTCCTCCCCATGCATTGCTCTTTGTTGGGGTATGACTTTGCAGAGGTCACAGACATCATTTTTTTATTAATTACAATTTATTTACTTTGTATCTGAGATATTTTCCCCTCTGTTGTCCCCTCTGAACCTGATCCTCACTCCTTCTTCTCTTCCAATGCCTCTTCCTCAGTGTACTGATAGTCACTAAATTTCTCAGCCCTTTTATCTTTCATATACCCTTTACTCTGAAGTAGTGTTATCTTTGTTGCAGAGGTTTATTTCCTGAATGCTGAAGAGTGTTGGATCTTGTTCACCTAACCATTCTGTTAGTCACTGTCTTTTTATTGGAGAGTTGAGTCCATTGATGTTTTGAGATAATGGTAACTACTGAATGTTAGTTCCTTTCATTGTAGAGTTGGTGGTGTTACTGTGTTTCTATGCTTGTTTATTTTTTATTTTTTGTTGTTGTTGTGAAGTTATCTACATCCTGTGTTTTCTTGGGTGTATTGAATTTCGTTATATTGGAGTTTTCCTTCAAGTATCTTCTGTAGGGCTGGTTGCTGTGTAGATATTGTTTAAATTTAGTTTTGTCATGGAATATTTTGTTTTCTCTATCTATGTTGATTGAAAGCTTTTCTGGGTATAGTAGTCTGGGTAGGCATCTGAGGTCTTTTAGATTCTGCATGACCTCTGCCAAAGCCCTTCTGGCTTTGACAGTTTCTGTTGAAAAAGCTGGTGTGATTCTGATAGTTCTAACTTTCTATGTTTCTTGGCCTTTCCCCTTGCTTTTATTTCGTTGTTGTTGTTCTTCTTCTGAAGATTTAGTGTTTTGACTACTATGTGACAAGAGGAGTTTCTTTTCTAGTCTAGTCAATTTGGTGTTCTGTAGGTCTCTTCTATGTTTAAGGACATATCTTTCTTTAAATTGGGAAATTTTCCTTCTATGATTTTCTTGAAAATATTTTCAGGAACTTTGAGTCTGGAATCTTTTTTGTCTATTTCTATTATTCATAGATTTTGTCTTTTCGTGGCCTCCTTGATTTCTTGGATGTTTTAGTTTCTAACTTTTCCATTTTTACGTTTTCTTTGAGAGAAGTATAAATTTCCGCAATTGTATCTTCAGCACCTATGATTCTCTCTTCCATCTCTTGTTCTCTGTTGGTAATGCTGACTTTTGTGGTTCCTGATCTTTTCTCCAAGTTCTCCAGCTCCAGGATTTTCTCTGTTTGGGTTTTCTTCATTGCTTCTAATTCTGTTTTCATGTCTTACATCATTTCCTTCATCTGTTTGAATATGGATTTCTGTATTTCCATAATGGCCTGTATTATTTTTGTTCATTCCCTCTCTATATGCCTCTACTTGTGCCTCTATTTGTTTAGCTGTATTTGCCATATATCTTTGAGAGCTTTGTTCATTTCCTCTTTATTTGTGTCTAATAACTGGATAAGCATAGATTTGAGATCATTTTCTTGTGTTCCCGATGACTTAAAATATCCATTGATTTTTGGGGTTGCTGGTGAAGCCGTGATGTCCAGGTTTTTGTAGGATGTGTTCTTACACTGACCTGTAGCCATCTGCTTTTCAGTAGCCTCTGCTGTTTGTTCCTGAAATCTGTACTTAAGACTGGGTCCATCTGTCTCTGGTGTCTGGTGTATTCTTCAGGCACATTAGAGAGGTCCACTGGTTTGAGAGTGGATGTTGGTGTTTCAGCTGTAGCTAAAGGAGGAAGGTCACAGACACGTGTGCAAGTGAGGGAGTATGTGTGAAAGTGTGCCTTGAAGGACAAGGTGCTAGAGCATTGTAGATGCCTGGAGGGTTGGAGCGTGAGTGCAGGTGGGGTGCTGGCACTGTTTGCAGGTGCAATGAGCATGTGCACATGCCCTGAATGCCTCAGTTGTCCACAGGCCTGTAGTACTGTCCCTCTGATCTGTATGTGTTGCACCATCTTGGCTCCACAAATTGTTTGCTTGGACTCCACTGGGAGACACACAGTACAGGGGCTTCAGTGTAGAGAACACTGTTCCAAATATCCTTATGTTGCCCACAGTGGGGGTATGGATAGGACAGATCTGGTGTCTGGCTACTAGCACAGAGGGACCCTGGATCTGAGGCTCTGCATGCACTCACTTGAAGGCAAACTCACTAGCTAGCAAACCAAATTGGAAAGCACAGGGGTTCCCCCTTTTCTCTACTTTCACGTTTGGGCCCTCAGGGGCAAATGAAAGTGTAAGAGATCTCTCAGCTCCGTGGTGTCCACTGTATGGCTGCCGGGCAGTGAGACACTTACTTGGGGCAGTTTCTTCTGCAGTCTCATCCAAAGAGCTTGGAGGCTCCTACTTGGGGCAGTGGCCACCTGCAGAAGGCACAGACCTGGAAGGCCAGTACAGCAGCTGCTGCAGAGGCTGAGCTTGGAGGCCCATACTGCTGCTGCCTCTGCCATCTCAGTCACCTAGCAAGGAGGCTTCTGTTTGGTGCATCAGCCACTGCAGCCACAGAAGTCACAGAGCAGGGAGGTCCTTACTGTCACAACCTCTGCCTTCTCAGTCACCTCGGAATGAGACTAGTGCTTGGGGTAACCACCGCTTCTTCAGCCAAGCGGGGAGGAACTTGCTTGTTGCAGCGACCAGTGCCAACCACCTCTACTGAACAGGGAGGCAGCAGCCATGGCCCACCACCTCCAGTGAACAGGGAGGCTGGCTTGGAGTAAGGGGAAGTACATGGGAGTCAAATGTTCACCACTCTCAGAGCCCTGAGATGTCCACAGGTAACCTAGATTCAAACTGTCCCAGCTCAAGATTGTACCTCTTGCCAAGGAAACCTCAGTATGGATGGCCTGGCATCAGCTGCCTCTCCACTCAGCAATTACAGGGTTTCAGATCCTGTTCCCCTCACAAATGGTGTGAGCTAGTCGCTGCAATCTTGAACTCATCCAGAGCTAGAGCTCAGGGTTTTTGTTTGTTTGTTTGTTTTGTTTTTTTGTTTGCTTGGTTTTTTTTTAACTGTGTTGGTCTCTATTTGGAGCACCTGTCCCCTGCAGGTCTTTCTATCTCCCCCTTCTTTCATAAGATTCCATGTTTTATTTATTTATTTAGAGACTGAGTCTCTTCATGTGGCTCTGGTTGTCCTGGAAATTGCTATGTAAAACAGGCTTGTACTGAACTCACAGAGATCTGCCTGCCTCTGCCTAGGTCCTAAGTGCTGGTATTGAAGGGGTGTGCCACAACACCAGGTTTGGAATTTTTAATATTTTTAGATTTGTTATTTATTTATTTATTTATTTATTTGTGTGTGTGTGTGTGTGTGTGTGTGTGTGTAGGCCAGAAGAGGGCACTGGATTTTTAAAAAATTCAAATGCTTAAGTGCCTTACAAAACTATAAGTTATGTCTTTCCTCTTTTAAACTTAATACTTAATTAATCCTGCTATTAAACAAGGATTTCGGTAGGGCTAGAGTTAAAGCGCAATTACAGGCACAGCTTCTGGATGTTATTGTGAGTAAAGAACAGCTTCATTAATGAAAGTCATGTGTGCTATTAATAATAATAATAATAAAGGATTCCCTGCACTATGTCCAAAGTTTGGCTATGAGTCTCAGCCTCTGCTTGGATACCTCATCAGGAGTTGTTCAGAGGCCTTTTGTGGTAGGCTCCTGTCCTGTTCCCTGTTTTCTTCTGCTTTGAATGTCTATTGCATTTGCCCTTTTGAAGGAGGACTGATTATCTTCTCTAAAAAATTCACTGTTGTTTAGCATTTTAGGAGAGTAGATTTTAGATGTTTTTCCTATATTATATGGCTAATATCCCCTTATAGGTGAGTATATAGCTTGTGTGTCTTTCTGCTTCTGGGTTACCTCACTCAGGATTATATTTTCTAGATCCTACTATTTGTCTACAAATTTCATTTCCTTGTTTTTAATAGCTGAGTATTAATCCATTGTGTAAATGTAAGACAATTTCTGTTTCCATTCCTAATTTGAGGGACATATAGGATTTTTCCACTATTACGAATAGAGCTGCTACGAACTTGGTTGAGCAAATATCCTTCTTGTATAGTTGAGCATATTTTGTCAATATGCATAGGAGTGATATAGCTGTATCTTGAGGTAGCAATATTCTGAATTGTCTGATAAAGTGCCAGATAGATTTCCAAAGTGTTGTACAAATTTACATTCCCACCAGGGATGAAGGAGAGTTTCCCTTTCTCCACATCTTGTCCAGAATGTGTTTTCTCTTGAGTTTCTGATCTTAGACATTCTGATGGGTGTAAGGTGAAATCTCAGGGTCATTTTGATTTGCATTTCCCAAATGACTAAGGACTTTCAGCATTTCTTTAAATGTTTCTCTGCCTTGAATATTTCTCTGTAGAGAAATCTCTGTTTATGTTTGCAAACTATTATTTAATTTGATTACTTGCTTTTCAACTTCTTTAGTTCTTTATGTATTCTGAATACTACCCCTCTGTCACATATATGGTTGGTGAAGATCGTTTCCCAGTATGTAGGCTGTTGTTTTGTTCTGATGACAGTGTTTTTGATTTACAGAAGCTTTTCAGTTTCATGAGGCCCCATTTATTGATTGTTGATCTTAGAGCCTGTGCTGTTGGTGTTTTCTATTCACAAATGGTCTCCTGTGCCAATGAGTTCAATGCTCTTCCCCACTTTTTTTTCTAATGGGTTTAGTGTGTCTGGTTTTATGTTGAACTCTTTGATCCACTTAGACTTTACTTCTGTGAAGGGTGATAAGTATGGATCTATTTGAATTTTTCAACATGTAGACATCCAATTAGACCAGCACCATTTGTTGAACATGATTTTTTTCCCATTGTATGGTTATGATGGCTTCTTTCTTAAAAATCACATGTCCATGGGTGTGTGGATTTATTTCTGGGTCTTCTATTTGATTCCAATGATTCTCCAGTCTGTTTATCCGCAAGTACATTGCAGCATTTTTTGTTTGTTTGTGTTTTTGTTTGTTTTAACTGTTGCTCTGTAACACAGCTAGAGATCAGGGATAGAGATACCTCCAGAAGATCTGTAATTGTTCAAGATTGTGTTAGCAATTCTGGGTTGTTTTGTTTTCAATACAAAACTAAGATTTGTTCTTTCAATTTCTGTAAAGAATCGTATTGGTATTTTGATGGAAATTGCATTAAATCTGTAGATTGATTTTGATAGGATGGTCATTTTTACAATTTTAATCCTACCCATCCACGAGCATGGGAGATCTTTCAATCATCTGATATCTTCTTTAATTTGTTTCTTCAGAGACTTGAAGTTTTTTTCATACAAAGGTACGTTATGTTATTTGTAGCTATTGAGGAGGTGCTGTTTCCAGAATTTCTTTCTCAGCCCATTTGTCTTTCATATTCAGTGGCCTACTGATTTTTTGAGTTAATTTTGTATCCATACAATTGGCTGACAGTTTTCATCAGCTAAAGGAGCTCTCTGGTAGAATTTTGGAGTCACTCGTGTATACTATCATATCATTTGTGAATAGTGATACTTTGACTTCTTCCTTTCAAAACTCAATTCCCTTGATCTCCTTTGGCTGTCTTATTGCTCTAGCTAGAACTTCAAGTACTATGTGGAAAAGATATGGACAGAGTGGACATCCTTGCCTTCTCCTTGATTTTAATGGGATAGATTTAAGTTTCTTTCCATTTAGTTTGATGTTAGCTATAGGCTTGTTGTATATTGTCTTTACTGTGTTTAGGTATGTGCCTTGTATCCCTGATCTCTGCAAGACTAAACATGAATAGGTGTTGGATTTTGTCAAATGGTATTTCGGCATCTAATGGGATGATCATGTAGTCTTTCCCCTTCATTTTGTTTATATGGTGGATTACATTGATGGATTTCCATATATTTAACTAACCCTGCATGCTTGGGATGAAGCCTACTTGGTCATGGTGAATGATATCTTTTATGTGTTCTTGGATTCGGCTTGCAAGTATTTTATTGAGTATTTTTACATCAATGTTCATAAGAGAGACAGTTCTGAAATTTTCCTTTTTTGCTGAGCCTGTGTGTGGTTTAGTTATCAAAGCTACTGTGCTCCCAAAGAATGAGTTTGGTAATGTTCTTTCTCTATTTTGTGGAATAGTTCCAAGATTATTGGATTTAGCCCCTCTTTGACAGTCTAGTAGTCTGCACTAAAACCATCTGGCCCTCAGTTTGGGTTGTTGCTCTTGTGAGATTTTATTGAGTGCTTCATTCCCTTAGGGTTTATAGGCCAATTTAAGTTGGTTACCCAACTTACATGATAGGTACAAAGAAAATCATCTACCTCATTTAGATTTTCCAATTTTGTGGAGTACATGTTTTTGAAGTAAGACATAGTGATGCTTTGGATTTCCTTGGTGTGTGTTGTTATGTCCCTCTTTCTGTTCTGATTTTGTTAATGTGGATGCTCTCACTTTCTCTCTTGCGCTCACTTGCTCGCTCTCTGCATTTTAGTTATTTGGCTACGAATTGGTCTAGTTTGTTGATTTTCTAAAAGAACCAACTCTTGGTTTGGTTGATTCTTTGTATTCTATTTGTTTCTGATTTTTTTTTTTTATTTCATGCTTGAGCTTAATTATTTCCTGCCATCTACTCCTCTTTGGTGTGTTTTCTTCTTTCTGTTCTAGAGATTCCAGGTGTGTTTTTAAGTTGCTAATATAAGATCTCTCAAAGTTCTTCATTAACACACTTAGTGCTATGAAATCTCCTTAAAGCACTGCTTTTATTGTGTCTCATAAGTTTGGATATGTTGTGCCTTCATTTTCATTGAATTTTTGGGAAGTCTTTAATTTCTTTATTTCTTCCCTGACACAGTAGCCACTGGGTACAGAGTTCTTCAGTTTCAACACATGTGTAGGCTTTTTGCTATTTCTGTTGTTGAAATAGAGCCTTAATCACTGGTAAGATACAGTGGGTTATTTCAGTTGGAATGTACCTGTTAAGAGTTGGTTTGTGGCTGAACATATACTAAGTTTTGGAGAAGCTTCCATGAGGTGCCAAGAAGAAGGTATATTCTTTGTTTGGGTGAAATGTACTTTAGATATCTGTTAAGTCTATTGGATTCATAAATTCTGTTAGTTTCATTATTTCTTTGTTTAGTTTCTGTTTCCTTTACATGTCCATTGGTGATTGTGGGGTTTTAAAGTCTCCTACTATTAACATGTTGTTCAATGTGTGATCTATTAATGTTTTTTTATGAATGTGGTTGTCCTTGCATTTTGGGCAAAAATATTCAGAATTGAGATAAGACCTCATCTTGTTAAATTTTTCCTTGGATGAGTATGAAATGCCTTTCTTTATCCCCTTTGACAATTTTTGTTGAAAGTCTACTTTGTTACGTATTAAAATGGCTACTCCAGCTTGCCTCTTATATCTGTTTGCTTGGAAAACCTTTTCCCAGTCCATTACTCTGAGGTAATGTCTATCTTTGTTGCTGCCTCTTTCTCACATACTGCATAATGATAATCATGTTTTAACTTCATTCTGTTTTCCTATATCATTTTATTGGGGAATTGATTCCATTGATGATGAGAGACATTAATGTCCAATGAATGTTAACTTCTTTTATGCTGTTTATTTGTCCTTGATGTTGGCAAACATAAGAACAAGAGCAAGAACAAAATGCAGAAATCAACAATAATTTGTCATTAATATTATTCAATACCAATATTCTCAATTCCCCAAAGAAAAGATAGACCCCCTCAACATCAAGGATAGATATGCCCTGAGGATAAATGGTTGAGAAAAGATATTCTAAGAAAATAGACCTAACAAGCAAGCTAGTGTAGCCCAGTTTAATATCTTAAAAATAGTAAATGACTTCAAGCCAAAACCAATAAAAAATGATTCAGAACACTACATATTCATCAAAAAAATCCACCAAGATGAGAACAGAACCCCATTGCTGAGGACAATATTGACACAATTATTGAACATGGAGTATTTGAGCTTCTGCATACATGGAGCCTTAACCTCTATGTTCTATTCTCTCTGATATAGGAAGGTACTCTGCAGACTACCTTAAGAAAAAACATTGATGCCAACTCAGCCAAAACTTTTTGATGTACAATCTTTCCTGTTGGCAAAATTTACTAGGGCAATGATGGCATAAAACTTGTGAAAGTAGCCATCAAATGTCTCATTTAATATAAGGCCCACTCCATGAGAAGGAATCAATAACCAACTCTACTTGAGTAACTTATAACAAGAGATTATATACCCTTGAGACCTACAATGAAACCTAGCACAACTGACCTAAAAAGGTATCAATAAAATTACCCCTAACCATGTCCTGCTATATTCAAAGATCAGTGATTTATACAGTCATCATCAGAGAGACTTCCTCGAAGAATAGATAGGAAAAGATACTGACTTATAGACATTATGCAGAGAGACAGTCTACATTGTAGATCTCATCAAAGTTTTCTCCTGGGATCCGTTGGAAGAGGAGGTAGAAAGACTGTGAGAGTCAGAGGGGATGGAAGAAACCAGGAGAACATGCTCCTTAGAATCAACTAAGCAAGGTTAATATAAGCTCACAGAGACTGAAACAGGAAGCACAGGACCTACACCAGTCTGCATCATGTCTGCTGTATACATGCCATAGCTATTAAAATAGTAATTTGTGAAACCCTTGACTGTGAAAGTGAGTAGATCTCTGCCTCTTGTGACTTCTCTTGAGATTCTTCTCCTGTTGGGTTGTCATGTGCAACTTCCATATAATTTTTACTTCATCTTATTTTATTTTGTCATGTTTTGTTGCTATCTCTTTGAAGCCCTTTTTCTAATGAAAGACAGAAAGAGAGTAGGTCTGAAAGAGAGGGAAATTGGGGAGGAACTAAGGTGGAGAGGGAGGAGAAACAATAATCAGGACATATTGTATAAGAATATAATCTATTTTCAAAAGAAGAAAGGAAAGAGAGGAAGAGGAGGACAAAGAGAAGAAGAAAAAAGAAGAGAAAACCAAAATCAAGGCATTAGATCTCCTACTCTCTCTGAAGTCTATGTAGGAGAATGTGCCCCACATGTTTTATGATTGTTTTTGTTTGTTTTGTTTTGTTTTGTTTTGTTTTGTTTTGTTTTGTCAGCTTCTGCTGAGGCTTGTGCTGCTTTTCCTTTTAAACTTACTTTATTGTTGGTATCCAAAATGGCAGCGACCAGCACACACTGTATCTGAGACGCAGAGAATCTGAAACTCCAAAATTGGTGAGTAGAGGGGCAGCTGAAGCCAGAGCATGGACATTGAGGCTTCCTGGGTTGGATAAGACAACATGTGAGCTAAGACCATTTAGATCCTGGTCACCCATGGAATTCCCTGGGGACTGAGTAGTGAATATTCAATCCTCCTGCACTTGCCTTGCTGGGCCTCCCTCCTACTTGGTGGAGGCCTCCCACAGTGCAGCTCATACATAGCACAGAACTCCCTGCTCCGTGATTGAGACAGTATACTTGGGCTGTATTTGCCTCAGCAGGCGCAAAACTGACAGTAGAGTACAGGGGAATCCCTGTGCTTTCCAATTATACCTGCTAGAGCATGAGTGTATGGTCGGGTGAGTGCCCACAGAGCCCTAGATCCAAGGTCCCTCTACACTAGCAGTCAGACATCAGATCCCTCCCATACACACACCCACTGTGGGAAACTTAGGGATTCTTCGGACAGTGTTTGCAACATTGAAGCCCCTGTTCTGCAGGTCTACCAGTGGAGTCCAGGCAAACAACTCCTGGAGCCCAGACAGAGCTGAATACCAATGGTCACTGAAGTACTCAGGGAATCTGCACATGCACATTGCTCCAGAGAAAAATGGTAGGCCCCAAACCCCTCCTGCATTGGCACCACCCCTTCCCCACCTTCCAGGCATCTACACTCTCTAGTACCCTTTCATTCAAGGCACACTTCCATGCACAAACACACGTTTGCTAGCCTGCACTTAAACATCTGTTTCTGTGGATCTTCCTCCCTTAGGTACAGCTGAAACACCAACATCCACTCTCAAACCAGTGGACCTCTCTCATCTTCCTGAAGAATACTCCAGACACCAGAGAAAGACTGGCTCAGTCTAAAGTACAGACTCGAGGAACAAACTCTGATGATTACAGATAAGCAGATGCTTATCCAGTTATGATAGACACATAAAGAGGAAACTATCAAATTTCTCAAAGAAATAGTCACACAAAAGGAGGCAAATAAAGAGGATACTAACAAAGAACTCAAAGAACTACAGGCAAGTATAGCCAAACAAACAGAGGCACAATTAGAGACATGTAGAGAGAAAACTAACAAAAAACATAGAGGACATCACGGAAAGACAGGAATCCACATTCAAACAGATGAAGGAAATGATGCAAGACATGAAAACAAAATTAGAAGCAATAAATAACACACAAACAGAAAATCCTGGAGCTGAAGAACTTAGAGAAAAGTTCAGGTACAACAAAGTTAAGCATCACCAATAGAATACAAGAGATGGAAGAGAGAATCTCCGGTGTGAAGATACACTTGCAGAAATTGATACTTCTCTCAAAGAAAAAGTAAAATTGGAAAAATTACAAACACAAAACATTCAAGAAATCAAGGAGGTCATGAGAAGACAATATCTAAGAAAAATAGAAATAGCTGAAAAAGATTCCAGGATCCAAGGTCCAAAAAATGTTTTCAAGAAAGTCATAGAAGAAAATTTACCCAACTTAAAGAAAGTGATGTCCATAAACATAGAGGAGGCCTACAGAACACCAATTAGACAAGACCAAAAAAGTAATTCCTCATGTCGCATCAAGGAAATAGGCAAAGTATCATATAAGTGTAGACCTATCAGAATCACACCAAACTTCTCAACAAAAACTACAAAAGTCAGAAGGGCCTGGCAGATGTCATGCACACTTTAAGGGACCACTGATTCCAACCCAGACTAATATAAACACAAATCTTTCAATCAACATAGATGGAGAAAACAAAATACTCCATGACAAAACTAAACTTAAACAGTATCAACACAGCAACCCAGACCTACAGATGATACACGAAGGAAAACTCAAATTCAATTAAATCGATGACACCCAAGAAAACAGAGGATACAGATAACTCCACAAAAAAAAGAAAACAAGCAATGAATCACAGTAACACCACCAACTCCACAATAAAAGGAACTTACTTTCATTGGTCACTATCATCTATCAACGTCAATTGACAAAACTCTCCAATAAAAAGGCACAGACTAACAGAATTGTTGCAGAAACAGGATTCAACATTTTGCTGTATCCAAAAAAAAATACACCTCTGCAACAAAGATAAACACTACCTCAGAGTAAAGGTGTAGAAAAATGTTTTTCAAGCAAATAGACCCAGAAAACAGGCTTGGGGTATAACTATCCTCATATCTAATAAAATAGACTTTCAACCAAAATTAACCAAGGAAGATGAGGAGGGGCAGTTCTTTCTCATCAAAGGAAAATCCCATCAGGAGGACATCACAATCCTGAACATTTATGCCCCAAACACAAGGCCACCTACATTTGTAAATGAAATACTACTAAAGCTTAAATTACACATCAATTACGAAACTTAATAGTGGGAGACTTTAACACTCCACCCTCGCCAAAGGACAGAGCATCTAGAAAGAAGATAAATAGAGAAATAGTTGCAATAACAGAAGTCCTAAATCAAATGGACCTAATAGATGTCTACAGAACATTTTACCTGAATTCAAAAGAGTATACCTTCTTTTCAGTATCTCATGGAACCTTCTCCAAAATAGAGAATATCATTGGTCACAATAATATATATAATTGTATTGTAGATACAATATACAATTGGTCTTGTATCTGCAAGCCTCAACAGATACAAGAAGATTAAAATAATCCCTTGTATCCTATCTGACTACCATGGACATCAACAAGAACAGAAACAGAATAAAGCTTAAACACACATGGAAAATAAATAGCTCTCTACTCAAAAAGAGCTAGTTGAGAGAAGAAATGAAAAAAAGGAAATTAAATGCTTCCTAGATTTCAATCGAAATGAAGGCACAATATACCCAAACCTATGGGACACAATGAAAGCACTACTAAGAGGAAAATTCACTGCACTAAGTGCCTTTGAGAAGAGTTTTGAAATATCTCATATTAGCAAATTAATGTCTCAACTGAAATCCCTAGAAAAAAAGAAGCAGACACACCTAAGATGAGTAGACAATTGGAAATATTCAAGGTCAAGGCTGAAATCAATAAATTAGAAACAAAACAATTCAAAGAATCAATGAAACAGCTGTTTCTTTGAGAAAATTTACAAGATACACAAACCCTTCAATAAATTAAAAGGCAGAGAGAAACTATCCAAATCAGTAAAATCAGTAACAAAAAAGGGGGCATAACAACAGACACTGAAGAAATCCAAACAGTCATTAGGTCTAATTACAAAATCTTATATGCAATAAAATTGGAAAATCTAAAGGAAATGGACAATTTTCTTCATAGATTGCATTTAAAAAATTAAATCAAGATTAGGTAAGTACACTGAATAGTCCTATATCCCCTGAGGAAACAGAAGCAGTCTTCAAATCTCTCCCTTCCAAAAAAATAGCCCAGGGCCAGATGGTTTCAGTGCAGAGTTCTACCAGACCATTAAAGAAGAGCTAACTCTGGTACTCTTCTAAATCTTCCACAAAATAGAAGCAGAAGGAAGATTACCAAACTCATTCTATTAATCCACTCACCTTGATACCTAAACCACACAAAGCCCCAACAACAAAAAAAGAGAACTTCAGACCTATCTTTCTCCTGAACATTGATGAAAAGATACTCAATAAAATAATGGCAAACCAAATGCAAGATATAAAAGATAAAAGATATCATAAAAGATATCATCCACCATGATCACCTAGGGTTCATCACAGGCATGCAGGGGTGGTTAAATATATGGAAATCCATCAATGTAATCCAACCTATAAACTAACTGATGGAGAAAAACCACAAGATCATCTCCTTGGATATCAAAAAGGCATTTGAAAAATCCAAAACCCATTCATGTTTAAAGTCTTAGAGAGTACGTAAACATAGGAAAGACGATATATAGCAGGCCTATAGGGAACACCAAACTAAACAGAGAGAAACTTAGGTCAATCCCACTGAAATCAGGGACAAGGCAAGGCTGTCTTCTCTCCATATCTGCTCAACATAATACTTGAAGTCCTAGCTAGGGCAATAAGCCAACTAAAGGAGATCAAGGGCATTCAAAAGGAAGAAGTCATAGTATCACTACTTGCAAATGATATGATAGTATCCATGAGCGACTTCAAAAATTCAACCAGAGAATTCCTTCACCTGATAAACATCTTATGCAAAGTGGCTGTATACAAAATAAAGTAAAAAAGAAAAAAAAAAAAACATCGGAAGACCTCTGTATACCAAAGACAAAAGGACCGAGAAAAAATTGGAGACACAACACTCTTCACAATAACCACATAAAGTTCCTTGGTGTGACTCTAACCAACCAAGTGAAAGACCTGTTAGAAAAAAAAAAAAACTTCAAGTTTCTGAGGAAAGAAATTGTAGAATATATCAGAAGTTTGAAAGTTCTCTCGTGTTCATTTATCAGTAGGAAAAATATAGTGAAAATGGCCATCCTGCCAAAAGCAATTTACACATTCAATGCAGTTCCCATCAAAATACCAACAAAATTCTTTACAGACACTGAAAAAAAATTCTCAACCTCATATTGAAAACCAAAAAACCCAGAACTGTAAAAAAGATCCTGTACAACACCCGATTTTCTGGAGGTATTTCCATCCCTGATCTCAAGCTGTCCAACAGAGCAATAGTAATAAAAACCTCCATGGTATTGGTGTAGAAAATGAATGGTGGATCAGTGGAACTGAGTAAAAGATTTAGATATAAACCCACATACTCACAGATACATGGTTTTTGACAAAGAATTCAAAACCATGCAATGGAAAAAGACAACATCTTCAACAAATGGTGCTGGTCTAATTGGATGTCTACATGAAGAAAATTGCAAATAGATCCATATTTATCACTCTGCACAAAACTAAAGTCTAAGTGGATCAAAGACCTCAACAAAAAACCAAACACAGTAAATTGGTTAGAAGAAAAATTGAGGAATAGCCTAGAACTCATTGGCACAAGAGAAAACTTCCAGAACAGAACAGCAGCAGCACAGGCTCTAAAATCAAAAATCAATAAATGGAAGCTCATGAAACTGAAAAGGTTCTGTAAAACAAAGGACACTGTTGTTAGAACACAACGACAGCTTATAGACTGCGAAAAGACTTTCACCAACCCTATACCTGCCAGAGGGAAAATACTGAAAATATATAAAGAACTCAAGCAGGATAAAAGCAACAAACCAAGCAGTCCAAGTAAAAATCAGGGTACAGAGCTAAACAGAGAATTCTCTGTAGAGGAATACAAAATGGCAGAGAAATACTTAAAGAAAAGCTCAATGTCCTTAGTCTTCAGGGTAATGCAAATCAAAACGACCCTGAGATTTTTACCTTACACCCATCAGAATGGGTAAGATCCAAAAACTCAAGTGACAGCACATGCTGGAGAGGTTGTGTAGAAATGAGAACCCACTTTTGTTGCTGGTGGGAATGTAAAATTCTACAACCACTCTGGAACTCAATCTGGCACTTTTTCACACAATTAGGAATAGCACTTGCTCAAGATTTAGCTATACAACTCCTAGGCATATATCCAAAATATGTTCAAGTACACAGAACATTTGTTCCACCATGTTTGTAGAAGTTTTATTTGAAATATCCAGAACCTGGAAACAGTCCAGATGTCCCTCAGTTGGGGAATGGACACAGAAATTGTGTTATATCTACACAATGGAATACTACTCAGCAAGGAAATCATGGAATTTGCAGGTAAATGTAGGGATCTAGAAATGATCATCCTGAGTGAGGTATACCAAAAGCAGAAGTACACACACTGTATATATTTGCTTATAAGTGGATACTAAGCATATACTATAGGATAAACATACTGAAGTCTGTACACATAAAGAAGCTAAGCAAGAAGGAGGACACGGGGTAAGGTGGTCAGCCCTCACTCAGAAAGACAAATGGGATGGACATTGGAAGAAGGAGAACAAAGGAAACAGAAAAGGAGCCTGACACAGAGGGCCCCTGAAAGGTTCTACCCAGCAGTGTATCAAAGCAGATGCTTAGAACCATAAGGAAACTTTGGGCAGTGTGCAGGAAATCTTAGGAAAGAAGGACAGGAGTTCCACAAGAACAGCAACAGAACCAAAAAGTCTGGGCACAGAGGTCTTTTCTGAGATCAATACTCCCCCAGACCATGCATGGATAGAACACTAGGACCCCTGCACAAATGTAGCCAATGGCAGCTCATTCTCCAAGTTGGTTCCCTAGTAAGGGGAAGAGGGACTATCTCTGACATGAACAAAGTGGCCACTCTGAAGGCCACAGAGGAGGACAATGAACCTAGTTCTAATGAAACCTGATAAGCTAGGGTCAGATGGAAGAGGTGGAAGACCTCCACTATTAGTGGACTTGGAGAGGGTCCTGGGAAGAGATGATGGAAGGAGGATGTGATTGGAAGGGAACGAGGGAGGTGGCTACAGCTGGGATACAAAGTAAACAAACTGTAATTAATATAAAAATAAATAGATTATTATTATAATATTTTATTTTTATTTTTATTAATTGCAATATATTCCCTTTGTATCCTGCCTGTAGCTCCCTCTCTTTTTCCCTCCCAACCCCACCCTTCCTTCCTCTTCTCCACCCATGCCCCTCCCCCAGTCTACTGATAGGGGAGGTCCTGCTCCCCTTCCATGTGATCCTAATCTATCAGGTCTCATCAGGAGTGGATGCATTGTCTTTCTCTCTGGCCTGTTAGCAGCACCTCCTGAGGGGGAAGTGATCAAAGAGCAGACCAATCAGCTTATGTCAGAGACAGTGCCTGTTACCATTACTAGTATCAGTCTTGTTTGTACTAGGCATAAATTCTAAACAACCCAGATGCCCCTCAGGTCAGATGCCCCTCAGTTCACGAATGGATACAGAAATTGTCGTACATTTTCACAATGGAATAATACTCAGCAATTAAAAACAGGGAAATCACAAAATTAGTAGGCAAATGGTGGGATCTATAAAAGATCATCCTAAGTGAGATATCCCAGAAGCAAAAGGAATAAAAATTTAATTAAAAATTACTTTAATGCTGTCTCTAGCATCCTCACAGTCTTGCACTTCTTCACAGTTGGTGTTCTGTGTCTGTTTCTGTATCTTCCTTTATCTTATGGAAAAATAAAACCTGTTGCACAGCATTGATGGTACATCCTTCTTATTGTCACTTCTTAATTTTTATTTTAATTCCATGGGAGACTATTTTAAAGTAAGATGCTAATCTTATCTATCACTAATTAGACCTTAAATACATCAATAAAACTTTTTCGAAAATAAACTTCAACTGACAATACTCTGCTTCAAAACAATAACTATTTTCCATGACCTACTAATTCTATCTCTTTTATTGTTGTTGGTTGCTATTTGCTGGTGTACACACTGAGAATGTTTCGATATGTTCATTTTCCTGTGAGCTGCTTATGGCAATTGATGTAAAATTTGTACTCAATAAATCATTTATTGTTGAAAGAACTGATTTTAAACTGATTAATTATCATGTTGTTACAGTCTTAGAATTCTCCTGTTTTATTTAAGCTCTGGAAATTCCATTCAGAGTTTAATGAATTTTTTTCAACTTTGATTACTCAGGACTTTGTACTTTTGAGACATATTCAGATGATTACTATGTCATTACAAACACTTCTTGAACAGACACTAATTTATTTGCTCATTCCAAGTATTAACTGAGATGGGCCAATTATATGCAGCATTTTTAAAAGGATTTCTTGCTAAGAGGTATTTGAGGATAACTGAGACTAGACAACTTGAGTTTGATTTTCTCATATCTGAAATATAAGAATATAGAATAACCCACAGCTTATTATATGACTTTGTTGTGGCTGCCTAAGGAAATTAATATTCAAAGATCCTTGAAATTATGTGTTTGAACATCTTTATACTCTTTGTTTAGATGTTCTTCCACGTTTATCTTCTTGGATTCTGCTTCTTGGCAAGAGTAGGAAATGAATAACTCCTCATTCAGTTTTCCATGTCCACGTTTTACCTTTAAGTCCTGGAAACTATCATTTGGTTAGGATGAAATTCTTAACACAATTGTATTTTCAGTTATTCTGTAGGCTGCAAAACTACATGGTTCTGTGTTTTTCACATATTAGATGCTTAGTAATCTGTATTTTAAACTAATACATCTGTTAATCACTTAAGAATGACAACCTTAAAAATTATATATTGGATTTCATAGATTTGATACAGGACCCAACATTGTTTTGTTTGATTAAAAAATGTTTGAGGATAAAATTTGTGAATTCCATATAATGAATTGTGATTGTTTATTCTCCTCTATCCAATTTTTCTCAGATCTACCCCCACCTCCCTACATACCTTATTTTATAAATTCATTGTCTCTTTAATCCTTCTTTCACGTCTTACTACCCCTCTTCCTTCCCACCCCATCCCCATCTCTCATCATTTAGTACAGTTTGTTGTGGTCAAATATTCTTGGGAGTTGATTTTGTCTGGGTTTGTGTTTAACCTACCAGAAGTCACATATAGTTGCCCCCAAAATAACAACAACAAACAACCCACCAAAGATGAGAAACACTTCTTTTGAGTTGTTGGTTAGTAGTTTCCAAGACACTCCAATAACTTAGAGTTTATTGCTCTTACCATTGGTTTTCCCCCAGAAGTGGACCTTAAGTATCTAATGCTTAAAACACCATGCACTTCAGACAAAAAAACTTACAGATCCCTGAGATGGAACTGAACTAAAATACTCCTCCATGAGGACTATCATTCATGGTGCCTTCTGGAAAGGAATGAAACAATCAACAGATCTAACCAGATATAATACCTTTGAACCACAATAACTAGCAAGGCAAAAGAACCCTCGGGGTACAATAGTGGCATACACACCTTGGAGGTAAGCAAAAGCTCCATCATTTGTCTTAAGGTTCTGTCACAAGAAGGAAATCATGCCTGCTACTGGAAACCTAGCCAATTTTCAAGATCTAATGTAGTAATGGATCTTGAAGAAGAACCTACAACTAATATAATGCCTAATTACTTCCAAAATACTGTCTTTTATGTACAAATAAATGCAGTCCTTACCCCTTCCTCAAGGAAGTTTCTCTTTGCAACAGGCAGAAACCATTACAGAAAACAACGTCCAATAAAAATGAAGTACTTTTAAAGATCCAAGATGTCAGCACAGACCACCCAGGATATCTGAACAGCAGCTTGGCAATGACAGCAGGGTGACTAGCAGGCTATACTGCCGATATCCAAACTTGCATGTCTGTGTTTATCAGGTGAGAGGAGAATTGACAGTGATACTCAAAGGTACATCTTCAGGCCACGCTACTAATACTGAAAAAAATTTCATGGGGTACCACCCTGCACTGCTGCAACCCTAGGCCACCCACTAAAATGCAGCATCTATGGATACCCTCCTGGGACCAGCAACTGTGGTGCCTGCAGCACCTACCCTGCAGCCTTAGACCACCACTCAAGCACATCTGTGAATACCTTCCTGGACCAGCATCATGGTGTGCATGGCTCCTACACCCATATCCTTAGGTCACCAACCCAAGCCCACCATCTGTGGACACCTTCCTGAAACTGTAGCAGTGGTGCAGTTTCTAAACCTCAGCCTTATGTCACCCACCCAAGCCCACTTCCTGTGGATATCTTCCTGGCACCAACACTTGGCAGCTCAAACCTTGAACTGTCACTATCATTGCCTGTGGAGTGAATACCTTCCTGTAATGAGAGTGAGGCTACAAATTCAGGTGCCCACTTTCACAGTCCTGTGGACACCTTCTGGATACCAGAGGATCCTGGTTCCAAATTCAGGAGCACATACTCACCATCCTGTGGATACCTTCTTGGTCACTAGTGGCACTCACTCATACTGCACTTGTGAAGGGGACAACTTCTGGTACTGTGGGGTATGCATAGCTACATTCTGCCTGTTCAACACCTACCTGGCTCACCCTGATCAGCATCAACAAACACAGCACAGACAGAGAAAACCTGACCCAAGTTCCATTGTCCTCCTCCCCAAGGAGACTTGGGGGACACTGTAGCAGCTCTAGGCTCTGAGATCTTTCTGTATGCTCCTCAGCATCCTAGACTACCTGGGTGAGAAACAACATGGGCACCACATCCAGTGAATCCAGCAGAGCTGCATGTGACCCAAATTCCATTCACCATAATCTTAAGGAGGCCTGTGGGACATGGGAGCAGCACTAGGCTTGAAGATCGTTCTGCCTATGTCCTACCTACCTGGCATATTTGGGTCACAATCAGTGAGCCAGCAGAAAGAGTGAATCTAGCAGAGAATACTCCAGACTCCAGAGACAGGTGGACTCAGTCTGCAGTTCAGGCTTCAGGAACAATCAGTCAAAGCTACAGACAACTAGATAGATAGAGTTCAGTGGAAGAACACAGGCAACAAAAACCAGGAGGACATCACGGCTTCATAAGAATCTCCAAAAATCAAGGGATATTCTATTGCAGCTGAAACACAGGAAGATGATCTTACATCTATAATTATGCAGTTATTCAAGGCATGTAAAAAGAAAATGAATAAAAAAATACAGGCCATCATTGACAGACAGGAATCCACATTCAAACAGATGAAGGAAGTGGTGCAAGACGTGAAAACAGAATTAGAATCAATAATGAAAACAGAAACAGAGAACACCCTCGAGCTGGAGAACTTAGAGAAGAGATCAGGAACCACAAAGATAAGCACAACCAACAAAACACAAGAGACAGAGGAGAGAATCTCAGGCACTGAAGATATATTTGGAGAAATTGATACATTTCAAAGGAAGAAAATAAAATTCAAGAAGTTCAGGACACAAAACACCCATGAAATTAAAGACACCATGAAAAGACTGAAAAAAAAAGTTTCCAGACTCCATGGCTCAGAAAATATTTAAGAGAAAATCATAGAAGAAAAATTTCCCAACCTTAAGAGATGCCCTCAAATATACAAGAGGCCTACAGAAAACCAAATAGACTAGACCAGAAAAGGAATTCCTCCTGTCACATAATAATCAAAACACGAAATCTACAGAACAAAGAAAAAATATTTAAAGCTGTAAGGGGAAAATGCCAAGAAACATATAAAGACAGACCTATTAGAATCACACCAGACTTCTCAACAGAGATGACGAAAGCCAGGAGAGCCTGGGCAGATATCATACAGATGTTTAGAGATCATAGATGCCCACCAAAGCTAATATATCCAGCAAAGATTTCAATCAAAATAGATGGAGAAAACAAAATATTCCATGAAACAACTAAATTTAAACAATATCTACACAACAACCCAGCGCTACATAAGATATTAGAAAAAAAAACTCCAATCCAATGAGATCAGCCACATGCAAGAAAATACAGGATAAAGCCACCATCACAACAAAAAAGCAAAAGAAAACAAGCACACAAACACACAATCACTAAATCCACAATAAATGGAAATAAAAATCATTGTTCACTAATATCTAGTAACATCAATGGTCTCAACTCTCCAATAAAAAGAAACAGACTAACAGAGTGGTTGTGGAAACAGGATCCAACATTCCACTGCACTCAAGAGACACACCTCTGCAACAAAGATAGACACTACATCAGAGTAAAGGGCTGGAAAAAGTTTTCTAAGCAAATGGAACCAAGAAGTAAGCTGGAGTAGCCATCCTAATATCTAATAAAATAGACTTTAAACTAAAATTAATCAAAAGAGATGGAGAGGAATACTTTATTCTCATTAAAGGAAATATCCACCAGGAGGAAGGATTGCACAATCCTGAACATCTATGCACAAAATGCAAGGGCTCCTGTATTTGTCAAAGGAACATTATTAAAGCTTAATTCACATACTTATCCAAACAACTTAATAGTGAGAGACATAAACACCCCATTCTGCCCAAGGGATAGATCATTGAGACAGAAGCTAAACAGAGAAGTAATGACACTTACAGATGTCTTAAATCAAATGGACCTAATAGATGTCTACAGAACTTTTGACCCAAACATAAAAAAGTATTCCTTCTTCACAGTACCTCATGGAACTTTCTCCAAAATAGCACATATAGTACGGCACAAAGCAAACTGCAACAGATACACGAAAATTGAAAATTCTTGTAACATATATGACCACCACGGTCTAAAACTAGACCTCAACAATAACAGAAAAGCCTACACACGGAGAGAAACTGAACAGCTCTCCAATCAGTGACAATTGGGTCAGAAAAGGAAGACAGAAATCAAATCTTCATAGAATTCGGTGAAAATGAAGGCACAACTTACTCAAACTTATGGGATACAATGAAAGCAGTGCTAAAAGGAAAGTTCATAGCTCTAGTTGCCTTCATAAAGACATTCAAGGCATTTCATTCAAGTAAATTAATGGCACACCAAAAGCATTAAGAGAACAACAACAACAACAACAACAAAATGACACCCAAGAGAGGTAGAGGGCTGGACATAATCAAAACTCAGTGCTGAAAACAATATATTAGAAACAAAGAGAACAATTCAAAGAATCAATGATCTGGTTCTTTGAGAAAATCAACAAGATAGACAATCTCTTAGTCAAACTAACTAAAAGGCAGAGGGACACCATCCAAATCAACAAAATCAGAAATGAAAAAGGAGACTTAACAACAGACACTGAGGAAATCCAAAGAATCGTGAAGTCTTACTTCAAAACCCTATATGCAATAAAATTTGAAAATCTAAATTAAATGGACAATTTTCTTGATAGATTCCATTTACCAGAGCAGAATCAAGATCATGTGAATAAATTAAATAGTCCTATAACCCCTAAGGATATAGAAGCTCTCATTAAAGTCTCACATCAAAAAGAAGACCAGGCTGGAGAGGATGTGGAGAAAGTGGAACCATCCTCCATTGCTGGTGGGAACGTAAACTTGTACAACCACTTTGAAAATCAATCTGGCCTGTTCTCAGAAAATTAGGAATAATGCTACCTCAAGATCCAGCTATTCCACTCCTAGGCATATATCCAAAATATGCTCAAGTATACAACAAGGACACTTGCTCAGCCATGTTCATAGCAGCTTTATTCATAATAGCCAGAATTGAGATACAACCCAGATGCCCCTCCAATGAGCAATGGATACAGAAATTGTGGTACATTTTTTCGCAATGGAATACTACTCAGCAATTAAAACAAGGAAATTATGAAATTTGCAGACATGCAGTTTGAACTAGAAAAGATCATCCTGAGTGAAGTATCCCAGAGGCAGAAAGACAAACATAGTATATATACTTACTTATAAATGGATATGAGACATATAATACAGGAAAAACTTACTAAAATCTGTACACCTAAAGAAGCTAAGAAATAAGGAGGACCCTGAATATGATGCTCAATTCTTATTCAGAAGGACAAATAGGATAAATATCGGAAGAGGGAGAAAACGGAAAAGGACAGGAGTCTACCACAGAGGGCCCCTGAAAGACTCTACCCAGCAGGGTATCAAAGCAGATGCTGAGACTCATAGCCAAATTTTGGGCAGAGCACAGGGAATCTTATGAAAGAAGGGGTTGATGAAAGACATAGAACGGACAAGAGCTCCACAAGGAGAGGAAGAAAACCAAAAGTCTGGGTCCTGGAGTCTTTTCTGAGACTGATACTTGAACCAAGGACTGTTCATGGAGATAACCTCGAACCCTTGCACAGATGTAGCCCACGCAGCTCAGTGTCCAAGTGGGAGTACTCCCCTTGTCCGAGTACTCCCCTTACTAGGGAGTAAGGGGAACAGTGTTGTCTCTGACATGAACTCTGTGGCTGTCTCTTTAATCACCTTCCTCTAAGGTGGGCGCAACCTTACCAGGCCACAGAGGAAGACTATACAGCCAGTCCTGATGATACCTGATAGACTAGGGTCAGATGGTAGGGGAAGAAGAAGAGGGAGGTAGGGCAGGATTTAAAGTGGATGAGGGAGTGGGCTACAGCTGAAATACAAAGTAAATAAATTGTAATAAAAATAAGAATTGTAAATAGAATCCAAGAATACATTAAAGATATCCACCATCACCATCTAGGCTTCATCCCAGGTACGCAGGGGTGGTTCAACATACAGAAATCCATCAATATAATACAGCATATAAACAAACTGAAAGAAAAAACATGATATTTTCCATAGATGCTGAAAAAGCATTTGATATAATTCTGCACCTGTTCATGTTTAACGTTTTGCAGAGGCTAGGGATACAAGGCACATACACAAACATAGTATAGCAATATACAGCAAGCCTTTAGCCAACACAAACTAAATGGATAGAAACTTAAATCAATCTCTCTGAAATCAGGGAAAAGGCAAGGCTGCCCACTCTTTTTTATCTCTTCAACATAGTTCTAGAAGTTCTAGAGGCTACAGCAATAGACAACTAAAGGAGACCAAGGTGATACAAACTGGAGAGGAAGAATCACTATTCGCAGATGATATGACAGTATACATGAGTGACCCCAAGAATTATACCAGAGAACTCCTTCAACTGATTAACACCTTCAGCAAAGTTTCTGGATACTCAAAAACAAACAAACAAATAAACAACAACAAAACCAACAAAATCCCTCCTGTATACCAAAGACAAATGTCTTTGGTGTACAGGAGGACATCTGATTTTTTTTGAGTTGATTTTCTATCCACCCACTTTACTGAAGGTGTTTATCAGTTGAAGGAGTTCTCTGGTTGAATTTTTGGGGTCACTCATGTATATTATCATATTGTATGCAAATAGTGATACTTTGACTTCTTCCTTTCCAATTTGTATCCCCTTGATCTCCTTTAGTTGTCTTATTGCTCTAGCTGGGACTTCAAGTACTAAGTTGAAGAGATATGGAGACAATGGGCAGCCTTGCCTAGTCCCTGATTTCAGTGGGATTGATTTTAGTTTCTCTCCATTGAGTTTGATGTTACCTATAGGCTTGCTGTATATTGCCTTTACTATGTTTAGGTATGTGCCTTGTATCCCTAGTCTCTCCAGGACTTTAAACATGAATCGGTGTTGGGTTTTGTCAAATGCTTTCTCGGCATCTAGGGAGGTGATCATGTGGTTTTTCTCCTTCAGTTTGCTTATATGGTGGATCACATTGATGGATTTGTGTATATTGAACCACCCTTGCATGCCTGGGATGAAGCCTACTTGGTCATGGTGGATGATATCTTTTTTGTGCTCTTGGATTCGGGTTTGCAAGTATTTTATTGAGTATTTTTGCATCAATGTTCATAAGAGCAATGGGTCTGAAGTTCTCTTTTTTTGTTGGATCTTTGTTTGGTTTAGGTATCAAGGTTACTGTGGCTTCATAGAAAGAGTTCGGCAATGTTCCTTCTATTTCTATTTTGTGGAACACTTTATAGAGAATTGGAGTTAGGACTTCTTTGAAGGTCTGGTAGAATTCTGCACTAAAACCATCTGACCCAGGGCTTTTTTTTATAGGGAGGCTGTTGATGACTTCTTCTATGTCCTTGGGGGATATAGGTCTATTCAATCTTCCTATCTGATCTTGGCTTACATTAGGTAGATGGAATCTCTCAAGAAAATTGTCCATTTCATTTAGATTTTCTAATTTTGTGGCATATTGGCTTTGGTAGTAAGACCTAATGATTGTTTGGATTTCCTCAGTGTATGTAGTTAAGTCCCCCTTTTCATTTCTGATTTTGCTGATTTGGACCATATCTCTCTGCCTTTTTGTTAGTTTGGCTAGGGGCTTGTCTATCTTGTTCATTTTCTCAAAGAACCAGCTCTTGGTTTCATTGATTCTTTGAATAGTTTTATTTTTTCTAATTGATTGATATCAGCCCTGAGTTTGATTATTTCCAGCCGT